>JBBYHM010000026.1:2904426-2914544 GCA_038381775.1 Adansonia rubrostipa
TGATTAGATGAATTAATCATATTAAATCCAAGTTCATTTAGAGAACTTTTTAATTGTTAGTGCTATTAATTTTGAGAACTTGCTTTGCTTGCTCACTCCATCCATCTTATGAGGTCTAAAGTGGCGGCCTGAAGATGCCAACCACGACCAAAGAGGAAATCGAGTAGTGACCTAGACTCAACAAAGAAGAAAAAAAAAATAAAAAAATGTCAGTTTGATCAACCTATCAGTGACAAACGTGACCGTAAACAACGAAGATATTGGTCCTCGCCTCAGGAATTGTTTTTATTCAAGTGCAATAGCTGCAAGGATAGTCATTAGTCATTAGTCATTACTTGAAGTAGGTGGTACAATAAGCTTCAAGGATTTCAATCCCTTACATGACATTTCTTTTATTAACATCTTACTAGGAAACCGGTGGATTTAACAAACACGGCGACAAGCTCTCGCACTGTCTTGGCTCATGGGGTTCGGTCAAGGGCATTGCCATCACCTTCATTGGCGTTGTTCAGCGCTGGTGCCCCTGCTTTAGGTGCCGCGAGGAATGGCAAGAGACCAGCGCAGCATCCGCCGAGCCATGGTGGCTTGAACAAGGGAAGTGGCAAGCCGAAGAAAGGAAGTCCCCCAAGACCAAGGAGATTTTGTGGGCTGTAAACTTCGTCTTTGGCATTGGCAGGCAATGGCATGTCCCTCCCGGCTTCAGTCTGAAGAATCATCGCCATGATAACAACAACGAGAAGGGACGTTGCCTTCGCGATTTTCTTCCAGGTACCCATCAAAGCTATATTCATTTGCTTTATTGAGGATCCTTTCTTTCATTCCAGCCCCATTTTATAGTGCAAATCCTGATGTTTCCACTGCTTGATTTGGGGGGCATAATTATTGCAGTATGCAATGGGGAGCTTGGTCCTTTTAGAAACCTTGGAATTAAATATGGTTAGCCATATGCCATGTCAGGGGATTGGTGCTGATTTTAATGATATTGGACCCCATCATTTGCTATTAAACGTTAACGTCTTAGGTCGCTCTGATTGCCGCAGATGAACATTTTAAGCACCTTTCATTGATGGCTGTGCGAATCAATTACCTTCTGATACGCTAAAATTCATAAATAGTAAATTACTTTCGGAAGCGAAGATCAATTGATGGGGTGTACTCGCATGTCACATCTCTGAAACCCAGCGGCTGCATTGCCTACGTTCAGAAGCATTCCCCCTCCTTCCCTTCATCGTCGGATTGAAACACTTTAACTATTCATTTTGTTTTTACTAGTTTTTCCAAACTGTCTAACCGGACAAGGTCTGATCATGTCGGGTACTCTCGGAGTCTAAGCTTTGAATAAAGATTTAAGTAATTACAGCTAAACGAACTTTATTTGAATTATTATTTAACAATAATAATTATTTAAATTTAATTATATGAATTTATAGATATTAATATAAAATAATAGTTAATATTTAAATATTATTTAAATAAAAAAATAATTAAGCCGAGTCTAAGCTCAATTAGATTCAAGCTTAGACAAAAAAAATAAAAATAAAAACCCTTGCTAATTGGAGTGGTCAATGTAAAGCCATGTGAACTATGCAAGTGTGTATAGTCCATGCTTGTATATCAAAAGATCTTTTCTTTTCTTTCTGAGTTGAGATTGAAATATCTTATAGTTATTTTATCTTACAATGCACAACGTTACACATGCATGCCTTTGTAGAGTGAGTCCATGCAAGAAATTACCGTCCAAGTCTTTTTTTTCATGAGGAAGATTGGTTTGTTTTGAACAGTGTTATCGGTACCGTATCGATTTCGACATATAATGGTATTGGCGATAGTTGATTTCATTTCCGTCTTGATTTCGATTTGTACCGGCCGTATCGGTAGGTACCAGCCTATTTCAGTGGTACCGGTCGAAAATAACTATACCAGCCGATACATAATATATGCTTGTAAAAAAAAGTTAAATCAACACTGATCTTAAATCTGATGAATATTATACATAATTACTCATACATTTGATAAATCTTAGACATAATTACTTATAAATTTAATGATTATTAAAAAATTTCAATTTTACTACTTAACTAATATTGATTTTTTTATATTTGATGAAGTTTTTTTATAGAACATTATATATAATTGATGAATATTTAATATATAAATTTTATTTAATCTCATTTATTTCATATTTGAAAATATTTTTCATATATATAAGTTAAAAATATTCAAACTCCGATAAACCCGAAATGGTACACCGAAACACACTAGTATCGGTATGTACCTATACCAGAACAAAAACAGTACGCCTACCGATACGGTACTAACTACCTTAGTTTTGAAGCCCAAAATTTTTATTTTTCAATCAACTACAATAAATCAAAACTAAAAGCAGAATCTAGTGAAACCAAGCCCATCGAAGTAGTTCAACAGGTTCGATCTATATATAGATTGAATTTGGATATGATATTTGAAGATTTAAATTAATTTGATTTGAATCATTATTTAATAATTAAAAAATATTTTTATTTAAATATAATTATAATTTATTTTAATATTTTTTTTAAAGCAGTAAAATATGTTTAGGGATCGGACCGTATTAAAACCGAGTTTAAGTAAAATAATTAAAAATTTTAAGTCTTGATTCAATCCACGAACACATTTTGTTAACACAATTGATTGATAAATCGTTTGAAAAACTTGTAATTGAAGTGGAAATAAAACCAGGCTTTTCTTACGGGCCGAGTTCATCTGTCGTAAAGCCTGAGGAATTTTCAAAAGCCTGCTCAACCTATATGGGTCAATCGCTTTTGATGATGGCCCGAATACATGGGGAAAAAAAATCATGCCTTGATGTTGCACTTTGAAAGGGGAAGTGAAAAACCCTGGAAGAAGCCATTGGAGAACTGAAGAAGGGGAAAAAGAAAGTACATTTTGTCTATGGCTCCCGACGCCAACAAGAGAAAGAGGCCGAACATATTGGTGACGGGCACGCCTGGAACCGGAAAAACGACGACGTCTTCTGCTCTGGCGGACGCCACCCAGCTCCGCCACATCAATATTGGAGATTTGGTCAGAGATAAGAACTTGCACGACGGCTGGGACGACGAACTCCAGTGCTATGTCATCAACGAAGACCTCGTAATTTCCACTAAACCTCATGCTCTAAGCCTCCGACCTTATGATTTCTTCATTTATTAATTTTTTTTTTAGATTATTAATTTAGGGTTTCCGGGATATTAGTGATTTTAATTAATGCAAAAAGAAATTTGAAAGTCAAGCAGGTTTTGAATATAAAATTTAATTTAAGTAATAAAAAGTGCTTAAACTTGGAAATCTTAGCTAGCGTTTGATTGTGATTATTGCTATTTGTAATTTGCTTACTATTTTTTTGCATGAATTTGGTAATATTGCTTTGGCATATGCAATATGAGAAATCAAATTTTCCCTATAGCAAATAATAACTAGTAGCAGTCAGATGGAGTGTTAAATATGTTTTTTTTGGACTTTGATTTTATATCTAATTTGCTTTATTTTACCTAAGATATAGGCGAGTTTTGGATACGGAAACATGTTCGATATAGATATGCTTAATTTTTTTTAAGTTTATATATATATATATATATATATATATAATTGTAGGATCATACTGAGTATGGATCAATATATGTTGGATACTAATACTTTAGGGAAAATGAAAGTCCAGATAACATAACGTTCACAACGTATTTCACACTCTTTTCTGTTTCAATTTTGGGTATATGTTGCTTTTAGTCGTAGTTTGTTTTTTTCCCTTTATTAGCAGCCTTATTTTATTATAGAGATTATTTTATTCGGACTCGAGTGTGAGTGTTGGATTTGGGTACTATTTTAATTTTTTTTAATTGTTTTTATGTATTTGGTCATATCCCCTCGCCCATGTCTGGAAACGTATCAAATACAGGTATTAGATATAGGTATTTCAAGAAAAATTACGGGTGGAATCAATATGGATAGAGACTTTACTTTGTATTTGGAGTCTATTCCTGGCTTTTGTCTGTTTTCAACAATGAATAAGTCCATGAAAGAAAGTGCATTTTCGGATCCGAAAACATGTTTACTTGAAAATTTTCAGCAATGAATAAAATCCAGCATCTGATTCTAATGTTTTCGAATTCTGAAGGTGTGTGATGAGCTCGAGGATACGATGGAAGAAGGCGGAAACATCGTAGATTACCACGGCTGCGATTTCTTTCCCCAACGATGGTTTGATCTTGTGGTCGTACTGCAAACCGACAACACCGTGCTGTATGATCGGTTGAGTAAGAGGTACCAATGTTCTTATCCGATATTGAAAGACTTTCCAGTTCTTTTATCTGGTTTCGTTTTACAATAAAATCGTTTTTTTTTCCCCGGCAGAGGTTACAACGGTGCTAAGCTTTCGAACAACATAGACTGTGAAATCTTTCAAGTTCTGCTGGAGGAGGCAAAAGAAAGTTACCCAGAAGATATTGTAATAGCCCTAAAGAGTGATAATATTGAGGATATCAATCGAAATATTGCTACTATAACTGATTGGATCAGGAATTGGCCGCCTCCAACATCTTGAAATGCATACGATATTCGCAATCCGCCCTGCATATGCTTTGCTTCACTGCATGGAAAAAAAAAAAAAAAAAAGAAGAAAAAACTGTGATGAGGGCTTTCGTCGGGTATGTCTCTTTATGAAGTTTCGGTTTTAGAGTCTTATCACTCGATAAGGTTTAGCTCTAATACGAAATCAGTTAATTTTTGTAGTTATTTTCATGGATTAATCTCCAGGTTCAGAATGTACGTGATTGGTAATCTTTAATTTAAGTGTTTTTGTTAATGGTGTGTTGAATGCATACAAATTTTTGCGATTCACCCTGCATATGCTGCTTCACCATGCGGAAGAAGCTGCATTTATGTTGTTCTGACTTTTTATCTTTTGAAATACTTATGTTTGGCTGACATTCAAATATAGATATGGGTATATGACTCTCAAAGTACTCTTAAAATATATGAAAAAAAAAACTTAAAAAAATTGAGTATTCTCGTGTTAAATACTTACCTATATCAAATATTCACCTCCAAGTCTAAATATACTCATGTCAAATACTTTCACCCAAGTCTGAGGATCAAGCCAGCGACGAGAGCTTTTAATCAGGTATGTTTTCGATCAAGCATCGGTTTTAGCCGCTTTATCACTTGTAAGATTTATCTCTAATATGAGTTTGGTTTTTTCATGGATTAATCTCCGTGTTTGGAGTATATGAGATTGTGAACTTTACTTAAAAGTTGCGTTGATAGTTTAAAGATGTATGGTGATCAGTGAATAGACCACTATTCTGTTGATCTTTTTTTTCTTAATAATTTCCTTGCTCTATTTTCTACTTGTAAAAGGAATGTTTATTCCTGATCTTAGGCTACTTCATTTGGCTTTGTATCTATAAGAGCCATTTGGATGTGTATGCAACTGAACATGCATCATTTGCCTTGGTTTGTATCAACTGTTCGTATTTAAAGCACCAACTTGAATTCGAAACTATTGGTGTCCACGAGTCTGACCAGGACAGCCCGAAAAAATTTTAGATTTTTTTCTCACGACCGAATTCAGCCCAGCCACCATTAATAAGTTTGCATGCGACTGAACATCCCCAATCCTCTGTAATTTGAATCTTACAAGTCATGCATGCCGGGGTTTACAAGTGAGGGACAAAAACTGTCCTAGGAATTCTAAGTACACGAAACTACCGATAACCTGCTTCGATAACTCGTAATACAAGAATTTAAGATTGAATATATGATTACTTGAACCTTTGACACGCGAAAACATTTCCATGGTGATCAAAAGGAGACAATTATTAAGATAATCATCATTTTCTTCTACACCAAGGCACATGATAAAACTAACGCGAAATATACCATTACGCTAGACAACTCTCTTATAAAGCCAAAAGATTCCAGGTTCACAAACAAGAGTTTCAAGCATTACTCTTATTAGGCAACAGAGTACAACAGATTCATGCATTTTGAAGCGGGTGTTTCAAAGACCATCCTCAACAAATTTTTCTTTTCATATATCTAAATGATGATTTTGAACTCCAAGCCATGATACATATCCTACAACAGAATTTGAAGCAAAATTGTACGGGAATTGATAAGAAAATACAAATACCGCGAAATAAAGAAGAGGAAGCAAACCTGAAAATTGATGAAAGCACGAAATGGGTACGGTAAACTAAATTATTTCCTCACCCTGGAGGTTTCTTTCTCCACCTTAGTATTTCATCTCGCAGGTTTCTTTCTCCACTCAGTACGACCTCGGTTTATTTCCTGTCCGTCACTAGACACCCTCAGCAGATGCAAAAACTTGGGGCAGTCCGGATCGTCTTCTCCTGTAGCTGCAGATCCGTTTGTTCCTTTAAGCTCTGAAAGGGTTTCAGTTCCATCAATTGGTTCCGGACTGGTAAGCGAATCAACCACATCATCCTGTAGGCATTCCCGCCTATAATCCAACGTGATACTTTGCAGTTCATGGGTGTCGATGATCTCTTGAGGCATGCTCTGCCAAAGAGACGAGAAAAATTGTTAGGTTACAAAACTGGAACAGTTAAACCAACCATTTTTGGACATTGAAAATCTACGGAAAGGATTTTAGGATGTTTTGTCTGCTGACCTCCAGAACCCATCCAATGTAGGTGACGTAATTGACATGATGGTTCATGTCCAGATCAGCTCGTCTCGGCTGCAAATTTTAAAAGTACATTAAGGATTTGAAATAGTATAAAAACTACTTAGATAAATACTATGTTACCCGGACTTGAAGTAGAATGGCAGATACAGATACATGATTGATTCGCGTATGCTCAATTTTTTCTGACTTTTTTCATAGACTTCAGCAAAAATAAAGACTCCATGTAACATGGGATAAATCGTAAAATAAATCTTACCGTGAGCCCAAGCCTGGAATACTGGGCAGGATCTTCTAATTTGGCAATTTTCTTCAAACTTTTGTTGTTCTTTTCAGGAAATGCTAATCTGTAAAAGCCACAAGAGAATGAATTAAATAAGAAATAGTGCATCCCTAGGTTCAGTCTAACTTTGATAAAGCATCGGGCATTAGCAATTCAGCAATTGGGCAGAATAATGCTAGCAGGGTGGTTGATGGAGTATAATCATGTCATCTTTCCTTAGCATCCCATTAAATTTGGTCAAAGAAAATATAAAAAGTGTTAATAGTCCAAGATTCTGTTAAGGAAAAGCTCCTACCTAGGTTCTCGTGGACAGAAGACTAAATGTTCTTCCCGGACATCATCGCTAACTTTCTGCAGCCGCCTAGTGTCCTGGTTCATCATCACCCACTTGCTGAAATAATACATGTGATTAGCTTTTGGAATACATCTAATCTTAACAAATATATATATAAGCACACATTAACAAATATCATCAGAGTTAATCTAGAAAAGATATATAGCACAAATGAAGAAATTCAACAGTATTCATATACCCTAAATCTAGATGGAAATATGCCGCACAAGAGCAGCAGGTTTCTATGTAATCAGATTCAGGTGCGTCTGACACAGGTATGTTCAATTTTTTTTCAGTTTTTTCACGTCTTTGGAGGGTTTTTGGAAAGTCATATTCTCATACTGATGTCCAGATATGCATTCTTCAAGAAAAATGAAGAGTTGAAGCAACATAGGTAGGTTTTGCAGGATGATTATTAACAGGACGGAATCTAAAACCAATGAATAAATTTTTACTGTGGACCCAAGTGTTTAGGAAATTATTACTGCCCTCGAGTCTTTTCATGCTATGAATCCTCTAATATGCACTGAAAAGGAAAAACCGGGAAGAGAGTCAAGGGAGGAGAGAAGCTTGAGATGCACCCTGTAGCTCTTCCAATAACTTCACCAGTTGTGAAGTCCTTCAGGATCCAGTCCCTTCGGGTTCCGATTCTTCCCTCACTTTGGCACCATGTCTCGATTTCAACCACGTCACTCCTACGCCACAAAACCGACATCAAACTTTCAAACATATATTACACATAGAAACCATAGATAAATGTCGTTAAATGAAGAAGGAAAATACCGACCAAGCAGGATATTTGTATATTTCGATGTGCATGCGTGCAGTCACCCATATGAGATGCAATTTTCTCATGGTGGGAGTGGTAGCAAAACCATCCGTTGAAAAACCAACACTTTGAGCATGGTTAGATCCAACCTCCTGCAATAAATAAATTTCCAAAAGATTAAACAAACAAAATTTGAAAATGCATGTTTCATTTCATGATTTCATCCATAGTCGCTAAAACTTATGTCACTTAGACTCGGATGTTAGTGTTGGATACGTTTATGTTTCTGACACAGTTATATTCAATATTTTCTAAGTTTTTCCATGTACATAGAGGGCCCTCATATCTCCATATCCATGTCCAAAATTGTGTTAGACATAGTACTTCAATCAAAACAAAAAATCGAAGTAACATAGGTTAAAACTTTCCACCTAGGTGTAACAAAATTAAAGAAACAACTTGACCAAAAACCAAAAAGGAAATAGCAAAAACATAGGCAGAGTTCCTAGAATGAAGCTTGTGAAAACCTATAAAAAAACAAGTAGAAACCTATAAAAATCCAAGTACTTTTAAAAGTTTTAACGTCTCATTTAAAAATTTCATTTTGAATTGACCCTTATGAAAAGCTTTTCATTGTTAATCCTTTAATAAACATTGTCTATCAACCCAAGACTTAACCCATTTGGTTCCCGTAGCCACCTTTAAAAGGCAACGTCTCGCAAATTTATGGTTCAAATTCTAACATTTGCAACTCCTTCCTTTATTCACGAACTGCATACTCTTTTTTAACAAAAAAACATTATTCATAGACGCCTATGTTGCTCAAACTCAAGAGAGAGTGTCGGAGACAGGTATGCATCCAAAACAAATATTATCAATTTTTTTAAGTTTTTCCAAATATCTGAAGGATCATACCCTCGTATCTGTGCCCGAATATATGCCAAAACAGGGTTGTGGACACAGTTACTTCAAAAAAAAAAAAAAAACAGTCCATAGGCAGATACCATTATATTGTTGGTAATATTCTGAGAGATCCATTATTTTAGCTTTTATTTAATCAATTTTCTATAGGAAAATGTCAACCAAGTAACTAGCAAACGAAGATCATACTTCCAAATACACGAAAGACAGCTTTAATGCAACCAAATCTACTAGCATAAAAATTTTCAAAAAGAAAAAAAACCAGAAAAAGCTTGAAGTTTCATATCAATTTCCAATAATAAAGATAAATAAATAAAGCTAAACCAGCAAAAATCTCAACTTTTTGCCATCAAGATTCAACTTTGAAAAAAGCAAATCCAAAATGCATGCAAACAAATAAAAATCATCTCGAAAGTTGAAACAAGGATTTTGAAAGAAATGAAGAAATGAAAAAGATTACCTGCAATAAATTAGCAAGGGTTTCAATAGTGGCGGTTTTGTTAATCCCAACCTCATAACACCTCACAATATACTTTTCCTTATAAGACAAACCATCTTCCGCCAAGCTACCCAACCGAAGCCGGTCGGCCAGACTCCCCGACCCGGATTTGACCACCTCGGTCCCTTCTTTTTGCTGGCTGGACAGAACGGCTTGAACCGGAGTAAGCTTGAGTCTGGTTGACGGAGAACAGGCGACGGATCCCTGGCTCCGCCGACGAAATGCGAGCGGGCAAGGTGAACCCGGGAATCGGCATTGAACCATTGCCTGAATTTGGTCCGTCACATTGCAAGACGAGAGCTTCAACATCTTCTTCTCTCGGTTTTTTGGCAACAAAGAAGACAGAATCCTAACCTTTAAGTTTTTTTGATTTGTGATTTTGCTTTCCCCTTTTATTAGCGGGCCGAGTTTTTTGGTCGATGCGACCGAGGTCGTGTGGTTGATGGATGGTGGTGCCATTGGTTTTGCAATTGCCATTGATGTTGCCCGTAAATTACTAAGTTGCCATTCCTCCATGTGATTGATATACCCCACGCAAATCAACGTAACATTAAATAACAATAAATTTATTAAATCATTATTTATCTCCATATATATTTTTATATTATAAGTGTGTGAATGATTTGC
>JBBYHM010000026.1:2918083-2929097 GCA_038381775.1 Adansonia rubrostipa
TTCTCTTAATAATTTGGAGATATGAAAAGGATAATTAGAAAGTCATTAAGTGTTATATATATATATATATATATATAATATTTTATGTCCAAGTTTGTGGAAAGTGAGTTTTCATCTAAGCTCAATTATTGAACTAACTTTTCATGCATGAATTGAATCATTATATTCACATTTCTTATTGGAGCAAAAATTAGAAGATTCAAAAGTTAGCTCCAATAAGTAAAAAAACAATCGGATAAAAAAAATGAGTAAATGGGCTGATAAAAGAGCACACCTTGAACTAATAAAGAATGGCGAAGAGAGGAGAAGAGTCAGGGGGTACGGGAACAGACGAAATGAAGAAGAAAAGCGTAACAGGTAAAATCTAAGCAAAACCAAGGCAGAGAGAAAGGGTTTTTGACCTTGATTAACTTTGTTAATATACGGCCATGGAACCTGGGTCATTTGATTTGGGCTTTCCTCCGATAAATCATGATTTTTTTTTTTGTTGGGTGGAGGGGGGGGGGGGTTCGGCTTTAGGACAGGTGGGTTGAGAGAGATCGGCTGGAGCAGCCATGAAAAAAATTCAAAGAGCAAAGAGAGAACAGAGCTGGGCTTTAAGTCAGTCAAAGGGAATTGAAGTGTTTAGGAGCACTGACACTTAACTACAGATTTGTTGGTAAGTTCGTCTAATTACGAAAATTTATCTCATATTTAGAAAAGATTTGACTGAAATATTAAATTAAAAAAATTGGATTAAGTTCAAATAAGAGTTCTGAAAATGCAGATTACCTGATCTGAATTACTTATTAATAAATATTTACTTTTAAACCTAATTTTAAATTCTCAATCGCACTTTTTAAATAGTTCGAATCCAACCGATCAACCAAAACCTTGGTAGGAAAATTAAAAAAAAAAAAAAAAATTTCGAGAACAAGGTAATTGAACACCCACTACACCAGACAAACATCTCCCCTAGGTAAAGGTAAAATTTGAAGACATAAGCAAATACATTATCGAAAAGATAAAAAATATGACATGCTATTAAAAAATAATTTAAATAAAATATTAATATATAAATGCTTATAAATTATTAATATATCAAAATTTATAAAAAAAAAAAACCTAAAACTTTGAACACAATTATAGAACATAAAAAAAAGGCCCATGAGAAAAATACAAGAATAGGTAAAATCCCAACAAAAAAGGCCCAATAATAAAATTAAATACAAGCAACAAAGGCAAAAATCATCAATAAAATGTAGATTTCCCAAAATAGAATGCCCTAGCCAAAACCGAAAACATTACAGTATATTTATGGTAAACGAGAATTTAATCTATTCATCAACTCGCAAAACCCTTTCAGTATAATATAATCAAAGACAAAATGGACTAATGGTGCAAATAAAACCCTAATCAAATCTCAGATAAAATTTCCTCTGCTAACCTTTTTCAGTGCTTTCCTCTAAATGCTATGCAAAAATTTTTTTGATAAATCACTAAGCTATGTACTGAACTGATTTCCGGATTAATTTCTTCAAGCAGGGGCAGGTACCCTTGGTGCCATGTTCTTGGCTGCTGCACTACCGGTTAGTCCGCCAGAGCGATTCGTGCGGCTTCTATTACTCCCCATGTGCTCACCCCTTTGATATTCGTCACCTCTACGATTGGAATATCCTCCTCGATTGTTGTTGCTCCTGTTTCCAAACTCACCCCGGGTATAGCCCCTACCACCACCGTAGTTTCCGCGCCCTCTTGCTCCCTCGTTTCTGTATCCAGCCCCAGGACCAGATGAAGACCGTCCTTTGTTACCTGCAAATGAAGATAGTCTTAATAACTTGCAAAATAGATCTCATAAAGCCCATATTTTTTGACTAAACTCTATAACCTGGACAGATCACAAGGCTTGCTTTTCAATAATATATGATTTGCAAAATATTAGCTATGTTACTCAGATGCAGAGGTGAGCGTCCCATATGGGTATGCTCAATTTTTTCAAGTTTTTCCACACATTTGAAGGATTGTATCCTCATTTCCATGTCCAAATATGTCAGACACGAGCACTTTAACAAAAATGAAAAGTCGGAATATCATAAAACACCCGTCCTATGCCAAACAAATATGTCAAATCTTGTAGGATGAACTGCAAAATTAGAGATGTGCAAAGCTCATTTTTAGCGCCTTTTCTCCGACATGATTCACTGAAGTGAAAGATCTCATACTTCAGTCAATAACTCAATATTACATCATCTTTTGCCAAATTATTCATATCATCCACTATAAATTCGAATAAATCTAAAAAATAAAAGCAACTTGCCTCGAGAGGTAGACCGCTTTTCTTCAACAATTGCATTACGTCCACCAATATTTATAGGTGAAGCCTGGAAAATATATCAAAAAAGGTAAAAAAAGGCAGAAACATGTAAATTTACCGCACAAAAGAAATTAATAAATGCAGCTGGAAAAGAATTGGAACATAAATATAAACTTGTAAGATTGCATCCATGAAGCACATCAAAAATCAAATAAAAATCATGAATTTAAGTTAAATTTGAAACCAACAATGGGAGGATATACAGATTTAAAAGATAAAAAATAAAGATTCAACATAATTAACATAACTTCCATTTTTTAATGCAAAATAAATGTAAGTTCAGCATTTGAATGCACTTTCATTATTATATTGACGGCAAAAGATGATTTGGAGCTTCGAGAGCTAGACTCTATAGGCATTGCCAAGAGATCATGAAAACAATGAACATAGTAACCTTTAATGAGTCGCATAAGTTAGAATGGAACATTCACTTAAAAATCTAGGCAGCATCGCAGCTTTGGTCAAGAAGTTTTTGAGAGTTTAAATTAGAAGCTCTGCCATAAGCAGAAGCAAAACATGTATGCTTGATTGATAGCAAGTTCAGAGTTGAAGAACTTGATGCAACCCATGCCGTGATAAGAGACTTCTATATATGTAACCAAATGCATTATGATGAAAAATGACAAAAGGGTCGGCACATGAAAAAATGATAAATACCTCTATGGCACTTTGCGCAGAACTTGCAACTTCGAATTCCACAAAACCAAAACAGAATCCCTGTGGAGAAATAAATAGAAAATATTAATTGAATATAATGTCAAAATTTAGCCCATTGAAAATTTAAGTTAACATCTACCTTCTGACTTCGAACTTGAACACCACCATTCTTAATAGGTCCAAACTTCTTAAACTCGTTCTCCAGCATGCTAGGTGTAGCATTCAAGGGCAGACCTTTGACGTAGATGGAGGGACCCTCAGCTGACACACAATCAAAAGGAATATGTAAATCATATGCAAAGGCATGTACAAGCAAAAATAAATAAATAATCATTATCAAGCTGATATAATCTGCATGCCTTGACTTGGAAGTTATGAAGAAATGACAAAAAGTTGGATACCTTCCACATCTTGATTGTTCCCATTTTCTGTAACATTGTTGGCGGAAATCTGTGGGTCGGACACTGGGGCTGGGGCAATATGTGGTGCAGCAGTTCCAGGTTGCTCATGGCTCTTAACTGGAGACTTCACAGGGGAATGTGTATGGATTGATAAAGGAACTGCATTCTCCCTCACAAACTTCACCTAGAGCAATAATAGATGAGGCTATATATATTACCTTAAAGCTAGCGCTATAAATGCCCCAAAAAAAAAAGTAATTCGAAAAAACATAAGAAGCGTAGCATGCAGCAGACTGGTACATACAATAGACGCATATGATTTCTTTGGCACTTCCTCAATTTTGGAATTAGAATCGACCAGCATTTGCGAATCATCAGGAATCTCATCCACAACCTCAGCCACTGGTGCTTCCTCTTCTTCGATAGAACCATCTCCATTCTCAGAAGGGTTGTACACTTCTGGCCCATTAGCTTCTTCAGGCGATGCAGCTAGTTGCTCAACAATGTGATTCTCTGGAGCAGGATAAGGATCTGCATATAAATATTTACATCAATTGGAGAAATCATTATAATTTTGTCTTTCAGAAGGCAATCTGGATTTCCGGTTACCCTGCTCAGGAGTAAGAGAAGCTTCAATATTATTAACTGGATCCTGGCTCCCACTTTGATATTTGGCTTCATCAATGAATCTAAATACATCATTTAAAACAAAATAGCCCTTGTCTTGAGGTGCCAAAAAGAAAGTCTGAGTGAATTTCCGCTTCACCTTGCCCTTTCCAGTTAAATGCCCAGTCACAAGAACAAGCACTCCCCCATTATGAGAGTCTTGTGCATCTACGGTTGTTATCTCAGCTGTGAATTCTCCGTAACCAAGTGAGAGTATCTTCTCATTGATGGCCTGGTCCACAAAATGAAGCACCATGGTTTCAACTCTACCAATTCAAACTCCTATATGTCATAGCTATTTAGATTCTATGTCAAATGAATACAACTTAACAAAGGTTCTAGATTCCAATACAACCACCCATATAAAACTAGAAGAACAAAATTGGTTTCATAACCAGTTCTTATTTGAATATCAATCCATCAGATAGCTGGGAATAAAAAATTTTATCAATTAGAAATTTCTATTATTTATAGTTCTGCACAAAACCTTGGACTAAAGAAAAAGGTTTAGAAATCAAAATCTTCAATATGATGGTATATTTCCTTTATTTTCATTTTGGCACAAACTGAACCAAAAACAGAGTTAATTTTCACTATTTTGCTCCGACTCCTCATTTTTTTTTTTAAGCACCTTATCCGACACATTTTCGGACATAGGCATGGAGATATAACCATCCAATTACCCTCCAAAAACATGGAAGAACTTAGAAAAGATTGAACATGCCCATGTTGAATACTTACTCATATCTAACACTCACACGCAATTCTGAGTAACATAGGATTTTCATTAGAAACCAAGTAAACCTAGACCAGTCAGACATATCCTTTCAAAAGGGTAGAAAACATGATCTCAATAAGAAATACTGGATTAAAGAAAGAAATAAGCTCGAAACATAATGGCAGCCATATAAACTAATTTAAAAAGTCTGACCCAAGACAAACACACATGTATGAAAGAGACAGACAGAGAAAACTTACTTGCATGGTTGTTGTGATACTCATGACACCATTTTCTTCGGGGCGACCAAGTTTGCTGCTATCATGGTAAAATCGGTGAACCAGTGCAGGGGATTGGTGTAATATAAGGTAGTATTGATGAATGAAAGCATTACCCACCTAAAGTCACCAACAATAGAGATCAAAACTTAAATTTAAATCTATTAGTGATATTATTACTGAAACATTCAAATAAGAGGGAAGAAACATACAACATCGGCAGTAGGAGCAGGAATTCCATATGGGACTTGTTGTTCTGTAGATGCCATTGCCGATTTGGTGACTGCAAAGCAACAAAATCCAAATTCAGATTACTAATCTAAATCTAATCCTAATTTTGAGCAGCCACTTGTGCAAATCTAAGAAGGACGGATATGGACATGCAATGTGAGTACAACACAACAAGGATAAGATGACAACAGAATTTCTAGAAAATTAGGACAAACGGGAGACGGCAAAAAAAATTATTTCTTTATATACTAATATAAAATAAAAATGTAAAATTATACATTTCAATTAAATATTAACATGTAAATAGCATTTTAAATTTTTTAAATTATTTTTGAATTTAAAATTTTGAGACTTGAAAAAACCCATTAGAACCAAATTTCTGATTGTTAATTCCATATCTAGGAGAAAAATTTAAAAAAAAAAATCATCGCGTGCATAGACATGTCCAACCATATCTTGAACATGTTCAATTTTATTTTTATTTTTTGTCATGACCTCAATTGCCCAACACATATTCGGCCGTGTCAACGTCGAGTTTGTGTCGGACAATACTTGGACACTCTCTTGATACATAGACTCAAACCAAAAACCCTAACTAAATTTGATGTCTAAAGACATAACTTTTGTTTCCGCAAATAGCCACGAAATATTCCAACTTATATATCCACCAAACAAACAAAGGACCGAGCTATCAAATATGGTAATAACAAAATTTCCAGGAATATTTTTCTGCGAAAACGAACAGAACCTCACGGATCCACAGGATAAACACTTCGTTTCAAATCAAAATTAATCATATCCATTTCCTACGAAAATTTAAGCATTTTTTACTACAAACTGGACATTTATGATTGATCTAAGAGATTAAAACAACAAAAATAATAAAAATAAAAATAAAATAAACAGAAATGATATGAACTGAAGTACTAGTTGACAAATTAGGTAATTTACCTGAGCTTTTAGATTTGGATCACAAAAAATAGGATCTTTGTATGATTTTTTTAGTTCAAGTCGCTTCTTCTTCTTTTTTGTTGTTGATAGTATTTCTCTAACTCCCCTTTGATGGGGCTGTGTTAGCGCTTTCTAGGGTTTTTGTGTATCTTGAAGGGGCCCGGGATTGGGGAGGAATGAGAGATGACCCAGCTCACACAGGGTATTTGGTATTTGTAGTTGGGAAAAATTATATTCCTCCGGTTTGGGAAAATATTTTATTTATTTTAATTTTCTAAATTTTAAAAGAAATTATTTAGTTTGAAAAATAAAAAACCGTTTAAAAAAATATAAAATTATGGATATGTGTTTTTTTAATAATTAAGTCATAATTTAAGAATTATAGATATTAAAATTTAAATTAAAAATTTATTTAAAAGTTAGTGTATAATTGAGTCGAGTTAAACTTAAGCCGTAATAAGCTTGACTCGAAATTCGAAACTCAAAATTTAGCTTAAACTTAATTAAATTTTATTTTTAAAATTTGAATTTAATTTAAGATAAAAATCAAATATCTTAAGTCTACTTGAATAAACTCTTTTATTTAATAAAAAATTAATTTAATTTTTATTCTAGTTTATCTAATAAAAACTTATTTAACTAATATTTATAATTAAAGTTTTTATACTAATAAAAATAAAAAATTATTATTTAAAAATAATTAAGTCTAGTCACATCGGCCCAAATTATTAACTGTTATTCAATTCAACTTAATATGAAACAGAATTATCGAGCTTTACAAACGGTCTAGCGGTCCCTTTGAATTCTACCAGCGAAGTCTAAGAGGAAAGGTGGGGGGTTTTACCCCCATCGGTATGCATTTCCAAAAAAACTGAAGGAGCACGATTGGTCCCACAGTGCCGGGGAAAGCTCCACTTGCCTCCTCCCAATTTTTTTATTAATTTTTCATGTAATTTTAATTATTATTTAATAATACAATTTTAATATATATTTTATTAATTAACTTAAACATAAACATAATTTTTAATATAAATATACTTTTAATAATTTGTAATTATTTAACATAAATATCATTTTAACTTGTATTTTATTATTTAATATAAATATAATTTTAATAAATTTTAATTATTGTTTAACAATAATTTAATTTATTTATTTTTTATATGTAAGTATAATTTTAATAATTTTTAATTATTTTTATATATACAAACATTTCAATTATATTTAATCGTTATTTTTTACTCTTCTTTTATTATTATTACTTTAATTAAATTTAAATATATATTTTATAATTAATTTTAATAATTAATTTTACTATTATTATCACTTTTAATTTTATCAAAATTAATCTTATTTAGCGTAGAAGCCAATGAAGTTCATGATAGGCGATCCTCGGCCTCTTCGTTTAAGACCTTAACCTTGAGGTTCCTACACCATTTTATAGCTTCCACCGTGCAGTGTCGGAGTGGTTCGTATAATCTTGTCACGGGGGAGGATCTTTGGATGCTTCATTGCATTGTTACCGGTCAAACGATCAATTTACCGATGTATATTTTGAACAAAATGAAAGGGGTCCTTAAAGCTAAATTAGAAGCCTGCAACAAGCCCCAACCTAAGAAAATTTTACTCCCTTATGCCACTATTATCACTGAGATTGCCCGGAAACTTGGATGGCTTCGTAAATACGAGTTGCAATCGGGGGCGGTGCAGTATAACCTGCGGTCAATTGGTAAGAAGGGGTACAAAGAAATTGATGGTGTTTGGGTTAAGATAAGGAGATTGGGCCCTCATCGAGAGGAAGAGGAGGAGGAGGAGGAGGAGGAGGAAAATCAAGAGGAGGATCTTCAGATTGAGAACGTAGGGGAGGATCCAGCCCCGAGTGTGGGGCAGGCATCTAATGCCATGTTGCTCGACCTGTTGAGACGTTTGGACCAGAAATCTGACCACATGTTCATCTTGCTCAAAGAATATGGTGCAAGGATGGGAGAGCTTGGGCAGACTTCTAGAGCCCGCTTCAATCAGATCGAGGACACGTTAGGACAGATACAGGCGGACATCCAGCGCTTGGCTGGCAGCTCGGGTACAAGAAGGGAATACGCTGTCTCTCGAGATCTCCATTATTGTCTCCCAGCTCCTCCTATCACATCCGATCCCAGCCTCCAAACTTCACCCCCACGCGAGTCCTTTTGAGTTTGATTCTTCATGCACCCTGTGAACAATGCTGGAACCTTTTTAACTGCTGATCTTTTTGCTTTAAGATGATGAATACATGACTTAACTGTATAATTCTGTGAATATTTAATTGTCAATGTGAAATCCCCAACAGGAGGGATTGGAATATTTAGATTTTGAATCATGATACTCGTTTTTAGTTGAGTATGGAATTTCTTCATAATCCGTACTCTATCTTGTTTCGACTTTTCATTTTTCTTGATGTATCGGTGTCTAAGTTTCATATTCGATATACTTTTAGATACGAGTACGAAGATATGATCCTCTAAAAAATATATATATATATATATATAAATCTTGGAAAAAAGTTTTGAACATACCCGTGTGATCGATAATCCCACCAGAGTCTGAGTAACGTCATTTGTACTTACAGGTTCCTCCTTTTAAGTTATTCAGAGAATTTGTTTGACAGATTTATCACCCAATCTTTTTCTCCATGTTTTGATTTTTTATTTTTTTTAACAATTCCCTTGTTGAGATGAACTTTGAATTTTTTTCTTGTGTCTTCGATGGTACCTACCGAGCATAGTTGAAGAGGTTATTAGTGGATTCTTGCAAGTTAAACCCGAGTTTGAGTTTTTTCCCTTTTTTTTCCTTAACAACGGAGGTTGCAATTTGAGGACAAAGAAAGATATTGTAAATATTGAGATTCAAAATTTGAATTTATTGAATGTCACTCTTAAATATGGTTATATAAACTAACTAACTTAATTCTAGGGTTCAAATGAAGAGTTTCTAGTATATCCAACGGCTTTTATTATTTTCAGTCAAAAGTAAAAAAATTTCTACACCAAGCTAAGAACAAGGCAATGAATCCAAGGTAAGGAATCATGGAAGACGCCTAAATCCTTAAACCCTATACTTATTTTATTCGAATTTAAAAATGATTATCGATTATGGATATATATTTGACACAAGACTTGTTTATGGATCGGGCTATTTGTCTAGTCCATTAAACTCGTCTCATACAAAGGTTTTACAAATTCGAATCAGGGCAACTCAAATTATTATATAATAAAACTTTTATTTAAATTTCATTAAAAATACAAAAATTAATATCAAATATTTTTAGTATCTTAGTATTTTTTTCTTAAATTTTGTAAAAGTAATTGATTAGATATAAAAAGTTTTCATTAAAAGAAAAGTGGATAGACATTAAGATGAAGTGAACCCAAAATAATTAGACAAATCTTTAAAGAAAATGTTATTTTAGTACAAATTCTAAAATATTAGTAAAAAAGTAATGGAATACACAAGCTACCATTTTTCATGTTGTTCCCGTAAAAAATAGATCACTTGAAGGTTAATATTTTAGCTAAATATTAAAATTATATATGAAAAAAAATAAATATGGTAATATTAGACACAATAAAAAATATATTATGTTAATATTACACGAAAATAATTAATAAAACGTGACAAAAATACGATACCATAAGAATAAAATAATGCAAATACTACATACATAAATAAATGTGTCAGAATATATTACAAATTATTAAATATCAAAATCTATATAAACTTAATATCTTAAATATTATTATGAAATATATATGTTTATAGGTTTTACTAGGTCATGGCACGAAAATTATTTCCGTACTCAAATTTGAATTGGGCCAGGTTGAACTAAAAGTCCACGGCAAAATTCAAAATAATATTAAAAGTTATTTTTATATTAATATCTATAAAATTTTAAATAAAATACTCATTATTGCATAAACAACCATTTAGACTGAATTTGGTCCTATTTGTAATCATCTTTAGGTTTATTACGAAGGAGAAGCGTTCATAGATCGACTCGCGCCAAACAACAACTCGAATTTTAAAAACTTTTGTCTAAGCATGTATAAGTTCGACGACTCATGAGCCTAATTTATTATCTAAAAATATTAAAAAAATTTTGTATATATATATATATTAATATTTATATATTTTTAAAATTAAATTTAAATAAAAAATTTTTATTAATTAAATAATTATTTAAATTAAATCGAGTTGAATAAAAATATCATATATCAAATTCAGACCCAATTTGAATTGGGCCAATAGGGTTGGACGGGCTGCCCCATCATGAAACAACAAAATACACCGATGGCCACAGGTGTGGCTGCATTTCCCATTTGGAAAGGGGGTAGTCCAGTTCCTGAATCCAGACCTTCGTATTTAAACATCAAGAAAGATCAACGCCTACTCACCCCCAGCCAGTAATGGCGATGTTCTCCATCTCAAAGCGACTCCACACTCTAACCCAATACCTCTGTTCCACCACCCACCAACTCCGCTTCGCCAGGACCGACGCCGCATCCGCTTCCTCCAAGCGGCGGTCCAAGCCCTCAGGATTCGCCTCCAAGAAATCGGAAGAGAAATCCGAGTGGTGGGTCGTGGACGGCGAGATGCATGAGATTGGCGATCACATTCCACCACGTGAGCGCTTTGTCATCCCCAGAGACAACATCCCGAACAAGCGTCGAAAGCAGCTCAGGGAACAGTTCATGCGCCGTACTCGTCTCGTTATCAAGGAATCGGT
>JBBYHM010000026.1:2953748-2971101 GCA_038381775.1 Adansonia rubrostipa
GCTGCTGCTGCTGCTGCAACTGTTGCAGTTGAGGAAACTGAGAGGTTGAAAGCTCTGGAGTAGCCTGGTTATTTTGTAAAACATATCCCTGTGATTGTCTCATGTCCAAGTGGTGGTCCGTTGTGTTTGTATGCCGAAAATTCTCCCCCATAGATACATTTGGGCTATTCCCAACCTGTATCTGCTGTCCGATAAGAGATGACGCTAGTTGTGCTAGTCGTTCCACTTCAAGGGCGTTAATCGGCATAGAGGGCTTACTATTTCCAGATAATGGAATACCAGAACTTCCAACAGTACTAGAATATGTTTCTTGCACTGCTCTTGGCATAACTGATTGATGCACCTGAATTACAGGATCAAAAGCGCTGCCGGAAACTTGAGGAGTGTCTCTGGCAACGGAAACTGGATGCTGCTGCTCGTGAGACGTCCAAGCTGGTCCAAACATAGTGTTTTGCTGCTGCACATGATCACGTCTGTGCTCATTATAGAGGTCAGATACATTTCCAGCAGAATGAGCTGACCCGGAAAGTGAAACAGGTGGAGCTGATGTAGCCCCGTTTCCTAGATAGGAGATGTCTTTAATTGCCGGCCTACTTAATTCCGGAAATGTCATAGAAGGAACAGACCCTGACGTTGTTGACAGCTTTGTAAAAGATGTATCACCATGAAAAGGTAACGAGTTTGCATCGTTTCTTTCATTTGGATGAGCAGAACCAAAAGTGGAACCAGAAGGCTCTAATCTCAAAACAACACCTGAAATACTCAGTTTCCCAGGTACTTTCAGTACATTCTCTGAAAAATCTGATGGCGGTACTAGAAACAAGGTGGTGATGTCATCTAATTTAGCAACAGCCGCTCGCTGCTTCTCTCCCAGGTAATGCATGAATTCGTTGTAGAATCCTATGTCAGCATCGCTTCCGGGAACAAAGAAAACAACCCAAGCACTGGATGCTTGATAATAATGCTTTGCAAGCATGTCTAGACCGGTCCGTGCTGTACAATCTAAGAATTCAGGCCTGCAGCATCAAGGTAGCAGAAATACTATGTGATGCCCCATGAAATCAAAAAGATTCGTTCTTTTCCATAAGAAAAAAACATCTACTTCTTTTTTGTCAAGAAATCTAAAAATATTAAACAACAAATATGTGCATTACAAATGCTTGCAGAAATCTTTCTACTTCATATTGTATCACATTGGATAATAAATAATTAAACCTTTAATCTATCAACTAAGACATGATACATTATCAGTCAATTTGTAGCTTGAAACCATGAACTGAATACGGGAAACAAAACTGAATAATTCCATTTCATGGGACCTACTTTAAGGTTAATGAAGGACTTAATAAGAACAACTAATCATTACTCAGCATACTGCCATGTTATTGACAAGAAAGTTTTTTTTTTTTTTTAACTACTTACAGCATGATGTCAAGGACTTTTCCAACAGGAAAGCAGCGAGCACGACAAACAGGAGTTCCACCCTTGGCTATTGTCCCCTCCCATTTCCACTCTTTCAAAGATGGCTGATCCAGTTCAGGAGTGAATCTTTTCCTCTCAATTATATTTGATTGTAGAGAACCAGAACCTCCAGGAAAACTATCATAAGATGGTTTCCAGTGATCGTTCCTTTCCCCACGAGTTGGAGCTAAATTTATTGGCCGATCAGGTATCTGTTTATAAACCAAAGCAGCAGGTTCAAAGTTCTTATCGAAGGCTTCGGTTTGAGGAATATCGGAGAGTATCCTTGGAAAAGCACGTTTTTCTTGTTCAAGATCAGATAAAGAGTACTCTGGTAACTCTTTCTCAGGAGGAAAGGAGCCAGTTCTCAATTTCTTGGCTCCATGGACAGGATAGGGGTCTTCAGGCATGTCCCATGGTTCTTCGTAGAATGCATTTTTCTGAGGTAATTTTGGAGGAAAATCGTGGAACCTCATCGGACTTTTACTATGTTCATACACATCTTGTGGAAGTCGAGGATCAGTGTCCCCTTCCCCAAACCTCCAGAGGTCATATGTATTTCCACCACTCCATGAACTACCTTTCCTTTTGAAACTATAGACATCAACATCACCAGAATCGTAATTTGGCATAAAAGGTGATCTGATGCTTGCATCTTCTGTTAAGTCTGCATAACTCCTGTCATGCAGAAAGTTCTCAGAAGACCCCAAGCGACCATTGGACCTGAAGCGTGGAGAGTTGGGGGCATTCACTGAGCCCCTTCCGCTATTGGATGACCCACCCTCACTCTTTGCAAAACAAATATGAACACGAGGATTCCCGAATAACTTCCCTTGAAGAGTTTCTTTTGCCCTGCAAGCTGAGGATAAACGCCTAAAGCGAACAAAAGCATAACTACGTCCTGGAAATACAGTAATCTTGTCTATCTCACCAAATGGAGAGAAAGCCTTCCTCAAAATCACTTCATCCACTTTCAATAAAGCTGGAAATCCAATCCATAGTACCTCACTGGGATCTGCACTTCTATCATTCACCTTTGATTTGTCAGGGGTAAAATGTTCAGGACTAGCATGACGTGCTCTAGATTCCCTTGGTGAGAAAGGTGACCCTCGTACTTTAGAACGCTGCTCATCTCGACGTTTCAAGTAGTCCTCGTCGCGTGATGGTGTTGATGACTTCTCCTGCGATTAAGAACATCACCAATAAGGGCAAAACCGACCCTTATTAAAGGAATCTTATATGATTTTAATCCAGATTGATCAAGTTTAAAATACAAAGGTAAAGAAATCGAAATATGGAGAAAGAAATTAAGTTATGAATTCGTAATAGTGTATGCACGAATAACCATTTCCTTAGCAAACACGCTCTATAGATATTACTGAACTACAGTACAGCAAGCTTCTGAAGCTAATGAAAAAAATAGCCAGCCACTGCACCTATTCTCCTTGAATCCTATTATCCACTGTAGTCAAGGTGGGAATAAAAACATCACCTGATGGGGCATTTTCTTGGAGATTTTGACTAGATCTATCAAATAAGGCATCACATTTTGACCATGTGGGAAATGCTCCAAAGAATGAGCCTTGAGGATTTGTAAACTTCATATTTAAAACTTTTTTCACACTCTCATGAATTATCAGTGTTGCAATTTATGAAGTAAAAAAGGAGTCATGTGAAAACATACAAATTATAAAGAAAAGAGTAGAGAAGGAAAGGAATATAAGCTAAAAAAATAGTAAATAAATATGGAGTTCAAAATTATAGGATCCTTTTTTCTAAACATATTCAATAAAGATAATTTTGCCTTTCAAGAAAATTATAGGATCTTTCAGTTTGTGTCAAAGCGAAAGCCAGATTACAGACTATTATCTTGACATGATTCTAAACCTGATTTGACTTATGATCATACCATATCTATCAATATGCTTCTTTGTCAAAGGATCAACTACTTACGACCTCTAAAAAAATAATTATCAAGCCTCTATAGACTTTTACAAAAAATGATCGGAGGCTATTTATTTTCATTATTAGCACCTGCTTCTACTTGCTCACATGCATACTCCAAATCTCCTAATATATAATACAAAAGCAACTAAACTTCCCCCAAACAAGCCCCAAAAAGAAATGCAATGTCAATAGTACTCAGAATACAGGTTAAAAACGTTGGTAAGAAGCCAATAACAGTTTCCTTTACACAGAAAGTATATCTCCCTGCTCTAACTACAAAATATTCGCATGCTGACACACACATCTCATCATAAGTGAAAAAACTAACCATGGATTCATAGCACAGTAATGCATATGATGCATAGTAAACTGCCAGTTTGTGATAAGCTTAGCTACTTCATAAGTTTTCTGAGAAGACAAACAAAAAACACAAAAACCATGCTGTGAAACTGAGCGATTCATCATCATGAGTAGAAAACATCACTCTTGTGAAAAAACATAGGTTTTCATCACTTGATTCTTAAGTGAATGTGATCACTGAGATTTGCAGAACTCTTATCACAAGATCTTTTCATATTGGAGTGTTGAGTCTTGAGAATATTAAATATGGAAAGCAATGGTAGCCTGCTCAATGTATAAATCTTGGCTGAATGCGCAAATTGTATTTTGTTTATACTCAGAATCATTCAACTATAATCTTGAAGACATCACAGCTACATTCAGGACTGCCTAGAACTTCTACAACCAGAAATATAGAGAAGACAGTTTTTAAAGCAATGAAGCATTCTGGCTTGCTTTATCATATATGTTATTCTGATCTTGTTGTCTATACTTTCTTTTGTACTTTTTGGTAGGAACTGAATCTTGAAAAAAATAGACAGGCATGTAAGATAACAATTATGACATTTAATGATCGTTTGAACACAGAAAAGCCACTTGTCAGAGTCATACCTCGCAAACTATTTGAACTTAAATTAAGAAGGGTTGTTTTAGATTGCATGTGGTCAATAATTAGCATGAAATGTATACGGAAAGTAATGACTAATTATTATGGAATCCCAAGGTTTAGAAAACATCCCCCTCAGTAATGCTAATGTTCACAAGATTAGCAATGTGTCCTGACGCAAATCAATGGCAAGAGGAAGACAGAGTACTCATTTTCATTGTATGTTCCATGATGTGTGAGTTGAGAGTAATTTTGGATTTATGCCGTTCCAGATAAAATGGAAACATTTCAGATAAGAGCAGGCTTGGCCTTTTACTATTGCTTTCCAAGTTTGGCTAATCGAAGCAATATTGTGAATATTCAAATTTTCGGACTCTGTAGACTAGGTAATTGCCATTTTATGGCTCTTGTTGGAACAGATTATACCAACTGCTCCAAGTTGCTTGCTGTTAGAAGAGATGTCAATGTTAACTTTCTATTCAATCAACCTCCTTCAACCAAGAAAGGCACTGTGGTGCCACCATAAAATGCGAGGAACGCTTATCATAAATCAATGTCAATGATCTCTCTTCTACAGCTTCCACTTTCCAACACAGTCCAAGATTATGTTTTTGAAATTTCAACTTAGAATGTTTCTTCTATTCAAAATCTAGTAATCATCGGTTCCAGCCATTTTCCACCTTTCCTCCTGGTTCCTTCTTTTCCTATATCAGAATTTATCTTTAAGACATTTTATATTTTCATTGTTCTTCAAATATCTTTCTACATAGATACATATTAGAACTCAAGTAAGAACATTTTTTGCTAGCAAAGAAAAGGTTACCCCTGTGTTAACATTACATTGTCATTAGTTATTCACTCAGACTTAACACGAATGCAAACCAAGATAAGCTTCAATATTTAAGCTGCCCGGTGAATATTATAGATCGAGTAGCACAAAAAAGGCCTAAACTAATTATCAGAAAAACAACCTACTTATGTTTATTTTCAAGTGTCTGCAGGCGTGAGCATATCTATGGTTGTGGAGGTTGAGGGAAACAAATTTATGCAGCAGACGAAAAGCAGTGTCTTAAGTAAATTTTCTACTTCTTTCATGTAGAAAATTTGCAGATTGCTGCACAGGATACAATTCAAGTATCAACATTATTGATGAAGACACTGGTATGTACACATTAAGCTACTGAAATTTGAAAAATTATTGTAAAAATAATTAAATGGTAAAAGCCTTTTCTATCATACTATTAAGAACTACCACTGGATTTGAACAACAAAATCCTAGGGAGTTTACAAAACAACATTTCTGCAGCCAACCTGGACGGGAGAGATGTTCTACATGCTTAATGATGTGCAATAAAATTATGATACAGATATCCTTTTCGAATTACTACCGCAATGCAAGATCTTCATCGGATGAGTTAAGTTTCCTTGTTCAATTAAAATATGTTGGGATGGTATTGTTCAAGGTCGATAAACTTTGTCCATCATATTCAACAATTTAAATTTCAAAAGCTGTCTTCCCAGCATGATTAAGTGCAATGAATTGATCTAAAGAAGTATTGCAGCAAATATCTTTCCACAAAGAACATCTATTCATTATACCTGTTTTGCTTGGCATTTGGCGATAAGCATGAAAGAATTGCACAAGATGGCATTAGACTGAACGTTGAATGCATAACTAGGTTCCAGAAAGATAGAAGCCATGGATAACCTTTTCAAATTGCTAAAAGCTAGTACTTGACATTTTATGGATGGTACCTGTGCAATTTATGCTGAGGCAGTGCTTGGAAAGAACAGCGAAAATAACAAAGCAAGGAAGAAAGCTTATTGACAAATGAATACATCCATTGTCATGAAGAACCATCTTTGAGTTTTATGGTCAAGCAAAAATAATTTGGAACCTGAGTGGTGTGATGGAAGTGAGTACCACTGTTCCACAGATTGGATCTTGGATGAAAATGTAACTAACACATTGTAAGCATGGTAGTGTAGAGAAAGACAAATTTACTTTTATTTTGCATTTTTTTTATGTCCTTATTCTTGACATGATTGAGATTTATGAACCTGATGATGTTTTAACAGTTTTGGTTATGATTCTTATGAATACTCTAAGGCATAATACTAATTGCCAGATCAGAAAAGGTTTATAGCCTGTTGAGGTTTATAGCCTTTTGTTATGTAATTGGGAGGACCATGCTAAGCCTTATCAAACATCTTAACCCATCGTGCTTACTTGGCTTTTTCTCGGTTGCTATTTACGATGCAAATTTTGCAGATGAAATGGTGCTGCAGAGGAGGATATTAGTTTCTTAGAGTTGCAGCTATTGGTTGAAAGAAACAAATTTAGAAGGACTTCCTCACGAAGAACTATATAATTTAAGTAAGTGAAATAGAGTATAGATTATGTGGTTTCCGCCCTTATTCCTGCTATGATATTTGTTATTATGGAATGAATCCTCAAGGATATAAGCGTCCGAGGTCTTTTGGATTGCTGACCTATAACTGTTCCATTATTTCTAGCCGGGAACTTTGATGGAAATTGCTAGGAATTCACAACCAATTGTTCAATTAAATTGACTGTTAACACTATTTTCTTTATTTATAGGTTCTCTTTAGTTTGCTACTTTTGCTGTTTGCGTTTGCATTCTCAAAATTTCTTAAAAAGAAAAAGGCAACATTGAAACACAAAATTACATTTTCTATTAAGAAAACAACTTGCATTCTATTACTAAAACAAGTTAAACGTTTTTGTATTAAGAAAACAGGCTTTTCCTTTTTAGTTTTCAGAAGCAGGAAAGCAAACAGCAAGACTAAGAACAACCAACCGAGCCTTAATTTTAGTCAAGTTAATATTCTTCTCCCATTCTAAATATAGGGTTCCATTTCGATTTTTGGCTTCTATTTTTTTTTTTTCATGTGGTTGAATTATGTTTATTTAAAAATTTTGAGCTTCCTTTAACTTCCCTGGTAATCATCAGCTACTAAACACAAAATTTGGAAACTCAATCAAATTTAAATTCATTCCAGAAAAAAACAACAGTATCAAGAGACGGAAGAGTAGTATTAGTAATAGTTCAAGACTAACCGCCTTGGCAAACTCAATCCTAAGCGGATTCCCCGCTACGGGGAAACCTTGGAGCGCCTTGATGGCGGAAAAAGCGTCTTCTTCGTTCATGAAATTGATGAAAGCGTAGCTTCGACCAGGCTGGAATGCTACGCTCTCGAGTTCCCCGAACTGCAAGAAGTGGTCCGTGAGGTCCGGCTCTAGTATACTGTGAGATAAATTCCCCACCCAAAGGTGTCTCGACGGCGGCGCATTACTCCGACCCGAACTTGCCGAAGGCGGATGGTCACGCCGCGATCTGTCCCTCCCTCCGCGACCAGACTGAAAAAAGAAAACAATTTATTGAAAATAATAATAATAAAAAAAAAGAGATTATTTAAGTGAAAAATACGAAAAAGGAGACGAGATTTGAGCTAAAAGACAACAAACCATAGTGGATTTCTTTTAGAGGAATTTAGTGTTTTTTGGGGATCGATTAAGGGTTTGCAAATCAACAAAATTGAAATTGTAAGCCGCAAAGAAAATCCTGGTTGTTTATTTATTTTTCTTAGGGTTAGGGATTTGCAGGAAAAAATAACTATTTTTTTTTCTTTTATAGTGGTGACGTGGCAATGCCAACTCCACCATACTTTTTCCTTATCCTCCATTTTTCCTTTTATCATTTTTTTTCTTTTATTTTCAATTAAATAATTTTTTTGTTTAATTATTCCAAAAGAAACAAAATATATTTTTTGTCATAATTTATAGAATAAAGTATGATTGAATTTAAATTAATTCAAATTTAAATTTTAACCGATTTTATTTAATAAAAAAATTCAAAAAATTTAAATTAAGTCATTTCAAATTTAAAACAATTAAAATTATAAATAACTTAAACTTAAGTAATCAAATAAAATAACTAGAAAATTAGAGGTGTTTATAGTTGATTTATTTTATTTACCCAAACTTACGAAAGTAAATATTATTGTTTAAAGTAATAATAAATATTTATTTTTATAATAATATTTATTAATTTTAAAAGTTTTAGTATATAAATAATAATTTAAGATGAGTTGAGCCAACTTAAATTACTAAAATATTTTAAAATTAATTCGATTTTCAATATTAAAATAATAATTTAAATTTACATGTATTCGAATCCAAATCATGAATGATTTTGAATTTAGAACAATTTAAATTCATTTGGATTCAAAATGATTTATTATCCTCCAATTACTTTAAAGATTCAAATTTGATATTTTTAATTAATTTATATATATATATGTTTTTTAATATACTTGATAAAAAAAACTCAAAATATATATATTAAAAAAAAAGCATTGTTAAGCCTAACCCACTTTTAATTTGAGCCATCATTTTATTTATTTATTTTCACTCAATTGAATTTTATTTTAATAAGATATTTACACATATCTGGTGAAAATAAAAAGTGTTGTACTTTTTCTTAATAAAAATGGAAAATTGCAATGTTGTACTTTCAATTACAATTATTTTGAATAAAAAATAATAAATTTTAAATACTCCATGAAATATTTTGTTTTAAAAAAAGGGGACAAATTTTCAATCAATTTGGTTTATTTTTATGTTGAAAAATCAACAAATTGAATGTACAGTGATAAATTATAATAGAATTAAAAATAAAATGATAAAAAAAAATTTCAATGAAATTGAAAAGTTGACAAACTAATTTGATTTTAGTTCTTCTGTATTTAAAGTAAATGACTTAATGCTTTTTAGTTGTAATAAATAATGAAAAAAAAAACAATATTTTATGATAAAGATATTTATCAATACGAAATTTTACGTACTCGATGAATATGATTATAATATTAAATTTAAAAATTAATTATTAAAATATTATTTTTATATAAAATTGTTAAAATATATAAAATTAATTTAATTTTACATTAAAACTTATTGTACTTGGTCTAATTCAAATCAATATAAATTATTATTTATGTAGTTAAAAAATTATTTAAATTTATTGTATATATTAATATTAAAATATTGTTAATATTAATTTTATTAATAATACAAGTTTTGAGATCAATATAGACCTAACTTGAAACTAAGCTAAGAAAAATAAAATTTTTCGAGACCCGTAGACGTATTCGACAACTAAACACTTTAGATAAAAATTTTATAATAATTTGGATGAAATTGATACAACTAAAATTATTATTTAACAACAAAAATATTTATTTAAATTAAATTATAAAAATATTTTTTAATATTTTAATATTATTTAAATTAGCCAATGAACGCCTCTTTCTGTCTTTATCCTTCTCCCACTTTCCCTCGCTTTCCTCTGAAAAATACTAATTGCCGTGACAAAAGGGTTTTTTACCGATAATGGTGCTTTGATTCATTCCTCATTTTCCTCGTTTCAGTCTTTTTCTTTTTCCCATTTCAAACCCCATTTTTTTCTTTTCCATTTTCCTTCTTCTTCTTCCTTTTTTTTTTTTTTTCCCTTTCTTGCGCTTTTCCTTTTCGCTGTCATTTTTGGACGGCAAAGAAAGTCAAGCGCATTGACTTCGTGCAACTAATAACTTTCTTTAAAGTCGTTTCTTCACTTTCCTTGAAAGCTTAATTCTTTGAAAAGTCAAAGACGAAAAAAGAGAAGACCTTTAAAGAAACAGTGCCCAACCCAATTCTCTTTTATTGGCAGAGTTTAAAAGAATTCAATGTTTTTGTGCTGGAAACATGAATCATTTGTTCGGACATGGGAATTTCTTCAATGTTTTTTTTCAGCCTGAAACCGAAAATAATAATCCATGGATGATAAAAAAACCAGCCATCATAGCAACACAAGCATCGACAACCTCGATGGCAATCCACCCTTTCTTCGGATTGAGTCCCATGCTGAGGTTTCCTTAGTCTTTTCTTATTTCTTAGCACTTTTTTTTTTTGTTGGTATTTTTGATTTGTTAAATGATGGATTTTGAGAAAAGGTTCACTTAGCAGCGATATGATTGGCATGAAATGCAAGAACAACGTCTGGAATAGCATCAGGATTGTTGTTTTCTCAACCAAACTTAATATTCTTATAATTTTTGGCCCCGCAGCCATAATTGTTCATAGAACAACTGGTTACCATGTGAGTTTTTCCCCCCTTCATTTCATTCTCTGCCAGTATTTCCCCCCAATCATAAATATATTGATGATTGTATGTTCATTTACGTAGTGGTTTCATTATTGTTTCCGACACAAATTTAAACAATACTTTTTAAAGATTATAGTATTTATGATTTTGCTTTGCTTTATAGCAAAGTTTTGGGAAACAAAAGCAAATAGCGAAGAAATAATAAGTATCAACCAAGCATAGCCTTATGTTTTCCAAGTGTGTGTTTCAGGGTATGGTTTTTCTTTTCTGCTTGTTGGGGATCATACCACTGGCTGAGCGACTTGGCTATGCCATAGAGTAAGAAGCTTCCTTGCCCTCTCATTGCCTATGTTACTCAAACTCAGGTGTAAGTGTCCGATACGGGTATGTTTAATTTTTTTTAAGTTTTTTTGTGTATTTAGAGGGTCCTTGAAGGATCATATCCCTATACTCATGTCCAAAAATGTGTTGGACATGAATGTTGGACAAAGATACTTCAAGAAACTTGAAGAGTCTCAACAACATAGCTCATTCGTATCCTTTTCTTTTTCTTTGCTCACATATAAAGATCTTTTCTTTTTTTCTTTACTTGTTTGAATTGTAGACAACATTAGTGTTGGTAATCGATGTAGCTAACCATGGCAAATGAATCCTATATAGAGTTGCCTAAAAGGAACAAAAGGGACAATTGTTGATTTTTTATTAGGAACCCGAATAAGTTTTGGTCCTTGGAACACTAGAAATGCACTTTTTTTGCGCTACAATTATGTGGATTAATGAGTTCCTAATACATATGGGGTTATTTCTTATGTAGGCTTGTTTTACTGGACCTACAGGTGATTTTAATTTGAGAATTCTCTCCCTTTTTCCTTTAGAAGTAAATGTTCAAATTTCGTACACCATCAAAGTTCAGGTTTTTATCAATATATCAGATTTCATAATCTCTCCCTCTTTCCTATTGCCCTCTGGTTTTCAAGCTTTGATGAGGGGTTACTGGACAAGTTTAAATGATAACAATTTCAAAATGATAAAAAATCAGTCATGCATTCAGTTTCTGGTTTGCATTTATGAACAGCTTATTAAACCTTTAATGATTGTGTCTGTTTTGCTTCAACCATTTCTGATAACTTTTCCTTAAACAACCTGAAGCATGAATTAGGAAAATATGGTTATCTGCCTCTTTTTAAGGGGACTAATAAAAATATTGAAAACCTAGTACTAACTGCAGCATTAACAGATGTTGCATACAAAACATGAATTTCTTTTTAAACTAACTAATTCAGATCTGCAATAAGTTCTTGTACTTTGAATCAAGCTTTGCAGTTGACGGACTTTTAAATGCTACTTTTGGAAATGCAACTGAATTGATCATATCGATTTTTGTGTCGAGAAATTGCATGATTCGTGTTGTTCAACAGTCATTATTCGGCTCGATTTTGTCCAACATGTTGCCAGTGCTTGGTTTTGTATTTTTCAGCGGAGGACTTGTGATTATGAAGAGGGAACAAGTGTTTAATAAAGTGCTTACTTGCTATTCCTTTCTTTACTATACAGCTTTAATTTGTTTGAGAAAGGATTGGATAATGCTAATGTTATTCATAGGGAACCGCTGAAGTGAACTCTGGACTGTTACTGATGTCAGTTATGGGGCTGCTATTTCTCGCTGTCTTTCACTCCACGCATACGGAATTGCATTTCGGGAAGTCTGAGTTGGCTCTTTCGAGGTTCAGCGGCTGCGTCGTGCTTTTTGCTTACGCTGCCTATCTATACTTTCTGTTGAAGAGCCAGAAGAAACTATATGATATGGTCAGTAAAAAAGAGGCTGGTTTAGACTACGGTTGTTACTTATTTTATTGTTGTCTTCGCTCTAAGACATGATTTGCCGAACTCGATCCATTGTCAGCAATTATCCTTTTATAGATTTTACTAATAGAATTTCGCAAATTCCATCGAAAGCATTCATGTTCTATCAGCCCTTTTTCAGTTTTTTCTTGATCCTCACATATATTCCATTGAAGCATGTATCTGATAAACGTCACGATCTTCAGGAAGAGAGCGAGATTGCAAAGTCAGATGACGATGAAGCTCCTGAGATCCCAACGTGGGAAGCAATAGCATGGCTATCTATTCTGACTGTCTGGATTGCTGTTCTCTCAGAATATTTGGTTGATGTCATCAGGGTAATTTATCTTCCGGGTTACCATATCAAGTCCTTAGTCCTTTATTACATGCGACCACGAATTCCATGGAAAGGAAAGTTTTCGTTTTTTCTTTAAACGAAAACTCTCCCTTCTCCCTCATTTTAGTTTTGTTTTTCTTAACATTGGCCCCGTAATCGTAGTCTGTTGAGGTGATTCTGAAACTGTAAGATTGTAAGTAGCTTTCAAGAATCAAAATTCCCAAAGCATCCAAAGCTTTCTTCAATTTTCCATTGTATTCAACATAAGTTTAGAAGTTTTTTTTACTTCGCATTACCAAACAAAAGTATGAAATTCTAATATTATGCTATTAAAAGTTTTTTATGTACTGCAAGGTAATATTATGCCTCTGATAATGCTCTTAAAATGTTTTACGATTGCTGTTTCCAGGGAGCGTCTACTGCCTTGAAAATTCCGGTAGCCTTTATCAGTGTTATCTTGCTGTCTATTGTTGGAAACGCTGCCAAGCATGCTAGTGCTACTATGTTTGCCATGAAAGATAAGCTGGTATGTTTCTAGGCCCACCTCTGGTAACATAATAACAACTCTGTACTATGTTATTCGAACTCTTCGGTTTTTCTTTTTAGAAGTGTTCACATTCAATGTCCATAATCAATGCGTATCAAGATATGGGTATGAAGATATGATCCTTCAAGGACTCTTCAAATACATAAAAATCTTGGAAAAAATTGAACATACTTGTGTCAAACACATACTCTGTATCCGATACACTCGAGTCTGAGTAACATACCTATGTCGGACTCGAGTGGTATTATGTTTGCCATGAAAGATAAAATGGTAATTTCTAGGCCCACCTTGGTAACATAACAACTCAACACTATGTTGCCTGGACTCTTTATTTTTTTTAAAGCGTTCATGTTCGACATCCGTATCTGATGTATACCCAGACATTAGTATAGGAATATGATTCTCCGAGTACTCTCCAAATACGTTAAAGTCTTTAAAAAATTCAACATACCTGTGTTGGACTCATACCCATATCCAATACTCACACTAATTACTCACACTAAAATCCGAGTAACATAGACTCTGCATAATTAATTTGTTAGTATAATTTTCTGAAAGAAAAAAAAAATTCAATCTCTTGTGCAGGACATTTCCTTGGGAGTAGCAATAGGCTTATCGACTCAGATAGCCGTGTTTGCGGTTGGTGCAAAGTTTTACACAAATTCATATAACCTCTTATCAATTGAAGACTGCTTGTCGGTCGTCTTGCATGTGCCATCTCGTGCTTTCTAAGTTCCGTAATAACAGTTATAGCAATATAAGGAAAATAAAAAGACCTTGTTTTCATCAGGAAGAATGTAGAAAGTAATAAGGAATATATAGTATTATATTTCTCTGGGTTTTAGAAGTTATCGGTTCTTATTGAAAGCAATTGCAGATGAATCAATCCGACTCCATCATAATATTTTCTTAGCTGCTGAACATGAACCCCTATTATAGATATTGCAAGTTATGTTGTCTCGACTTTTTATTTTATTTTTTTAGTAAATATATCTGACATTGATGTCTGACACATATTCAAATATTGGTATAAGAATATGATCCTTGAAGGATCTTCCAAATACGTGAAAATTTTGAAAAAATTTGAATATACCTATACTAGACATACTTGTATGTAACACTATAACCTGAGCCCGAGTAACATAACTTGCAAGTTACCTCTCTTTTAGTCTAAAACTTGAAAAGTTTGATTGACAGGCATTCCTTCTAACAAAGTAAGACTTGTGAACAGCTTTTTTTCTTTTAGAAGTTGTGGCGTTACCGAACGCATTAATAAACTTTAAGGAAACGACTTTCAGACAATATTTACTCGTAAAAACGTAGCAAAAAGGAATTATTGACTAAAAAAAAATTCCTTTTTTAATTAGTCAAAGATATGCTTTCTCGTAGTTGTATCCTACTAGTCCTTATTCTGTACTTCAAGGCTAGGTGAGGAACTTAACTTGCATGAATTGCGAAGGCACCTGCCTCAGTCTATGTTACTTGGACTCGGGTGTGGATATCAAATATGGTTATATGCTTGATACGAGTATATTCAAAATTTTTCAAGATTTGTGCATTTCAAGAGTCCTTCGAGGATCTTATCCCCATACCAATTTCTGGATATGCGTCGAACATAAATGTCAGATATAGGTACTTAAAAAAAATAAAGAGTCGGAGCAACATAGCCTTAGCTATCATCATCATCACTCGACCATTTAAAATATATCAAAAAAAAGAACAACATAAAAAACGATAATGGCTATGAAGGAGGAGTAATTTTAGACCTTAAATCTTGTATGGTGTTCTATCCATATTTCCAGCTCACTTAATTTGTGACTTTTTTCTTCTTCATTATGGATTCTTAGTGTGTGTTTGTTTCTTGCAAATGACTGCAGATTCCATTTTGTGTGATAATTGCAGGGATCATGGGGAGACCTATGGACTTAAATTTTCAACTTTTCGAGACAGCTACGCTTTTTCTTGCTGTCATGGTGGTGGCTTTTATGTTGCAGGTTTGCTATTTCGGAATACACTGGTCTTTTTAGACACATATGTACATATGACATCATTTTTATGTGCCAGCAATTATCAGAGAGAAAAAAAAGAAAACAACTAACAGCCCCGCCCCTATTTGATCTTTTGCAACGATGAGTGCTGAATATTTTGATGTCATCTCAAATTCCCATATCCTTGGAAACCAATGATGCCCCCGACTCTTCATTTTTCTTGCAGCAGCCATTCCTGACAAATTTTTAAATATAAATACGGAGATATGACTTACCAAGTACCCTCTGACTATATTAAAGAACTTGAAAAAAAATTTGAACATACCCGTATTTGATACTCATACCCGAGTCTTAGAAACATTAAAACCTAGAAACATTAAAACCTTTCTTACCAGGAACTAACTTTTCGAAATATTCCTGAAGACATATCTGCTTATCATGGATTGATTCTTAATTGTTTATTCTGCTGCTGACCTTTGCAGGAAGGAACTTCCAACTACTTTAAAGGACTCATGCTGATTCTTTGCTATTTGATCGTAGCAGCAAGTTTCTTCTTACATGTCGACCTCGATTCGGTCGGTGAGTTTTATCCCCTTTTCCATGGAATCACATTCTTCTCCATTTTCTTCAACCTAAATGCCAATAACAGAACGTCCAAATCTTTTTCACATTAACTTCTCAACTAGTGATACTGTAACCATATTCATGCATTTACACACACATATCGACATATACTATACATTTCTCCACTTACATTGTGTTTAAGCAGTGGATAAACCCCGCGAAAACGGCGAATGATGGAAGTCGATAATACGTGATGGGATCGACGAATAAAAGAAAGTTGTTTAATCCGTGATGGATCGGCCTGACTGGTATATTTTGACAAGAATAAGGTTCAAAACATGAGCCTAAATGAAAGGTTTATTTTATGTATAGTAAGTTGAAGAAGAAGTTCAGTTTTTCTAATTGTAGCTCTCCATAGTATGTTGTTTCGATGCACTTCCTTTTGCAATGGCAGCCATTGATACTTTCTTCCTCCTTGACCCATTATTATATGTTGTAGGACATGGTTGTACAGATATTAGCTCTACATTAAAATTTAGAGCTTAGGATTATTATGTCTCAAATTTAAGAAATTTTGAAGAAATGCACAGTAATGTCTTCATCAGATTACCATATTTCATGGGTTCGTTTGAATTTTTTCTTTTTTGGCAATTTTTTAACTTTTTTTTCCAGTTCAAAAGACAAAAAGAAAAAAAAAAAAAAGACCATAATTTGGAGTAGGATTAGAAATCGAATCCTAGACTTACTACATGTCTCACATCTTTAGAGTAATTGTGTGAATAGACCTTATCAAATATTGGATAATTCTACTAGAATATATTATATCGAGTCTTGACATGATAGTGATTCAATCAACTCAACTTGAATAATTGTACAAACAATACAACAATATTTTTTATTTATTTGTAATTATAAAAATATTAATATTTTAATATTTGTTAAACAATAAAATAAGTATATGAGCTTGACCAGGTAAAGAGGTTGAAAAATTTTGAGTTTAAATGTGATCTAGTTTATAAATATCTTTACACGTGAACTAATTCAACAAAATTTCGAGTTCATTAAAAAAAGTTTAAGTTAAAATTTGACTCAACCTAATATATGAATACCTCTACCGTTTTAGGAGTAAAATAGTTAACTCTGAGCAACCGCAGAAGAGAGAAATTTCAACTCGTTATAATTTACACCTCTTTCTCTCACTCTTTAAGCCGAGAACTTTGTGGGGGCGAAAAAAAAAAACTTGTTTTAAACTTAAGGTATTAGCCTTAAAAGAACAATTCAACCGTTATAGTAACTAAAAGAATTTTGATTGGTATAAAAGAAAATGCTTGATAGAAAATCTTTGTTAAAATAATCGGATCAAATCAACTGATTTGAAAATTAGTTATTTGTTCAATTCGATAATATTATAAAATTAAAATTTTTTATATCAATAAAAAGTTTGAAAATAAATAAAAATAAATTTTAATCATTTTAAAAGAAATTATATAATAAGAATTGAGCATTTTAATCTTTTAAATAGACTTATCCATGGATGGATCAAATTGCAACAAAAAA
>JBBYHM010000026.1:3100894-3112273 GCA_038381775.1 Adansonia rubrostipa
AATAATTAAATGTAATTTGATTTGGTCTTCTAATACCAAATTTAAAATTTGTCAATGTAACTTAGTAATAAAAGGAAGCATATTGGATGTTTAAATAAGATGGTTTAAATAAGGGGGACAAATTCTATTGTTATTCTCTATATTATCCCTAAACTTGAGTTTTGGTCTTCGAGCCAATTAACAATGGTGTTATTGTTCTTTCATTAAAATGCTGATATGGATGTTGACTTGCTGACATTACCGTCAAATTTACAGATGTGGTGAGCTTGGCCAGCAAAACTTTTACTTATACAAAAATATAAATTTAGTCCTCAATAATGATTTTGAAAATTTTTTATTCTTATATTTTTTAAGATTTTTAATTTTGAATTAATCTTTAAAATATTAAAAAGTGATTAAAAGTATTTACATGAGGAGACTTGATTTTATTTATATTAATATTTAAAATAATAGTATTAGTACACTTTTTATTAATATAAATATTAAAAAGAGTAATATTTATATATTAAAAAATATTAAAAATGTTTTTACTATTAAAGCACCGATGTATCGATTAAAATAAATAGAGAAATCAACTAAACCCTAAATACTGAAAAATAATAATTTCAAAGATGAAATTAGCATAAAAACTATAAAGAAACTTGATTAAATAATAAATTTTTTTAAACAAAAATTAGAAAGTCATATGAAAATAAAATTCACGTTATAGTAGTATAAAACTACATTTTAGTAAGAGCAGTCGCCAAACTTAGTGAATTTAGTTATAATTGGAATGGAACAAGGGGGGAGCTTTTGAGCTTTTGATTGAAAGCACTGCTGATATCTTTGGAATTAAGGATGACAGGGCCGATGGTTATTTAGTTGACAAGATTTTGGACAAAACTGGCATGAAGTGTACTGGTAAATGGACCGTACAGCAAGCTGCTGATTTGTCTGTTGCGGCTCCAACAATTGCTGCTTCTTTGGATTCGAGGTTCCTTAGTGGGTTGAAGGAGGAAAGAGTCGAAGCTACTAAATTCTTCAAATCTGGAGGATTTGGTGGTGTCTTGACTGAACAAACTCTGGACAAGGCAAAATTAATTGATGATGTAAGGCAAGCCCTTTATGCATCCAAGATTTGCATTTATGCTCAGGGCATGAATCTCATTCGTGCAAAAAGTATCGAGAAATGTCGGGACTTGAAGTCGGGGGAACTGGCTAGGATATGGAAGGGAGGCTGCATAATCCGAGCTATTTTTCTGGACAGAATTAAGAAGGCTTATGATAGAAATCCTAACTGTGGAGACTCGCACCTAACTTGCGAGGTATTGTCCGCTTTAGTCCATTGGATCTCACGGTTTTGTTTCTAAAAAACGCCTCGCAAATATAGACTTAAGTCTCAATATATATCATAGCAGATCTTCGAAGATTCCCGATGTGGAATTAGGGTATTACGACGTCAAACTCAATACGGAACAAACAGAATCAATATGGAGCAAGCAGAACCAGAAACACACTAGGCGTTGGGATTTTAGAGGTGGCTCCCACTGTGTAGCACTCTAGAGGAGGCTCCTACGGTGTAGCACTTAGTTCCTAACGATTGGTGATTGAGCTCTAATACCATTGGTGGAGATTCGCACTCAACCTGTGAAGTATTGTCCGCTTTGGTCCATTAGACCTCACGGTTTTATCTCAAAAGATACCTTACAAGTATAGACTTAAATATCAATTTATATATCATGACAAATCTTCAAAAATTCTCGATGTGAGATTGGGGTCTTACATTAACCTTGCAAACCTGCTTGTTGACCCAGAGTTTGCAGAGGAAATCATTGACAGGCAATCTGCTTGGAGAAGAGTTGTTTGTCTGGCTATCAATGCCGTATTAGCACTCCTGGCATGTCATCCAGTCTTGCTTATTTTGACACTTATAGGAGGGAACGTATACCGGCTAATTTGGTTCAAGCGCAACGAGATTATTTTGGTGCCCATACTTATGAAAGGGTTGATATGGAGCGATCCTTCCGCACTGAATGGTTCAAGATTGCCAAACAACTAAAGAATTAAGTTTACTCCAGCGGTCATCTTTGGAACTCTTATTAAGTTTAATATCATCTACTCTGGATTTATACTGCAAGGAACTATACCGTGGTTATTTCTTTAAAGTTTATCTCAACTTCATTTCTCACATCCAGCTTTCAATTTACACCTGTCAACAGTGTGCTGGATGTGGTGCTGCTATGTTGTTTCTAGATTTGATTATTAATCAAGTCCGTGGCTCCATTTTTGTCTTAAATGTGGTGTTTAAACAATGTAGGTCACAGTAGTTAATCTAATGTACGAACTTGAAGTTATTAAAGAACACTTTTTTTTTCTTGATAAACTTTAGTTCTTTTAATTTATTATTATTATTATTATTATTTATTTTTTGCTCTGTTAGATATCAACATCTTTTAGACGGGTCCTCAGAGTTCTAATGCAAACTCTGTGCTTTGATTTTGTTAATTAATTGCGCATTCTGACAGTGAAATGCCTCGTCCTACACCACTCTATTACTGATGCAGAATATCAAATGGCGTATATCCCATTGTTTCATTCTTGAACTCTATAACTATAAAAATCCATTCGATATTAAATTATCATTATGGTGGAATGTGCATTTTGTCTCCTGTAATATGCTTATACAATTTCACTTGCTAGATACATTCTTAATCATCTTTGCATTCCTGCATATTAATATGTGTCATATACACCGAAAACGAATTTCAGTATATTTAGAGATACTGATGGAGCTAAGCCACGATTATATACCGCTATGTTGGTCGGTATATATTTTCCTTCCTCTTATTTTCCATGTAACATCTGTATTTCTATCAGGTTTTTTTTTTTTTTTTTTTGGGTCATATTTAACTATCCTCCTAGGACTACACTCGGCTTGAGTTCATTTTATTTATAAGCAAAAGCAGATAAGCTTACAATACAAACTTAGGAGAGAGTTAAAAATATATAAAATTTTACTATGTTTCTTTTTCTTTTGCGTTATCTGGTATTAGCTCCCTCTGACCGTTGATGTCAACAAACAAAATGTGAATCTACAGTTGCAAGGCCAGTATGTATCTTGAGATGAAATACAAAAGCTCTTGCCATGTGTTTCAAATTTTGCTTTTGGTTGTTATCTTTCCATTTGTGCTTTGCTCATTCATCTTGTCCTTGTTTTTTTAGAGCAGAATATGGCTTTTTGGTGAGAGCAATGGCTTCCAATCAGTAACTGTGGAACATTTTTTTATATTAGCTGTTCCTTTTTCTCTTTTTTTTTTTTTTTTTTGGCTTTGTTTGCCTAGCTGTTTGCACTTGGACTTGCACTTGCATTTGCCTTTCTTGGTATATAAATGGTCTGTCATTAAAAATTGTCTTTGTTTCGTCACTCATAGTTGTCATTTGTCTCTCTGTTTAGAGCTTTCCAGCGCAGCATACTCTATTTTGTTCATGGCCTTGCACATACAAACACATGAATAGACATCAACACACTATTTTTAAGAAGTTTATTAATTTCTCACCCGCTGAAAATGTAAGTATTTGCCTTTTTAAAAAAAATAATAATAAATGATTCCCTTTAAAATTTGCTGCTTTGACCCCATGAATGATCTGATAACTGAATTCAAAATGCATAACAATTTTGTAATCTTGTTTGTGCATTGATATCAAAGGTATAACATTTGTTGTTACATTGCAAACGATTGTATCTAAGTACCGGAGAAAAAAAGCAACATATAGTGAGCATATGTATATATATTTTTGGAAGAGACCTTGGAAAGAAAATACATTTTGCTTGTCTGACAGTTCCATTGAATTCTACCATGTTTTGCAGGATCTCAACTGAACTCTACTTGCGAGACTTTGCATGACCACTAAGTCCCTTTTTAGATTTACCACTGCTTTCGGAACTCTTTTTCACATCTTTCTTTGCCTCCCTGCGTGAAGAATGCTTGCTAGAATTGTCACCTTTGTCATGCTTGAGATGAGCATTGCCATGGCTACCTTGACCTTCCTTGTGCTTATACTGATGATGATGATGATGAGTTGGTGCAGAAGAGGCATCAGATACCATTGAATCATCACTATTTCCCTCACCATCATCATCGACATCATCTTCGATATTGTGATTATTGTTGTTATAATTCTCGTCACTGCATTTGAAATCATCTTCCATAGGAGAGTCCAAGTACCTTGTCCACCCTGATTCACTGCTGCTACATCCTTCGAGGCTGACAAAGATTTTGAAAGGGTCCATTATACGAGGTTAAATGTGGCTAATCGAAAAGAGAACGTAGAGGTTAAGGAAAGCAATGCCAAAACAAGGATGGTATTGAGGAAGATCGAAGTTGGAGAGATTATATAAGCAAGAAAGGGCTATAGCTTTTATTGTAAGTACGAAGAAACAGAGAGTTTTAGTTTAGGAACAAAGAACTATGGTATATAGACACACACACACGAAGAAACAAAGAGTTTTAGTTTAGGAACAAAGAACTATGATATATAGACACACACACACACACACACACACACAATTCAAAACTCATAGAACTCTTGTTTATTACAAGCTTTAACTTGTACTTATATATTAGTTGGTTAGACTGGGAGACAGCATATGTGAGCCTCAATTTAGAACTTAAGAATTCAACTTAGGTCTAGGGTTCGAATCCTAAGATGGATAGCTTGAGATTTATGGGATGAAAATTATTTTCTCATTATATAGTCTAACGAGCACATGTATCAAGGAAAAAAAATCTGAATTATGGCATAAAAAATTGAAAAAGAAATCAATAAACTGCTGTCTCTATCAAAACAAGATGTCTTCTGTCATTATCATCCTAACCAGAACATTAGCTTTTTTAGTGGAATATGTTACAGATAAACCCATTTCAGTATGTTTCAGAAAAATGAAAGAATATATATATATATATATATATATATATATGTATGCATATGTATCCTTACACTAAAGCTTATCTGTATTCTCACAATGGTGGAAATGGACCCATTTCTGAAAAATGGATGAAATATATGAGAAACAAGTTCTGAAGCATGTTAGGCAACAGCCTTCCCACTTGAATGTAAATCTAAACTTTTCTTTTGCTTTTTATTTCATGGCTTTCTAATTCCCTGACCTGTCTTGACACAAACAAAAAGGTAAGCTTTCCTGGATAAAACGTGCATGGTTGGTTTGTCAGGTTTATAGTTTAAGTGAGGTTTACCTAAGATCTTTATGCTTTTGTTCTGTCTTCGTTTGCTCTTTTGTTGTTTGTCTCCTAAGAAAGCTCACCTGTGTCCTGTTGCCCATTCAAATTAATACACACACACACACACACACACATGACAGGCTTGCCTGTAATATATAATTTGTTTTGGTTAGATTATTGTAGCCAAATCCCAATCACTAAAAATTTTTAAATGAAAATAAATTCTCTAATTTTTTTCTTTTGCGATTTGATCTTGATAAAAATAAATTTTCTTGGTTGGAAAAATATAGTTTATATAAAAAAAAGATATTTATTTGAATAATTTGGATGACAAATACTTAAAAATAGTGATATAATAATAATTATGGCATTTGAATTTATTCATCCATTTTCCAAATTTAAAATTATATTAAAAATAAAAAAATAAAAACTCATAGCTTTCAGTTCATGGAATAAAACTATGTTGCATTATTAAAAAAAATATTTTGCGCATCGCATAAGTCACAAATTAGTTAACATGTAAAATTATGACGTAAACGGTGCTTTAAATTTTTTTTTCTTTGTTAGTAAAAAAAATTCCAGATCCATGCTAATGAAAATAAAGAAATATGGGTGAGCCTTATCAAGAAAAATTTATGTTGTTAAGCTGGTTATTAAGTTGATCTTCAGTTCAGCATTCCTTGAACAAAATAAACAATTTATTGGATACGAGGGAAAATTTTACTTCCTTTCTAGGAAGATGGTGTTAATATTATGCTTAAGGTTGATTTAATCCATAAACACCTCAAGTCCAATGCTGTAAAAAAGGAAATGCTTGGGTTCTTTATACTTTATATTGTTATTAGAATGATTTTTGGATTTCTATTATCTTCTACATTATTTTCAATTGTTGAGGGACACATTGATGTTTGATTTGAGCTTTTGTTTTACCAAGTAATGAAAATAAATGCTACTGAATCTGAATCTGAATCCGAATCTGTATCTGAATCTCAGTTTCAAATATTCAGTCAGCAAGAGCAAACTAGCTTAGCTTGCATCTTTGAGTGATAAATCATTCAGGTTTAAATCGGTTTTTGGATTTTCTCTGTTTTTTTTTTTTTTTCAGCCCCTATCATTCAGCAAGAACAAAGGATTGAACATCAAGAAAGGGATATTATTTGTAATTGCAAAAGGAAAAACTAAATTCCAAAAATCATAGATATATATATGTATACATGCATTTACAAGATAGCAGTAGCATGATCTAGACAATCAACAAAATTATGGAAACATTTTCTTAAATTCCATTTTTTTTCCTCACTGCATTTAGAATGAAGAGACGATGCCATATCCAGCTTCAGTCGTTAATGTTGTCGAGAACATCTGGTCCGCTTCAACTTCCACATCTGTTCTCTTTGCGAACCGACCCTTGATCCGAGGTCTGGTTTCTGCGTATGCTTTCCTTGAAACGTACCTTATTGTCTTTTCAAACTTTCTTGTCTTCTTCTTCTCTCTGTATCTTAGGACCCTGGCCTCCCTGTCCATTGCTTTAAGTTGGGGTGGCAATGGCAGCTCCAGAGAATAGGTCAATTGTACCTTGGGGAGGCCTTGTTTGTGAGACGGAGATATAACTCATAGTTGATTCTGGTGCTACCCCGACATCCACAGAGGAAAGGGATACCTAACATGGTAGAGGGAAACATAGTACGTAGGACTATTATACGTGCAATGTGCAATTCTCGGACGATTTTCAGATCCAATGTTTTTGATGGGTAAAACTTAATTTCGAGCTAAGCTAAACAGATAATAGTCGTTAACTTATAAATGTCAAATATCTGAACTGGAACAAAAGGGAAAAGAAAACAAAAAGCGTCAATGATATTTAATTATTCCATTTGATCCTACGTCTTATGGAAGAAAGGTAAAGGAAAGAAGAAAAGCAAGCTGTTAAAGTGCGGAAGAAAAAAAAATAAAAATAAAAAAGAAGATACCCTTTAGATTTTAATTAGTAGAATATAATCAGACATGTACATAGATTTCCATAACTATTGGTTGTGAGAATTGCATGTTTAAGCTGATAAAAACGGGCTGTGAGTAAAAAGTTTTTGAGCTAGGTTGAAGTAGAAAACTTAAAAAAATTGGACTCAGACGTCCACTCATATCTTACACTCACTTTTGAATTCGTTTAACATAGTCCTAGAAAGTTATTAACAGCAAAGTGAACCTTACACCGTGGCTAACGGGACCATTGTAGCTGTATTCAGATTTTGAGGAATCATAATCCAGGCCATACTGCAAACTCTGATGTTGCTGCTGCTGCAAGTGATCTTTGGCTTCTCCAGACTGAACTGGCACAATACTGTCACCCCCATAACCCTTGTTTTGAACACCATAATGTTGTTGCTTCCGGTTATACCGGTCAGTGAATTGATTCTCAACAGTACTTGAGTTGTACTCCTCGGGATCCAGATACTCATCAACCTCCTCCCCAACGAAGAAGAAACCATTATTCTGATTATTGCCGCTATTTTTCCCAGAATTCAGCGGTAACCATGAAGCTGCCTCATCTTCATCCTCCTCAGCAATTGTCTCATCTTCATCTTCTTCAGTTTCACCAGTTGATGCCAATTTTGGTCCACCTTGATTAAAGGCCGAGAGGCCATATAGGCAGCCTGAAATTGGAAGAATTGGGACACGCTGGTAGCGACGTGCAAGTGGATTGGTGGAGTGGATTTCGGCATCACATGTTGTGCGTAAGGATGCAGCGTCTGCCTTGCACAAGAAGGCAGCAGGCGCATGCTCACATGCCTCGCACACCCTCACAAGTTCATGCAGCGAGGCCAGCCGGTTCGTAGCATGCTGTCGGGCATCACATCCGGCACAGAGGTAGGCCGAGTCCGCTCGACTGAACACTGTGCAAGCTGCGAAGCCGCATGTGTCGCATACACGTCCCCAGTTGTTTCGACCACCATCCTCACTACCAACATCGCTAGTACCCAACTGTTTCAACATCTCTGAAAACTGAACTCAAGTTGAGTGCGAGCACGGTGAAGGGCAGTGAGGAATGGAGGTCCAAACTGCACGGAAAACCCAAGTGGGGAGGGAAGGCTCCAGGACAGACACATGGCAACGAGTTAGAGGCTGCAATCCTTTCTCGTGGTTTCGCTTAGTTTTGGGGTGGGCCCGGTACCCATTGCTTTGGCATGTAATGTGAAGGATGCTCATAACCCACTATTATTAACCATAATTATAAGAGCATTATATTTATAATCTAATTGAAATAAAATGTGATGTAATATGAATATATATTTAAAATTTTATATAAATATAAAGTATTTTAAATATTATTTTAATCTAATAAAATAAAAAATTATTATATGAATTTATAAATTGCCACTTGTCGTCACGTTGACCACATCCAGAAAACAACATGTCATGCTGATTTGGATTACTTCAGTTGCGTTATTGTCAGAACAGTGCTTCCGAGGACATAAACAAGCAGCTTTCATCATAACAATGATGCTGACTAAGAAAACCTTAGGGGAAATTCATCAGACCGATAGAAAGCTGCCATGTGGGAGGCTACCAGATTAGATTAGCTTAGAATGCAGCTGCACCACTGATTTTGTGACAGTATTCTATAGTGTTGAAATGATGCCCTCGTCTAATTATGGCCTCTTGCATTGGGTCCAATCCAATCCAACCAAAAGGTTTGCCATCACTTGCTCTTAGGAGTCCACTGATAGTGCAATATGTTTAGAAGTGCGGTCAGCAAGCAGCTCAAAATTTACAGTGCCGTGCTAAATTAGTAATAAACATTTGCAAGACATATTCAACTCCAAACTACAATGATCTTTAATTATTCAAATAATCAATTAATTCTTCTTTGTAGACAATGGAATTTGATAATGAGTAACAAATGATCGAATATGTGTTGGTTTTTAAGAAGTTTGGCGCAAGAGAGTTGTGGGTTTTTTGTTGTTGGCCAAAGCAGCAGGGAGAAAGGGGATAGAATTGATGCTTTTAAGTTGTGCAGAATTAATGCTTTTTGATATCATGTGAATGTGATATTAATGGAGCTACATACATAACTTGCATGCGCTAGCATTAGTTTTGTTACTGATTCCCCATCTGATCTGCAGATATATATATATATATATATATATATATATTGATTATTATTAATTGAGAGTTGGCTCCAAATTGAATTTATAGTTAATATGCTTCGAGTGAATTTATTTCAGCTGAAGAATCTTTGAGCAAGAAGATTAATTGGTGAGCTTCAGAAACTTACGAGGGAGTGAAAATGGGAAAAGCCAGTGAAGTCATATATATATAGGAACAGCAATCTGCCATGCGAATGGGATTGTTATGCTTTGAGCACCATTCTTGTGCAGCTGTCTGTCACCGATGATAAATGCTTTCCCAATTCTTTGCCATGCAAACTAAGCCAGATTTGGAGAGGTTAAAGAGAATCTTTGACCAGCAGGTTCGATCAAATCACAGTGGCATAATAGAGAAGTTCAAACTTGCTGCTGCATGCTTATTGCTATCGTTATCATCCAGGCCAAAGGCCTTTCTGATTTAGATCATGAGTTGGATAATTTTCCGACAGTACTGGAAGGTATCAAGGAGTTAATTCTTCAGGACTTAAGTTCTATCGTGCCTTTTTCTTGTCCTTAACTAATCTGCTTACTGCTTCATTGGCTGCATTTTCAAGCTCCCGTTCCCATCCATGTTCCAGTGATTTTAATTGTCTCAAAAAGCCTTCAGCTCACTCAAGCATCAATTATTAGCTAAAAACAAGGAACTTTTTATTCATAGCTGCAGTACTTTCTTGAGTGACTGACTAACCCTATTGAACATTGATCATTTAGCAATTCTTACAACCTAGGAAACTCGGACACACGAACACGGTGATACGAGAATTTCTAAAAAATAAAAGACACGGATAGGGCGGGGCACGATAAATAAACAAAAAAAAAATTCAATAGCATTTGTTTGCAGTTTCTTCTCATCCCTTGATTTTGCACCTTTTCAGTAAATTTCTGTTGGTGATGGTAGTGTAAATTTAATGATTTAACAGTTTTAAGGACATTGCAGCTTTCTTTTCCTATACTTAAGCTCCCCTAATTTTGAGGAAGCTCCCCTAACAGTTTGAAGGACATTGCAGCTTTTTAAAAAGAAAAAAAAAAATTAAGAATCTAAAAGATGGTTTTTAAAGATAGTCGAATCGGAAACTAAATTAGCATAACCTCCTAATCACCTGTTCTATAAGTTAAAGATATGATTAAACATTTTAATTTGTAATTTTGATATTAAATAAAAAATTAAATATAGTATTTACTTAAACAAAAAATTTGTATTCGGTTTAATGTTATAGTCTTTAATATATAATAATAAGAGATTAAAAGTTCAAATCTCATTATTGAAAAAAATATAATAAAAATAATAAAAAATAATTATTAATTAATTTTTTTACTTATTGAATCAATTTTTTATCAAAAAGATCATCAATTTTCGATTAAACAGATTAAACTAACGGTTCTAGGCTAGTTTTTTTTTTTTTTTTTTTTGGGACACTGGAGGCCGGTCTCTCCCTCCTAATTAAGTGTGACGGAAGCTGGTAACCTTGGAGCCTGGCAGGCTGGCATGAAATTTTATGCCATTATTTTGGCCCTGCATGCTCGCTCAAGCCCACTTCAACTGCCCTGTTGTAATTGCATTACAACTTACGAGTGTCATGCCTTATTTTGCTTCAAAATTAAGCAGGAACTGGACCAAATTTACTTAGTAAATAAGACTATGTAACCCATCAGATCAGACAAAAGTAAAACAAATCCCTGTATGTTTATTTATTTGTATATATAAATATTAATCTACAAGCAATCCAAAGTTTTAAACCAAAATGTTAATAAAACTCTGGACACAAACTAACTGGTTAGGGGATATTGCATGTTTTTGTTTTACTCAGATTGAAAATCGGATAGATCGGTTGAATTAATTCAACGGAAAAGTAATTACTGATTTGATCCGATATATATTAAACGTGGTAATTAATTGAACCCAAGGCAAAAACTAAATTGAGTTGTATTTTTTAATATATTTTTTAAAATTTTATTATTTTAATCTCTACTATTTTAATTCTATATTAAAAATAAATACATATTTTTATTTTATT
>JBBYHM010000026.1:3131453-3157071 GCA_038381775.1 Adansonia rubrostipa
ATTTCAAAGGACAGCCTCAAAGCTTACTATACAAACATGTCTTTAAAAACCCAGAATTCTTGTCTTCTCTCAAATCCCATTCCAAGAAACATAAACCAAAACCATATATTAAAAAAAAAAATCAATAAGAAATGGGTGATGAAGAGAAGGCTGAACGTGATCGTATTTTCAAGCGTTTTGATGCAAATGGTGATGGGAAAATCTCTGCAACGGAGCTCGGAGATGCATTGAAGACGATCGGCTCAGTGACGGAGGAGCAAATTACAAAGATGATGTCTGAGATTGATACCGATGGGGATGGCTTCATTTCCTATGAGGAGTTCACTGATTTCGCGTCTGCAAACCCTGCCATAATGAAAGATGCTGCTAAAATGTTTTAATTTAAATGTCTATCTATCAAATTAATGCTTCATTTATTTGTGAAACTTTTTTAAATATTTTTTTTTCTGATTTTGAGAGGTTCAATTCAATCCCCCTAAGTGTCCATTTGAATTTTGTCTTTCATTATAGAACTTGTGTTGGTAGTTAAACAGGAACCTCCTCCTGCTTCACTGTTTAGTTTCTTACTTGGTCAATTTTAGGGTCAATAAGATCCTTTTACAGGTCACCATGTGTTTTTTTGCTTCCTTTTATTCACTTGGGTAGGCTTATCTAATGAATTACCTGCAAACTTATTGAGATTTTTTTTGAATAAGAGTTTAAATATTCATGGTATAAGGAAGGACAGCAACAATCGTCCTTCAAACAACGGAGAAGTTTGCTATTCTGTGGTGGGAGGCCACTTCCAGCTTTGCTTTGCTTTGATTTGCTTTCTTCCATTTTCCCTACTCCCATCAAACAGCAACATGTGGAGAATGATCTTCATCGGGTTCTTTAAATACATAACTAATAATACTTTTCTTTACATCTCATTATTAACTGCAATAAATGCATATCATGTTTTTCTTCTTATATTTCTAATCAAAACAATTTTTTACTATTTTAAAAAATTTCTTCAGCATTTCGATTGTTGAATTTACCAATTGGAAAACATATCACTGTTGAATGATCAATGATGGAACAAACTAAACGGAGACAACATAGCAGTAACAATCGCATGAACTGCTTGTAATGTTTGTGACAATTTTTTTTTCTCCTTTTTAATTAAGCATGCATATTGGTATTTTCAATTAGTTGGTTTAAAGCCTTTATAATCTAGTAGATCGAATGGTCTTAAGAATCTAATTAATATAATATTTCATTCTTTTTCAGTCCTTTGTTAACGTAAGTAATCAAGGCCGATTAACAAGAAGTTAAATCTTCAACTATGGATTTAGCGATTTACATTTTACATACTCTAGATTTGCCAGATTTGACGAATTGAACCACAATGCTAATCAAAGGGAAGAGTATGAGCTTCATTTTTATTCATTCCATTATTTAACTTAACAAGCCAGCGTGAACCATGAAATAGTAAAGAGAAACAGCGCACAAGTGAAAGAGGAAGGAGTGTAGGAAGCAGAATCAAAACCATAGGAATCTGATCGACGTGAGGGATGCAGAAAAATCCGCCGAGGCTTATGCTGCTTTCGCTTTCCTTTTTCTTCGTTTCCCTTTAATCTTCTACCAGCTTCCAACCAATCTTATATTAATTCACCTCTGCCAGATAACAATCCCGATACAATCATATTTTTATATATAATTTGCTACTTCATTACATCCATATATGCAAAAAGCAGCAATAGTTAATACTTATGTTACTCAAATTTGGGTGTGAATATTTCGTATGATATGCGTTCAATAAGGGTATGTTCAGTTTTTTTATGTTTTTCATATATTTGGAGGATACTTTAAGGGTCATATTTCCGTATCCTAATCTGAATACGCATTAGATATGGGTATGAAATATAAGTACTCTAAAAAAAATGAAGAATCCAAGCACATAGATGAATACAGGAGTCTTGTTCTGATAACTACTTGGACTGTTTTTTTAAAGTATTCGCAATCCCATATTTTAATTACTCTTTCTAGTTTAAAAATGAAATGAAACCCATCATTACTAATATTTAATCTATCAGTTTGGATCTCTACATATATAGGCCTTACAGGGAAGTTGTTTTCCTGCATATGCTCCTAAACCTAACTATCAGCTCGAGCTAGTCTAAATATTTCTAGTCTACTTCTATTCAATGACTCTGCCAATGGCACTTGCCAAGGACCCTATCTGCTCAGTTCAAACCACCCCTGCCTTCATTGCTGGAACCTTGTTGGGGTATGTTTCTTCCCCTCATCCCGACCCTTACAAATTTGAAGAAGGAGATGGCTCGGAAAAGACTGGTGGGATTGTCAAGAGCTTTTCGATGTCTAGTTCTTCGTTGTCTTCTCCAACCAGTGTGAATCCTGCTGGTTTCATTTTCCAGGCTGTGAACTACCAACCTGAGGAATCTCATTCTTTGATAAACTTCAAGGGCTCCGGATATGGTAACTTGATTCTTGGCACTAATGGATCTCTGCTTAGCTTTGAACAAAATGAGAAGGCTCTGCAAAACACTTGCTTGGAAACTAGTATTAGTCACAAAGATGATTACTCAATGTGGGAGTGGAATTTGAATCAGAATTACCAGTGCAATCAGATGAATGCAAAGTGCAGCACCGATCACCCTCGCCTGGTCGAAGATTTTAGCTGCTTTGAAACTGCTAGCAATTTTAATCCCATAAGTGTTACAAAAGAAAACCATGGGGATTGGTTATACTCTGAAGCAGCTGTATTCACTGATAGCATCCAGGAGTCAGGATCACCAGAAGCCGCAGACCTCAAGCGTCCCCATATGGTACAACTCTTCTTTTATAATCAAACAATGTAATTAATAATTGCTTTCGTTTAAGATAGCAACTGATCTTACTGCTAACAAAATTGGTTGTAGGGAGAGCGCAATCAAGCTTTGAAGAAACAATGCACTAATGAAGCCAAGAAGGCAAAAACCAAGTCAGGACCATCAAAGGATACCCAAAGTATTGCAGCCAAGGTTTGTTTGCATCTTAAGTAAACTTTTTTTTTTTTTTTTAACGCTGAGAAAGTTTGATTGCAAATTAAGCAAAATCAAGAATCAAAATTAACATTGAGAGAATGTTCATCTATCCAGAATCGACGTGAGAGGATTAGTGAAAGGTTGAAGATACTACAAGAACTGGTACCCAATGGCTCCAAGGTGACAGAAATTGTTAGTTACTACCGATGTGAATGTGATATTTCAATTGCACTTTTGCTTATAGTAAAAGCTGGAAATTAATAATCTTTCTTTATCTTTGTATTGCATAGGTTGATCTGGTTACCATGCTGGAGAAAGCAATTACCTACGTCAAATTTCTTCAGTTGCAAGTGAAGGTATGATTCCAGCTTCTGATCATTGGTTTTGAGGATCTTAATCCTGTAGTCATCTACCTGAGTTAATGAGATAGAGTTAATAAGTGGCAATTTAAGTTAAAATTTGTATTATGATTTTATCATGCAGGTTTTGGCAACAGATGAATTTTGGCCTGTTCAAGGTGGGAAAGCTCCTGATATTTCTCAAGTAAGAGAAGCCATTGATGCAATACTGTCATCTCAGAAAGACGGGGACTCAAGCTCAAAATAAAGGGTCGTGGAGAAGAATAGATACTTGAATTAAATTTAGAATAATATTATAGTATAATTCATGGGACAACTTTCCAGGCAACGAAAAGCTTTGTTTTGGATCAAAAATGGAGAATCTGAGTAGATAGCACAATATTTCTTTTGAATATCTTGTAATGGGAATTTTCATTTCTTTATCTAATTTGAACTTAGATATATTCAACCTTATCTTTAGTTTCATTTCACAGAGAATCTGTTTCTTTTTTTCCCCCCCTTTACATGTCAGGCTTTATACTATTAATTAATTCTTAGATCTAAATAAATTTGACAATTAGAGTATGGAGGTGAAATAGTAACTAAACTATTTGATACAGGAATTCTTCCACTTCCTTTGGCCTCATTCTGATTCTAATATGAAAACCTTTGGATTGAAATAGAAAATTTAAGAAGTTATTTGCATGATTATCATTCCAAATGCCTTCGTGCTATAAGTAAAGTCTTCATTTTTCTTCAAGTATCTTTATTCAACATATATATTTGTCAACATATATAGAATATAGGATTATGATCCCTTAGATATACAAACACACATCCGAATTCGACACTCATCCTAAATTCGAGTAACATAGCCTTCATGCCAAGATTTTCATGAGATTATTCAAGAATTTCCCAAGGATCTGCATTAAAAATGGATCTGTATCCATATGGCATATTCAAAGCATCTCCTCCAGATGTCTTAACAGTGTTGATTAACAGTAATCAGCTCTTTGCTAGTTTTCTCAAACAAAGAGGACCATCTGAACTCAATATTGTGATGTTTTAACAAGGATAAAGAACATGCTAATCCCATGTAAAATGGTGCATATATAAATAATAAAATAATCTACGAGAGCACGAGCTGAAAAAACAGAAAAATAAACCAGATCGATAAAATTAAGTTTTGCATTAATAGAATCAATGACATAAGAGTGTTTTCTTTTAGTCGCTTGATTTCCTTACTGAATACTTGGTTTTCTTGGTTGGCATTCGGATTGGGGAAAGTTCCTTAATATTTTCGGGACAATATATAGCGGTAGAAGTATATACAGTTTTAGAATTGATTATAGAATTGAAAATTTAAAGATAACGTGACGTTGGAGAATGGCAGGGTGGAATTTTGATGTATGGTACTCAAATAATTGAGTTTAAAAATTATAAAAGGGTTAGCTAATAGCTACCGCTAGGTTGAAGCTAGCAGCTTGCACGTATTCCAGAATTAAAATCACATCTAATATATATATATATATATATATATATATATATATAGTTCTACAACCGAAGTTGGAAAACAATGGAATTAGAAGGCATATTGAGGAATCCAGAAGATATTTTTATGTTTACAACTTTGAATGACACATTAAGCTTACAATAATCAAAAAGCTATTTTTGTTATTAATGTAGAATATGCCAGATTGAGCCGGTAGAAATTAAATTAAAGTTTTAAATATGATATTTAAATTAATATATGACAAATAAAATGATAAAATTTTTAAATAAATTATGTAAAATATAAGATGAAATATGATAAGATATGAATATATGTAGCGCTTAATTAATTAAAATATGAAATATAGCATGAAACATATAAAAATATCTAATCATAGATTATTATTATTATTATCCTTGTTATTATTTATTTTGAAAAGCTTTGGAACATGGAAAACAGACTAGTATGGAGTATACAGTGTTTAATAATACTATAAGGTATTAAGATGTGATTTGGGAAATTGGAGTTGAAATTGTCTCATGAATCAATTATTATGTAAATAAGACTCGGAGTCTTGAGTTTTATCATTCAATTCCTCAACTAACGATCTGACTTCAAATATATATATGAATTTTATCAACGAGTACATTAAATAAATATTTTAAAATTATTTTTTTTGTCGGCTAAAATTATTTAATATTTAATATTCAATATTCAATATCGTAATTGAGGATTAATTAATGTTTTTTTTTACGTATACCTATGCCTTTCTGATGTTCATCTCATTCAGCTCACTGCTCAGCCATGAACCCTACCCCAAAAGCAAGAATTAACGTTTAATCTAAATAAAAAAATTTAGCAAAGAATCACATCTCTAATCACATGTCAAATCCCATAAAACCCGCTTAATTTACATTTTCCTTAACAAAAATGAGAAGATATGTTAATTTGTTGGTGTTAAATGAGATTGGCTAAAATTATGTATATATAAAAATGTAATTAATATATTGTTGTTTTAAATGCATAATTATATGTCAAATATAATTAAATAATATTTATTTGGTGACAAAAATTGCTTTTAAATTTTTTCTAATTTTACACATTGATGTGATTGTGATCTTGCATACGTATTATCATGTCGACCATTGTAAGCACTTCTTTTTTTTTTTTTCTTTCTATCTTAAAGTTTCATCTTTAATTATATATATATATATATATATATATGCATAAGATTAGTTCATTTATCATGAATTTCATATTCCTAATAATCAATTGACTACTTGACAATTTCTATTATTATTATTATTGTTATTATCTTCATTGTTGCATGCTTTTATCTGTCTTGGAATGGAATTCCATGCAAGTATCTATATTTAATTAAAATATATAAATGGAATTTAAAAGAAGAAAATTTGATTAACCATGTGAATTCTTTGGCATGCATGTGGCTCAAATGGATCATCATCATAAATTGGATAGCAAAAGGCAGGGTGGATTGGATAGATTATATGTGTGTGTCTGTACATATATATTCTTTAGAGGTCTAATTGAACATATATTTAAATGAAATTAATGTAATGGGATTAATTGCTGGCTTCCTACTTCGAAAGTTGTTCAAATTATTATTATTATCATAATCTAAATATATAAAAGTAGAAACATTTCAAGCATGCATGCAGCTTGAGTAGGTGCAAGAATCATAAATGACGTTATAGGTTAGGGCAGGGCTGCCTGAAATGGATCATTGAGAAGCTAAGTCAAATTTTTGTAGCTAATTAATTATTGATGAAGCAAATTAAGCAAACATATATATATATATATATATATATGTACATCCGTAGTCAGTAGTCTGAAAGACGGATGGATTTTCTTTTACATTAATTCCTCTAATTGCCTGTGTAAATCAAGCCGTTTTTGCCGTAAGGTAACGCAAGTGCAACCCAGCTCACTCGTCTCGACTATAGTGGATCTGCTGCTTGTACAATTAAATTAATTAATGCCTGTGGCCGGCCAGCCTCCACCATTTTAAAATTTAAAGTTACATTGATTATGGTGAAGAAAGCAGACTCATTTAATTAACTGCAAGCCCCTAAAAATGTTTTGCTTGCAATGTAAGTATGTAAGTATATATATATATATATTAATTGAAATGCTTGCTGGGAAGTAGTAGTGGACTTGTATAAAGTGTAAGACATGCGTGTATATATATATATATGTGTGTGTGTGTGTGTATATGCATACGTATGAATTAAAGTGTTGAAAGATGGATGTTTGATATCCTTTTGTTTTGATTAATTTGACTCTGGTTGGTTATACATTACATCTTCTGCATGCTGCATCTATCTCCTGCAAAAAAATGGGTCTGTGGTGCTTGGTTTGAATGATATATATAATTGTCCCAGAAAAAGATTTGATTTTCAAACGAACGTGGTCCTTCCTTCCTGCAACCGTGGAGCTATCTATCTATATATGCATTCATGCAGGGATTTATCTAAGCCTAAATGATGAAATTTTCAACTTCATTAACTGCATGCAGATGAATTTTATGTTGGAATCGAGTCTTAGTTAACTTATCAGATGGTGATTTAATAAGGTCAGCCAGCCAGGGTGAAATGAATGTGAGAGCAAATGGCTCCTAATCTAACCTTGACTTGAGAGGTTGAAGGGCATGGGCCATCTGGCCATTGGGCTCGTCTTTCTGGTGCTCTTTTTTGGACATAGGCGGCAAGAGCAAAGGTTGGTTGATGATGACCTGGACAAAGTAAAGAAAATTTCCAAAATTCCCTCCTTGGACTGCTTTCATTTGATGGAAACCCAATTTTTTTCTGTATAAAAAAAAAAAAATTCTTACTCCACTCCACGAAGTAACCCAGTAAAGTATTAAATTAAAGAGTAAAGACAGGGAAAAAGACAGAAAAAGCAAACTAAAATCAGCTTTCAATAACCAAAAATATAATAGTAAATCTTTTTTTTTTTAATTTCTCTTAATTTCGAAACCCTAACTTTGAATGGGAGATCTATTGGAGAGGTTAGGATCCGAAGCAGCCATGGGATTAGAATCGACGATCAAAGAAGAGCTTTCTATGGACATCGATCCTCCTCTCAAAGAGAACCTCGCTACGGCTGAGGATTGGCGAAAGGCTCTCAATAAAGTTGTCCCCGCCGTCGTCGTCCTCCGTACCACCGCTGCCCGTGCTTTTGATACCGAGCCTGCCGGTGCTAGTTACGCTACTGGTTTTGTCGTTGACAAGCGAAGAGGAATTATTCTCACTAATCGCCATGTGGTCAAACCAGGTTCACTTTCATCAACGCTTGTTATTCTTTTGCTCTTTTTCTTGGTTTTCCTTGATGCTTTTGCTACTTATGCTTTGCTTCTCCAAATAGAAAGAGAAAAAAGTTCGTTACTTTTGAATAATTGAAAAAACTAAAAAATTTAACTGTTTTGAGTAACAAAATGAATGATTTTACTGTTTCCTGGATCAATTATGGTTGACTGTGCCTTGCGTTTTAGCTATATGCATGCTGATTTTTTAATCGAGTATGATTTTGCTTTTACATTTGAGCAACTTTTGGAGAAGAAGAAGAAAAAGAAGAAGAAAGCAAAATGAGGAAAAAGCAATAGCTAAATGGTGTTGTTTGTGTCTCTAGAAAGTTGGAAACAGTTTTTATGAATTGAGAAAAAATATGACATTCTGTCTTGTCTGTTTTTAGGACCTGTTGTTGCCGAAGCAATGTTTGTAAATCGAGAAGAAATTACTGTGCATCCTATATATAGAGATCCGGTGAGTGAACACTGCTTCGTAGCATATACTTTTGGTTGGTGATTTTTATGATTCTGAGTTGTAGTTTAGTTCATTGTTCTGCACTATGGTTTTTGGACATGGCTTTTGAAAGGTACTATTGCCAATGAGTATGATTTTGGTTGTTTTCCAAGGAATGCTTGACTTTTGAGTCTATACTGCTTGAAATTACCCAACTTGGGTTGTATTTTATCATCTGATGCATCATATGCCTTGCATTCAGGTCCATTTTTCTTCTTGTTCTTGTGATGGCACCTGTTATTAGTGGGCTCTGCTAACTGACGAACTTGTGTTATTCTTCACTAGGTTCATGATTTTGGCTTCTTTCGTTACAATCCTGGAGCCATTCAATTTTTAGACTATGAGGAGATTCCACTTGCCCCAGAGGCTGCTTGTGTTGGCTTGGAAATCAGGGTTGTTGGTAACGATAGTGGAGAGAAGGTAATTGAATTAAATTGGTAATCTTTGCTCTACTTTTGTAAATTTCTTACTTTTAATTTGTTAACATTGTGCAACAATGTTTAGTTTTATGTTTAATTCCATTTATGAGGATTGTAACCAAAAAAAAAAAAATCACTTAAATGAAAGTAGTCCTTTAAGTTGGCTTTTGAGAAATTCATGGTTTTGCTAATTGGATGCCAGTTATTGTTCATAAGTGATGTCTCACCACTATAGAACGTGAAAACCGGATACCTAACAGTTTTTGTACTAACTTGAATCAAAATTTGTAGGTTTCTATATTGGCTGGCACTCTTGCTCGTTTGGATAGAGATGCTCCTCATTATAAAAAGTATGTGGTAGTTTTATTAATTTTTTTTCTTATGAATCTTCTACTTTCATAATGGATTTACCAAACGTTGTTTTGACAAATTATCATCTCTATCAAAACCCTTTGATAACCACATGCTTTTGTCTTATTAACTGGTTTTCTAGTTCCATTGCTGATATTCTTCTTGTGCCTCGTAATTTTGATTATAATAATAGTTTGACATATTTTCATCAGCATCGCAGAGATTGTGGTTCCAAAATTTATCATGGCGATTCAGCTTTGACTGAATTTTGCTTTTGAAGTGCAGTTTGTATTATCATCTATTATGCAATGCCTCGAATACAGTTGTTACTGAATCTGACTGCGATGTAAAGCTTGATTTGGTTTGTATCTTCATTGGCATCTTCTACCAGTTGAAGGCATAGTACCCTTTCTGTTTTGACTTCAGCAATCATCATTCTAATTCTTTATACCTGGTAGTGTGCGTGTGCCAACTAGTAGTTACATTCGCACTACACACACTGCTTTTTCATTGTAGGTGGTCATCCTATGTCACCATTTTTCTAGTTGGCATACTTTAAACTAATATGACATCACATTTTCCTTTGAATATTATTTTGTGAGGAATGTTTGATGTTGTGTTCAGTCTTGTAGGTTTTAGTTATGATTTCTGGTCAGCAATGTGATCAATGCTATCTAGCTTATGATTTCTAGAACCTTCTTGCTTTTTATTGGTTCTTTTACAGCTGTATGTGTGCCATGGTTGTTGACATGCTTATTTGTTTCAGGGATGGCTATAACGACTTCAACACTTTCTACATGCAAGTATGTATCTTATTCTTCCTGCCATCCATTGAAGACCTTTTTCTCCCTTTTTTTGGGGGGGGGGGAGGGGTGTTTAACCTTTTCTGGATTAATGTTTTTTCTTCTATTATTCTTGTAATATATGCAAAAACATGGTTTTATCATGGAATTTGTAAAAACATATCTCAAGTAACACATGTTTTGTAAAATGTATACTTGCTAATTTCCATATTTGGTACACATGTTTGAGTTGCAAATCGTTTGAGAAAGGGATTTTGACTTTAAGATTTCTTATTTTTAATATTGATGTTAATGATAATGACAAAAGGGAAAAAAATGTAATATGTAGTATAAAAATGCAAGAGTTTATTTGTTCTAAAAGAGGAAAAGGACAACCTGTACCAAAAAAAAAAAAAATGTAAAAATGACAAATTTCAAACTTCCTAAAATAAGAAGATAAATATTTATGTTGGAAAAGAGGGACCATGTAATTGTATAGGTCTCTGATAGAAGTTTGTGATAAGTCATTGGAAAGTTATATAGCCTTTTTTTGTAAATGAAGTTGTATAACACAATCATGTGGACATATTTTTAACAAGTTCTAGAATAAGAAAATAATTGTAGACAGTATTAAATGCTTATAACCTGAACAGCATTATGATGGATCTGCAGCATTTTGACGAGCATTTGTTATAATTTTTTCAATCAATATGGTATGTTAAGATGTTCAATGATGTTATCATTGTTGATAGTTCTGTTGGACATTGTTTTTATTGAAGAAGGAGAACGCTTCTTGGTTCTACCATTGTCTGACTTTTACATGCATGCTTCTGAGCTTGATTGTATTGTTTTACACTTATGCTTAACTTCAGGCAGCATCTGGGACTAAAGGTGGTTCAAGTGGATCTCCGGTGATTGATTGGCAAGGCAGGGCAGTGGCTTTGAATGCTGGTAGCAAGTCATCAAGTGCATCTGCCTTTTTTCTACCTCTAGAACGTGTGAGTAGTATTTTAACTGGTTGACCTTTTATGCCATGCTTCTGGTATTATCTGAGATTTAATTTATTTTGTGAGGACCAAGGCTTTTTATAGACTCAGTTGGGAGATTCAAACTCGAATATTTAATGGTTCATCTAGCTCTAGCTTTCTATAAGTCCCTTAGAATTTTGTAACCTAAGAAAGTGACTAAAAGACCTGAACTGTACACTTGAAACCTTTTCCCAGGTTACTCCTGGAAAGGTTAAAATTTATTATTATTATTTGTGGTTGTACACCTTGTAAGTATTATTGGGAATTGCACCATGTTGTCAAGGCATGTGCCTAGGTGTGCCTGCACCTTGTGCCTTAGCGTTTTACAACAAAAGTGCCCCATACCACTTTGGGCGAGGTGCATTTAATCAGGCGGACACCTGATGCGCCTAAGCATGCTTTTTTTGTAAGGCGATAGGTATAAAAATCCCGCCTGATTGAAGTTCTCTTTAATTTGAACTTTTTTCATCAGATGTACCTTTACTAGTAAGATAGGGGATGGTATCAAACTCTCTACTTTTCAATATTTGAGTTTGCAACAACAAACATCAGACCTTAAGAAAATCATGCGTATTGGCCAACATAAAAATTGCAAGTTTTGTAGATAACTTGGACCATTCCTTAGAGTTTACTATCATAATTATATGTCTTAAGCTTATTTTATATACACACACACACACACATATATATGTATGTATGTATACGTATATATTATGTATACGTATATATTGCGCCTTGTTCATTCAGGCGAGCAATTTTGTTGCGGCTTGCGCCTGAGGCAATATAAGGGCTCCAGCGCCTAGAGTGCAACTTGTGCCCTTGACAACACTGGAATTGCGTTTGCTTAAGAATTTTCTCAATGAATCTGGAGCTGATAAAAGTCGGTATCAGTTTGGTTATGCCTCTGTGGGTTGAAATACAAAACTTATAGCTTAGAGATATATACTTTCTCTCTGCACAAAGTGCATTGTTTTTCTTGCTAATAATTTTTTTTTTTTAAATGGAGAAGATTTCTAGATTGCAAGAATAGCTTTCTCAAAGTTATTACAGCCAGTTAATTGTTGACAGGATGAGCACCTGCGAAGCCTTATAAACCATGTTGACCCGCTCAAGATTTTTTTTTTTTGGTAGTTTATTTGGTCATGCTTGTTCATGCCATGTTTCTTAACTTGTATTGCTGGGTCAGAACTACCTCATTTTACCTTTGCGGATGTATTTTCAAACTTTTAATGTTTTCAAGTATTCTACCATCGAAAGTACTTCTGACTTACAAAAACATGCATCTAAAGATTGCTGTGTGGAACTTATATTACTAGAGTTTTATTTTTGTACTGAAAATAGCCTTCTCCAATGATTTCTGAAAAAAAGAACCTTCAGTCTTTGTTTTATGTCTGCTTTCAATGAAGAATCAGATATTGAAACATTAGTTATTTACTTTCAGGTAGTAAGGGCATTAAAGTTTCTCCAGAAAGGAGGAGATTCGTACATGAGTAAGTGGGAAACAGTTTCCATACCTCGTGGTACGCTTCAGGTTTGTTGTTGATTTTATCGTTGTCAAGCTTTACTTCTATTTTTTCTCCCCTTTCTTTCTCGAATACGTGAGGTTCATTGTTGGGTTAGATGATTGGAAGATTTGTTGTTCATTTCTCTATGTTCAAGCAATCATATGAAACTGAAAAATAGAACCACTCCTTACTTGTTCATATTTTCTGGTATGTTATTAGAGTTGATATGCTATAATGCCCCGCTGGATCTTGGTTTTTCGTATTTTTCTTTGTAAACCCTAAAAATAAACTGGCTTGGTATGGTTGCACCTCCCTTCCATTAACAAAGCCCAAGAATATTAACTTGGAGATAGAACAGTAAATGTTTTGTAATCCAACCTTTTGATGTGGTATGGGCAGGAGGAAGGAGTGAGAAATACAGGAAGGGGAGTGAAAGAGAGAATAAAGAGTAGAGGAAAAAAATGCGGAAAAGAGAACTGAGGATTAGAGGGAGTAAAAGAACATTACTGAAAATAGTGAGGAAGAAGTAGAGTGAATATACAATTCCTATGATTCAACATATCGCTAATCAATAATCCAAAAGTTCCCTAGAAAATTGCAAACTCAACTATATATAGCTTACTATTCATAAATCCTAACCTATATTGCTGATCTTCCTTTAACTGGGGCTCAATAAAAATCCGCGCTGGGACCATAACCATTCAACATTGCTAATGGCAGCCATCACCATCACATACATCATGGTTTATGTGTTTATCAATCTTGGCATTTCTGTGAATGTTTGGGAATTTGCTTTAATACAATTTTAATGTAGGATTTCTTTTTAAATAGGTTACGTTTGTCCATAAGGGGTTTGACGAGATACGCCGGCTTGGCCTCCAAAGTGAAACAGAGCAGGTTCCTAGATCCTTGTTGTCAACTTTTTTGCTAGCTTTCCCATGGCTTATATTAAACAAGTGATCCCTCATTTAATTTATGTTTTGCTAATTTAGATGGCACGTCATGCATCTGCACAAGGTGAAACGGGAATGCTTGTCGTTGACTCTGTGGTGAGTAAATTTCCATTTTCGTCATTCAAATTTTGCTTAAATTTGCTTTGTTTTCTTTTAGTTCCATTATCTTCTGAATCTGAACCCACCTTTAGGTGCCAGGTGGCCCTGCTTATAAGCACTTGGAGCCAGGTGATGTCCTTGTTCGGGTGAATGGGGAGGTAAGTTATGTACTCAGTTAGCAAGGTTTAATTCTTTTTTGAAATGTTTGGATTTTCTCTTTTTTCCCTTAATTCTATGTGATTGAATTTTTAAAAGAAGATTAGCTCTGCCTTTGGCCTGGTTAAATTTCAATACCAGTTATTACATTGTGTATTAATTTATAAATTTCTTAAATTATAGTCATGAATGGATTTTAGGGCATATTCCTCTTTTTTTTTTTTTTTTTCTTTTGGTTATAAAATACCTTCCTAATTGACTTGCCCCCTCCCTCTCTCAGATTGGAACTTATTGTTAAAGTGTATGATTTATATGGAACTCAGGAAGATTTCCTACCTGGTTTTAATCGGTGATATTTGTTATGCTTCGGTGCTTTCAATGATTTTAAGGTGGATACTTGATTTTTGGGTGCCAACAAATCCTTTTCTAGTACTTGTTCAATTAGGAATTTTGACTATGACCTCTTTTTCTTTTTTTTAAAAAATAAAAGTGACAGTGTCAGCTATTCATTTCCCCTATAGGATTTGCATGATTATTGCAATTTTAAATGACATTGCTTCATTATTGCATTTAATATGTTATTGAAAACGTGTCGCAGGTAATTACTCAATTTCTGAAGTTGGAAACTTTACTTGATGACAGTGTTGAGCAGAAGATAGAGTTACAAATTGAAAGAGGTGGCACACCATTGAGTGTGCAATTAGCGGTAAGACTTTTCTTTCTCATATATGTCTATTTAGCTCATCATTTCTGATGCCTTGAGGTTTAAATTAGATATCATGGTATATAGTTTGGGATTGATTGTGACTTTGATTGTGGCAGTGGGTTCCATGCACCGTTACTAATTAGCCTAATCTCTGGAAGAATTTTTACCAGTTGTTTGCATTATGTAAATTTTGATAATGAAGTTACTTCTATCTTTATAGTGGCTAATGTAGTTGTATCCCATTGAACCTGAAGTAGTTGTAAATAATAAAATGTAGGATCACGAGTTGCATTTAACATGAATTTTCAAATTAAATGCTCATAAAAGTGGCAAAAAGTGAATGTGGTATGTTTCTTACTAGTGAATTAAATGTTCTATTAAATGATAAACTTGATCTCATTTACTGAATTTGAATGTCCCCTTTTTTTTTTTTGATGCATATGCCAATTGTGGCAATCCGCTGTTTTTTAACTTTAAAAGCATTGATATTAGAGAAATTATCTATGACCTCAATTGCTCTCATTTTTATTATAGTTCTTACATGGTCTATTGCTTCTTTAGGAAAGGGATTTGGCGCTCAGATTGCACATGTGCCTAGATTCCTTAATATCTATGTCCTTGGATTGAGAATTTTGGGAGGAAATTAATGTATTTTTATTTTTGTTCAGACATATTTTTTTGGAGAATGTTAAATTCTTTACTGTTAGCTGGTGTAAGGCCATTCCATATGTTCTTATGATTGCTTTGAATTATGAACCCTAAATATAATGTTAGTCTATGTTGCTCCAACTCTTCATGTTTCTTGGAGTACCCATGTTCGACGCATATCTGGACGTGGTATGAGGATATGATACTTCAAGGACCCTCCAAGTATATTGAAATCTTGGAAAAAATTGAGCATACCAGTGTCCAACGCTCACACTCGGGTTTGAGTAACATAGATTTAGTTCATATCTGTTATCCAGACTGTCAAATTACTTGAAACTTAAGTTCAGATGTTAGTTGGTAAAATAATTCTTCCCCTGGATTTCCATCCCACCAGAACATATTTCAGGGTACTCAGCTTTTAAAAAGTGTTGACCCTAATCATGATCCTCGTGGGATTCAATCTCAGCTTGTTTGATATTAATTCCAATGATGTCTTGAAATGAGTTTGTTGTAATATGCTGTAGAACTTTTTGGCAGTAGCTATTGACTGAATTTCCTGAGGCTCCTTTTTTAGTTTGTCAACTTGCTTTGTATTGACTATGATTGCAGAAGCTAATATGATTCCTGCTTTTGTCAGGTTCAGGATTTACACTCGATAACTCCCGCTCACTTCTTAGAAGTAAGTGGTGCAGTAATACATCCCCTGTCTTACCAGCAGGTATGTTGCAATTTCTGCTTAGCACTTGGAACCCCCCTGCCCCCATTTTACTCTGATTTTCCATAAGTTGTTCCATGAATATGATTATTTATTTGCTTTTAACCTTATCTATTTGAGGACGGTACTGCTGTTGCTGGCTGATAATTTGGCTTATTTTTCTGTTTCTTGAAACAGGCAAGAAATTTCCGTTTCCAATGTGGTCTTGTATATGTATCAGAACCTGGGTTAGTCTACTTGATTCTATTTATGAATATTCTCTTACCTAATTACTAATAAGTATCTTGAATGGAGGGGAAAAAAAAAACCTTAGTGCATCCATATGTTTTGCGCCTACTTTCAGGGACTATCCATTGGCAATAAAAATAACTTCTTTTGTCGAAGGCATTAGCTTTCATATGGTGCACTTCATTGCAATCGTTATCTTTCTAAATTCTTTACGATAATTTAGGAAATAAGTTAAGCTTGGTTTTTGGCCATAATCAATAAGTTGAGCTTGGTTTTTGGCCATAATCCATGATATAAGTTCTGAATTACCTGTTATCATAATATCATTTAATGAACTTTTTTTCTTCCCATGCATCGCATCCCTGGATTGCTTCATCACTTTGGGGGTTGAAAGATGATTTATGCTTAATGTTACTTTCAACAAGACATATTGCTTCTCAAGGAAAATCATTTATGGACCATATTGGAGTCCTTTATGACACAATTAGATGTACTTCAATCTGTATCGATCATGAGGTTGCTTCTAGTTGCTGTGGGCTTTCATTAGTTGGTTGATAGCTAGATTTTCATATGTTGCAGATATATGCTATTCAGAGCTTCTGTTCCTCGACATGCCATCATCAAGAAGTTTGCTGGTGAGGAGATTGAGAAACTTGAGGATCTAATCTCTGTTCTATCTAAGCTGTCTCGGGGTGCTCGGGTTCCTTTAGAATATATAAGCTACACGGATCGTCATCGGAGAAAGGTATTTTATTGTTGACCGTGCGGTTTCACCTAACGATTATGTTTCTGCAAACTGCAATGGTTGAAAATTGTGCATATAAGCTGTTGATGAATTTTGAAATTCTTTTGAAACTGAATGGTTAAGGTTTAGTTTTATTCCATAAATGTTTCTAACAATAAATAGAATATATGATGAATTGAGATTAAGGAACAATCAGTGTGGTAAAGATTAAGGAACAATCAGTGTAGTAAAAAGTTCTGAGCTTACCTGTCATTAGGATCTAATTTTTGTGTTGTATTTGACCAAATATTACTAGGCTTGTTATCAAGCTTTGAGCTCCTAAACCTTGGGCTTAGTTGGGCTTATCACTTTGTTGTGGGATACCATCTTTAGCCAACATAAGCATGGGATGTTTCTCTTCAAAATAAGGTGCAAAAGTGCATGGGGCTCTTTCTCCGTTCAAGGAAAAGAAACATGTAAATTAGAGAAAACACAAGCGGGTAACCTTTGGTGGAGCCTGCTTTTGGAATTGGGTTGGTTCCTAGAAGTCTTTGATACCAGTATTTTACTTCTATTGTTGAGAGAAATTAGTGGTAAAAAATAAACCTGTGTACTAGATGAACAGCCTAGAGTAATTTCATTTTATGTTAAAAAAGTTTGAATGAAAATTTAAAGCATATAAATAAATGAGCCAAATCTGGATAGAGGTGAGTTTGACTTATTTATGCCGATGAACAGGCTTGATCAAATGGTTTGCAAACATTATTGATAAAAGAAAACAAAGTCTACATAAATTTGATTCCATAGGGGTTGATTTGAGTATTAATGTGGTATGGTTGGATGGTGATACATTTAGGTTCATTTGATTCATAAAAGAAGAATTAAACTTTCAATATAAGATAATTTTTAAGTTCTTTGTCTTAGGATTTTTAAAATAGCTGACGTCCTTTAGAAGGAGCCTGGAGAAAGGATTTGATTGATTCTGCAAATGTTAGAAGCATGATTTTAGGCTCTTGAGTGGTCTTATGATCCTAGTTTAATTAAAAGATGCAAGGCGCAGTATTGCTTGTGCACAAGGCTCAGAAAAGGTTCTTCCTAGTGAAGCAGGGGGCTATTTATAAAAAAGATTCATAAATATTTATCAAAGAAAACAAACTTATTGTCTATTGTTATTCCCAATAAACTTAAAATTATATGTTCTTCAATAATTTGATTCCATTCTTTGTAAAATGTGTTAAAGTTTTATTAAAAGCCACCATCAAATTCTAGCTCTAAGTACCTATGATTTATAAGTAGCTATAATTAGGCAATGTCTCTTTTTCTTGTTCTTGATAGCATATATGCGTTGTCTTCTTCTGTCAATTGAAAATGTTATGCAAGAAAAGATAAGGCATTTCAAGAAAACTAAATGCACCTTAACTGAGGTGCGCCTTTTTTCGTAAAATTGCTTCTTTTTTCTTTTTGGGGGGGGGGGGGGTTGAAGAAACTTTTACTAGATTGGTTTGCCTCAGCCCCTACTTGCACCGGTGTCTTGACTTCGCTGCAGGATTCTCAATTTCCATGGCCTAAAACCAAGGTGCTCCAATGTCCAATTTCTGTTCAGAATTTTAGAAGGATCATAGTAGGGTCTTGATCAGGTTCATGGGATTTGGTCTAACCACAATTCAGTTTTAATTATACTGATCCAAATAATGTAAGAATTTGAGCTACTCCGATTTTAAGTTCTGAACAATTTATAAGTGTTGCAGGTTAGTTTGAATGGTTAAATTTTAAGTAATTAGAATAAAAAATGTAGTGAGGAATTGAGGATAGTAGTTGCAGTTGTTTACTATGAAATTGATTTTTGCCCTATATTTCAAGTTTACCGTTGAATTTATGACTTGTCATTTTTCTGATTTGCTTCCGTGTTATTCCTTCTATTGCTTCCTTGCATGCTCTCTTCCTCTCTTGCTTGCCCCTCTCTCTGTCTCTGGGTGCCTGCGTTCTCTGTATACTACTTGTTTGCTCTGTGAACATGCACTAGTTTTGTTTTAATTGAGGTTATCCCTGCTATTTATTGATCTTTGTGATTCTGTTGATGTACAGTCTGTCTTGGTTACGGTTGATCGGCATGAATGGTATGCACCTCCACAGATATACACTCGTGATGACAGCTCAGGTTTGTGGACTGCAAAGCCTGCCTTTCAACCACAGTCCGTGATGCCATCTTCTGGTGTTAATGGCGGGGCTACTCATATGGAGCACATGCATCAAGTTAACCACCAAGAGTTGACTGATGGTGTTTCTAGTATGGAAACGAGTTGTAAGCATGCTTCTGTGGAATTGCATTCTCATGATGAAACAGGTCTTGGTTCAAAAAAAAGACGATTGGAAGAGGATATGTCATCTGATGGAGTTCTCGCTGACGGTTCCTTAAATGAAACTGAAGTTAAGTTGGAGAACAAAACTGCCACGGAAAATGCTGTGTTAAGCGATTATCAAGGTGCAACAGCTGCAGCCGCTAATGCTTCAATTGCAGAAAGAGTAATAGAGCCTACTCTTGTAATGTTTGAGGTAACAAATATCTGTTGATTGCCATAGTTCATTTCTTGTCAACTACACAGTTTGAGCTTCTCCTTTGCTTTTGTTAATTATTTTTGTCACAACATAAGTATGTTGGTAAATGACAACGTTCCCATTGTCTTTAAGTCATTAGTCATTATTCAATGATCGTTACATTGAATGAGTTCTTACTGCTTTCATGATTGTTGTCAAGATTGTTGTTGCTGGAAATATATTGTTTCTTTCATTTTTCTCATTTAGAACTACCTGAGTTGATTTTCATGGTTGTAGGTTCATGTGCCACCATCATGCATGCTTGATGGTGTCCATTCACAACATTTTTTTGGGACTGGTGTCATTATATATCATTCTCGTAGTATGGGTTTGGTTGCTGTTGACAAGAATACAGTTGCAATTTCTGCGTCGGATGTGATGTTGTCCTTTGCTGCTTATCCAATTGAAATTCCTGGAGAGGTATGCTATTTTAAATCAAACAACGTTGAAAAACCGTAGTATATTTTGTTGAGTTTCCTATTTTTTACTGCAGGTTGTTTTTCTTCACCCTGTTCACAATTATGCTCTAGTTGCATACAGTCCCTCAGCTTTAGGGCCTGTTGGTGCTTCTGTGGTTCGTGCTGCAGAACTACTTCCTGGTAGGTTCTACATTTTGCAATTACTTTACAGTTTGGTCATTAGATGTATTATTACTGCAGGTTTGCACCTTTTTGTTGTTTTAAATATACTATATGCTTAATTGTGTCCTTGAAAATTTGGTTAGGAAATTGATCACAAAAGGATAAAAGATTATAGTGTTATTTTCTTAGAAGCCAATTTTTGTAAAACATAAAAGGAAGTCTGTTCTCAGTTCTTCGGTGAAATACGAGCCAGGGGTGGGAAAGTTAAGGTTGATTTCCTTATTCGGTTTTTTCTGTTAATTTTGTTGGTAAAATACCACAAGACTACTTTTGACAAACATTTACTTTGTGTTCTATTTGAGACAGAGCCTGCATTATGCCGTGGGGATTCAGTCTATCTTGTGGGTTTAAGTAGAAGCTTACAAGCGACATCTAGGAAATCATTTGTGACCAATCCATGTGCTGCTCTAAATATTGGCTCTGCTGACTGTCCACGGTACAGAGCAACAAATATGGAAGTAATTGAGCTTGATACTGGTATGTTTGCTGTCATTACCAAAGGAATATTGTAGTTTTACTGACTTGCTAATTTCAATGTATGAAATGCATTTTGTACTCATGCAGATTTTGGTAGTTCGTTTTCGGGTGTGCTAACAGATGACCGTGGAAGGGTTCAAGCAATCTGGGGAAGCTTTTCAACACAGGTTTCCACTCCGACCAAAAAATATAAAAATTAAAGGAAAAAAAAAACCAAAGGTTTCCTCTATTTATTAGCCTTTTTGAATAAACTACATTGTGCCCATGTATTCTGATGCCTGCTATCATTGATTTCAGCTGAAATTTGGTTGCAATACATCAGAAGATCATCAATTTGTGAGGGGTATCCCAATTTATGCGATAAGCCACGTTCTTGACAAGATCATATCTGGTGCGAATGGACCACCTCTTCTCATAAATTGTGTCAAAAGGCCTATGCCACTTGTTAGGATTTTAGAGGTTGAATTTTATCCTACTTTGCTTTCAAAGGCCAGAAGCTTTGGATTGAGAGATGACTGGATACAGGTATGTTTTTTTTTTTTTTCTTTATTCTATTAATTTTGTTTAGCAATTTTTTTTGAAACAAGATATTGGCGATACTTCAACATATGCTAGGGAGTATAGCCTTTTTGCATTTTTCTACTGTGTCCTTTTGTCGGTTACTTATGATCACATCACATTATCTCATTGGTATTTTTTTAGGCTCTAGTTAAGAAAGATCCAGTTCGACGTCAAGTTTTACGTGTTAAAGGTTGTTTGGCGGGATCAAAAGCCGAAAATTTATTGGAACAAGGTGACATGGTTTTAGCAGTAAATAAAGAGCCAGTTACTTGCTTTCGAGACATAGAAAATGCTTGTCAAGCATTGGACAACGGTGACAATGGTGGGAACCTTAACATGACCATTTTTAGGCAGGTAAGCAAATAGATACAGGCAGAAAGGTTATCTATTTCTTTCTCCACTTTGTAATTATTACATTATTAATTTGACTGAAAGCATTTTCATAAGCACAATGTACCATCTAATGTATTTTGTTTTGTGCTTAAAGGTTTATTAATACTAATCTGTGAATGTAGAAACAATTGCCTCATTTTCTTTCTAATTCTCTTGTTTGCAAGGGACGTGAAATTGATCTTCTTGTGGGGACAGATGTTAGGGATGGGAATGGCACAACACGAGTGATTAATTGGTGTGGGTGTATTGTTCAGGATCCTCATCCTGCAGTGCGTGCTCTTGGATATCTTCCTGAGGAAGGGCATGGTGTTTATGTGGCACGGTAAGGATTTTTATTTTTCCCTCACTTAGTAGAGAAGTTTTCATATTCATTTGAGTTGGAAAGTAACGATGAGAACATAGCAGATGGCAGAAAGTAGTAGAACCATTTCTAGCCACATTATATCCGAAGACATTAGAACCTACTAATTGAATACCTTAACAAGCACACCCTAATAAGAAATTTTCTTGATAAGAGGGTTTTTACTCCTTTTGAAAAGAGAAAACCAACATTCGCTTCTGATTTTCCAATCTAGCTTGATCTTGCCCAACCTCCAACCCTACAAAAAATAGATGGTTCATCTTTATATATATATATTGGTTAATTAGCCGCTGGTTTACCTATTTTTGCTCGTAAGTCCCTTGTTATTAAGAATGAAGGAACCCTATGCTGAGTATTATTTGAGCTAGACTGCTGAGTATTACATTACAAATCCAATCAATTTTATTGTTTTGTATCGGAAAATATTGCTTTACTGCATAGTTAGTTATATACACATGCACGCTCACTCACGCTCACAAACACATATGCATTGCGAGTAACTCACTTTATACTGAAGATATTTCTTGTTAACAGAAGTTACACTTGTAATATTCTATTTGTTGTGTATTTCTCATGACAGATATGTTCTTTTTTCTCAGGTGGTGTCATGGTAGTCCTGTTCATAGATATGGGTTATATGCTCTACAATGGATTGTTGAAGTTAATGGAAAATCAACTCCTGATTTAGATGCTTTTGTTAATGTGACAAAGGTACGCCTAATTGCTTCTCTTTTTCCCTATCTGTGGATTTTGCTGCATACGTGAGAGTATATTTATTTGATTGTATGGTGCAATGTTGGAACTCCAAAATCTTTCTCTTTGCGTTAAATTTTATATTTTTAAAAGCCTATTTCGCTTTCAACTAAAGTAGACAACAGTATATAGTCTCTTCATTCCATAAACTTCAATTGATTTCCTTGGGTTTGAATTAAAATCCCAAGTTTTTACTGTGGAGGCAGGCATTTATGAACTTTTATGGATTATGTTTTTCTAACACATTGCCGAATTTGTTGTGTGCAATGAAAAAGGAAAATTTAAACTGAGATGATTAGTTAGTTAGTTTTGTGTTTTAGGTTCTTTTTAAAAATCTTCCCTAGTTTAGTTTAGTTGAATAATATAACAGAATGGTCTTTGTTATATGAGCAGGAATTAGAACATGGGGAGTTTGTTCGTGTGAGGACTGTCCATTTGAATGGGAAGCCTCGAGTGTTAACATTGAAGCAGGATTTGCACTACTGGCCTACATGGGAGCTGAGATTTGATCCGGAGACGGCAATCTGGCGGAGAAGGATGATCAAGACCTTAGATTCCGGTAACTTGTGAACCAGATCTTGTGGTTTTACTTTATACCTTTCTTCACCTTGAAATTGGCTTGGGTGTGGGCAATTGACAATTTGGGCAGAGACTCAAGAGGGGTGGTGGTGGCGTTGACGTCTAATCTACAGTCAGTTGGGTTATGTAGCAAATTGGTGCCTGCCAGCCAGCCAACTCCGTGAGTTATAAGTTTAAAAGAACGTATGCTATTGACAATCAATCCGGTGAGGCCTAAGCATTTATTCAGCAAATTATATATTATTATTATTATTATTGTATGAGAGAAAAATATAATTATTTTTAATTTCTTTCACATATATATATATATTGTGGTAAATCAAATTATAGACATATAGGCAAATGATTGCACGAAATAAAAGAACTTTCTGTATCTTACGTTCCAGTGGGTTTCATAAATATGGCAGAGTTAAGTGTTGAAGCAGTGTTTACGAGTTGGACATGAATCTGATTGTAGCATCATTATTGTTTTAGCTGTATGAAAACAATTTTTTTTAAAGCAAGATTAGTCTTGAATAAATTAAAATGAGAGAATTATATAGATTCCTGTCCAATGAATTTGGTCAATAAAGTTAAATATAAGCACGTAATAAATGGACACTGATTCTTGTAGAACATTTAAAAAAATTATACTAGAACAAACCTAGAACGAGATCTTCAGAAAACAGCGAAATGCGTGCAGCTCCAAGTGATGCATATTTACTAAATTGTGACAAGCCTCAACGATACAAAGTCAGATAAAACTATCAAAATCCCAATAACAGTCCTTCGGGCACGAGAGAAAAATGTCCACCTATCATCTGCATCAGCTGTATATAATTGACTAGGCACGCCAGTCACGTAATAATATCTTGGTCGCGGTGGCTGCATTGGAGGGGGGGTTACAACATATGAGCCTTGAGGAGGCGGCGGAGATGGTGTCGGCAGCGACTGCTGGCCGCATGGGTTAACACACGTACATGTTGCACAATTTCAGTAGTTGGTGCTTGGGGCACTACAAGTGGTCTGTTCCTTGTAGCTTCTTGGTAGAGGTAGAGGCAATGAAGGATTAGCGCATGTGTGACAAAAGGTTAGGTATTGGGAGCCCAGTTGCTCATAGAAGTCTTTGTGCAAAGGTTAATATATCAATTGCCTCTAAATTATACTATTTTTTGTGATTTTGTACTTAAAGAAAAAGATTCACTATTAGATATTTAGGTTTTATTTTCATCGTACACGTTAGTTTAAGGCTTAACAGTATTGATATAAGATTTTTCTAACCAATAAGATTATGATTTGTAGCATTGTTGATACATCAACATTTAAGAATTTTTTATTTTTTAAATTTAAAAATTTTCAAAAATTATGACATTAGCTATCCTATGTGTCATTATCCTATTAGCAAAAAAAAATGTCATGTCAGCGTCATTAAATTTTGGACTAATATGTATGATAGAAATAAAGTTTAAGTATTTAACTATAATTTTTTTTTTTACTTACGAAATAATGGATCAAGTCATAAAAACTAAATAATGTATTAACTCGTGCAAACCATAAAAATAGCCCTTTAAAATGGAGTGTCTGCTAATTTCTATACAAGAAACCAATTTTCAAGGATATATAGGCTACACTGATTGAAAATTTGATAGTGACAAGCTGCGAAGACTTAGTCCAAGCCCAAAGCAAAGTCCATTCCCCCACCATAATAACTACAGATCCTGGCCTACCTCAACTCATTTCAACTCAAAGTGCACAACAGCATAATTAAGCAGGTGGCCTACTATTAAATTGTATACTATAGACATACATATTCTCTGCCTACCACTACTTTAAAACATCAATCTTTGAGTGGCTGGCTCTTTTAGTCTGCCTACCTTTTACTCTTAGTTTGCTTAGAAGCCTCTCCATATTATTTCTTGGTATTCAAACCAAGCAAAGCAAAGCAAAGCATTAGCAAATTGTGTGATCTATTGATAATAGGATATTAGAGTGTTAGTTTCAATCGATAAAAAGATTAACCTTTGACCTCCGCATTCCCTTAATTAATTCCCATAGTCTTACAGCTTGTATAATTATATAATTATATATATATATATCTCCATATATATATATATCTCCATCAACTTAGTTACTTAGTCTTAGTGTTGAAGCCAAAGTTTAAAGGCTTTAAAGCTCTGAAAGCTGTCTATTGTTTCTTCCGTATAATTACTGTAGACAGTTATATCCATTCTTCCATGGCGAGGTATCTTCTTATTCCAAGCCTTTCAGTGCAAAACCCTACGTTTTCACACAAAATTCCAGTCAAC
>JBBYHM010000026.1:3173193-3262870 GCA_038381775.1 Adansonia rubrostipa
ATTTATATTTATAAACTTAATAAAAGAAAATTATTAAATTAATAAAAATTAAATTTAAAAAAATAAATTATAAAAAAATATAATATGGGCGGGCCTAAACGGGCTTGGACTATCTATTTACAAATATGGGCGAGCTTGGGCAAAATTCGAGGCCCATATTTCTGGCCGAGCCGGGCTTGTGCAAGCATATTTAATGTTAATACCATGCTCAAACCCGGCCCGAATCCGGCCCGACCCGGCCCACGAGCAGGTCTAGCCAGCAACCAGCTTTGACGAATTTGTGGTATAGGTATAGCGCAACAACGGATGAGTTAAACCCTCTTTAAACATTGAACCACACTTACCAGCCTTAGTAATCAAACAATTTTTTTTGAATGGCAACCATTACAAAGCGATAACGACATTGCAGCCTGTCATTTAGCCACCACAAGAGCCCAAGAATGTACCTTCTTGTTATTGTCTTAATAAGAACAAGCCCTTTCTTTCTTCTTCTTTTTTTTTTTTTTATAATATTTTTGAGAAAGAAATTATAGTGTCTTCATATTCTGGTCATTCTTATGGCCCCATTTTATACTTTTCTTTTGTCCCAACAAGTTTGTCCCATTTTAGTTTAACAAGTTATATAAATTCTTGAAGTTTTGAAAATTTACAAATTGAATTAACAAGACGACTTATATTTTTTAGATATATTAAAAAATAAAGATAAGTGTTGATTTCTTAAACTCAATTGTGAAGTCAGTATATAAAAAGTAAATTGTTTTTTATTTATCATTGATTAAAATATATTAAAAAAATTTACTTTCACCTTATGTGGTTTAACTTATGTGACACTTAACCTCTTATACTTTTTTTTTTAAATTTAACCCTTGATGTTTTGACCGTTATGATAGAAGCAGACACCGCAATTAAATTTCACCTTAGTTGATAATTCCATACCGAAATTACCACCTTCTTCCTCATCTTTTTTTTTTTTTTTATTTTTCTTGATGAAACGCTAAACCTAAAAGAAATTGAAACTCTTTAATAAATAACCAAAATCTAATTCAATTAAATCCAAATTAAAACAATCCATCATCCAAAATTTCAAATCCCATCTAAAAATTCTATAATCTAATTATTTTATCCAACAAATTCTTTTAATTTCATGAAAAAAAAGGTTAATATAAAAAAAAAAACAACCATAACAAACCTAAGTCATAAAAACCACCCAAAAAATAAAAATGTAGCTACTGTAGCTACATATCCTGTAAAAAAAAAACCCAAATCTAGCTTCCAAGCAATAAATACATATCCTATTAACGTGAAAACCAAAATAAACCAAGTACACCAAACCCCATGCAATAATCGGTTATTTTTATCTTTATTTTCAACCACTTATAATAAACCCTAATTCAATTTTCTCTGCCTAAGCCCATTACATTTAATCAACCACAAATCCTACAACACGATGATCTCGCGATCATGGACGAGAAAAATTTACCTTTGCAATGGTCAAACAATGAACGCAAGTGGTAAAGTGGTCCTACAAGTTGAAAACTTTGCTAATGGTCCCTCTGATTCGCAAAATTAGGGTTTGATTTTTGAAAGGGAGAGAGACTTGATCAAAGAGAAGAAGAGAGAGAACATAACAGACAAAAAATTAAAAAAAAAAACTCCAAAAGGGAGGGTTATAATAGTAAGAGCATAATAGTGGTTTTACACCCATATATAACTGTACTAGGCTATGAGAGACGAAATAAAAAGCACATAAAATATAAATGTTATAATAAAAGATTTTCTGTCAAAACATTAAAGCACAGAAGTGAAATTGAAACTTTTTCAAGCATATAAAAATATATGTAAATGCGTTGAATGAAAATTTTTTGATATACATTTTTATTTAATTAAAATAGTTAAAATAGAAGTGGTCGAAGTTTGGAAATTTTGAGTAAAAAAATAAACTAACAATTTAACAATTTTTATTTAATTTGACTATCATTGCCATCAGTTCTGTATAGTATAGTTGTCCCTTTTACCTACTAAGGAGATTATCTCAATGCTTTCAATCTTTGGAAGGAAGTGTTTCATGAATTTTTACTAGCAGGAATAAAAGCCATTTAGCAAATAATGTAGCTAAATAATTATAGTTGTCCCTTTTTACCTATTAAAGAGAGAACTTTTATCCACTAATCTTCAGGAGAAGTGGGATTTTTGTAACGGCTCTACACATATTCAAGACTGAAAAATAAGACATTACTCGAATTTGACTTCTCCTACCTTCGGCAATAAATATTTCACACGCAGAATGAAAAATAAACTAGGATTGATGAGACTGCCATCTTTTGACTGCTCAAAATGAGTTCTCAACGCAGAATGAAAAGTAAACTAGGATTGATAAGATTGCTATCTTTTGACTGCTCAAAATGAGTTCTCAAATTTTTAGGGCATCCCTAATGCTCGCATACATGCCTTAGATTTTGTCATGCACTTTGACCGTTTTGATACAGAATCATGCTACCTGTGAACAGCAAAACAAGCTTTTCTGAACTTTAAAATTTATCAAAGCTTTAAACTAAAGAAGATACTGAAAGATTAGTGTACACATTAACTGTCAAATAATGCCCAAAAGTGCGTCCATCAATTTCAGCAAGCTTGACTAGCTAGAGAGATGGATAGAAAATGTTCAGAAAGTTTTCTGTTTCCGCAGTCTGAATTGCATGTGCTTAATGAATACCTAGATAGATGCACTATTTCCAAGTTGAACCGCCTAGCCTAATCACCTCTTCACCACTGTTGTCCCTCCTTGGAATCCTATCAACGCCATCCCCTTTTTGATAGCTTAAATCACCATACATGTCCTTCAGCTTCGCCAAATTGCTGGATGCAGATGTCTTCTCCTTAATTCCATCTTTCCGTGGACTTGAATGACGTTCAAAATGACTGTTGCCTGCTTGCACACTCCGACTTCGGCTCCTGCTTCTACCCCTACTACGACTTTGGCTCCTGCTTCTATGAGAGCTACTTTCTCTATAATGCCTATTATCATCATCGTACTCTATAAAGTTCCTTTCATCTGTATACCTTGACCTTCTACCATAATCACGCCTTCGCTCCCTATCCCTATCCCTCTCCCTCTCCTTGTCCCTGTTTCTATCTCGGTCCTTATCACGGTCCCAATTCAAACCCCGATCATGATCTCTGTAACGGTCCCGGTCCCGGTCCCTGCACCTCTCCCTTTCCCGTTCTCGATCCCAAGCCCTGTCCTTATAAGAATATTCTCTATCAGAATACTCACGACTCTCGCTGCGATGGTGGCTAGGAGATTTTTTCGCATCATCACCACTGGATCTGTCGTATGGCGGTGGTGGTGCAGTGCGACGCACAGGAGAAGAGTCCCTAGTTGAAGCACGATGGGGGGCACGCTGACCAAAGGAGACAGAAAGTGCAGCTTTAACAGAAGGTGGGCGGCGAGCAGTGTCATCAGACCCATGACGGTTAGAATCCCCAGTTGCCCCTGAAGGTTTAGTATGCAGCTTCATCTTCTCAAGATTGGATATAATCTGCCGCATCACAGGAACAGGGATTCGGGGGAAAAGTGTATCAAAGTAGTACTGCAACAAGAAATCAGAGTGTCAACACTTTTTCTCTCAATGAGAAAAACAAACAAAAGCATGACAGGGTCAAAAGGAAGTCGAAAACAGTCCAACAAATGTTGTTCATATTTGGACACCCAAAAAAAAAAAAAAAAATCAAGCCAAATGACCAAAAGGAAGGCAGCTGAATAACCTGGCCTTCAACTCAACCTAAGAAATGAAATTCTAAGAACTCTGGAAGCTTACAATAGTATACTTAATAGTAAAAGATCTAAATGATGACTTTCTGTTAAAGTATCAGACCCTATACAGAAGGAAGTTATAGGCTTTGCTTCAAGTTCCAATCCAAGATGTGAGTCAAAGAAGCATGCATTCAGCCTGCATTACCACTGCAAACCAATAAAATGCCTTCGAAAATAAAGATGTAAAAGAAAAAACTTCATAAAAAATGATACATTAAAGGAGGGACCAAGAAAGATTACCTTATCTAAAAATAAAATTGTAGCTAGAGCAAAATCTGATTGTCCAGAAATTCTATGCAAATTCAGAAGCCAAATAGTTTAAAAGGTCATCTTGCATTCAAGTTCTTCATTACATGATCAAGCAGGAAATACTAATTATAGTAACTATGTTCTGCACCACTGCTCGAAGAATTTCTTCAAACATCGGCCCAAATTTCTTCCACAACCATGAAATCGACTTCAAAATGTATTCAAAGCAAGTTATAGTAGACTTAACGCAAAATGTAACTTTGTAATACGTTCGCATGCATCTCTAGCTTTAATAATTAGTTGACCAACTCTATTCATTTCACAAAAGAAATTCCATTTGGCCCATCTCCATAAGCTTTCAAGACAAGCTTCAACATACTCAGCCAAATCAAATAAGTATTCTCTTATATGTCTATCTTCTTAAGTAGGAATATTTCAAAAATATAGAATCATAAATGAAAAACCCTTTTTTCGATTTTCAATAGCTGCAGACAGAAGTAGAAAATTAAATGCAATCTCTGATTGATTACTATGCAGGATCACAAACGTCTGGGGTTGCAGCTGCCCTTCCTAGCATTGCTAAGATGTGCGCCTAGGTGCTGCACCTTAACCATTTCGAAAAAGACACATTTGATCAGGCGCATCCCTGATACGCCTAGGCAAGCTTTTTAGTGAGGTTGTAGGTGAAAAAAAAAAAAGCCTGCCTAATTGAAGTTCTCTTTAATTTCTTAAATTTCTAATTTTTTTCATTAACTACACTTCAAAAGTAAATGACAGGAAAACATTAAATTCTCAATTTTTGAGTATTCTACAACAAACATGGGATCATAAGGAAATCATACAGATTGACCAAGAAAAGAAAATGAAAATTTTACACGACATGTAGGATAAACTGGACCACTATTTAAAATTTATTAGCATAATTATATATCTCAAACACACAGACACACAGACACACACACATAAACCTATATACAAAAACAAGCATCTACGTATTGCACCTTTTTTTTTTATTGGATAATGTACATAACGCACCTTTTCTGTATATAATGGTTTAGCACCTAGAGTGTGCCTTACGCCCTTAACAACACTAGTCCTTATCACAACATAATATCATAAAGTAAAATGCAGATTTTAACGACCCAACCAGAATGAACACTTACTTTTATCCATGTCATGCTTACAAAATTCAAGTTGAACAGATTTTCATTAAATGGTAACAAGTTATCAGCATAAAACTGGCACAGGTTGACACATTAATACCAGGGAAAACAATTTTTTGCACCGTAAAGCAGGTTGAGTGTTCAGTCCCACTAACCTGTCCAAGAAGTAAATCACGCACGTATACACCCATTGTGGTCATTTGTCCATTGGAGCCGGGGGAGAACTCCTGAAACAAGAAATGATGATTTCACCTTGAGCACAAAACAGAAACAAAGTTCGGCATGCTAAAATCAAGAAAGAAAAAAAAAGGAACAAAAATGGATAATCACTTTTAATAAATTTTATGTAGTTTTTTTTAATCATCTATTTATTGTCATCGAAAGAACAGTCAACAAGAAGAAAGATATATCTTCTAGCCTGAGTGCTTGCAGAATAAAAATGATAGTATTTATAACTCTGGAAATGATGAAAAATTAGAGAAGGCATTGTTTCGGTCTATCACTCCAAATAAAAACTTAACTGAATTAACCACTTAACTTACTCTTTACTTAATTGCTGCAGGAACATAGCGGAATGTCAGTGTAATAGTTATCCATCAAATAAATATTTTACCTATATTTAAACATGAAACTGCTCATCAAACAAATTACACGGCACGGCGGCATTCGAACCAAAGAATAAAGGACCATAATTCAGCCATACATTCCAACCATTTTACTATAATCCTAGCATCTGCAAATCTAGTGCAGAAATGAACCTACAGCAATTTATGGAGTAAATTTACACCAAATAATAAAAATTACTAATACCATAAAGATGTAAAGCTTGGGACAAAAACCTAATGCTAAGTTTGGGAACGTAGATTTGGGAAAGTGAATTTGGAATTGGATTGTCACTTTGTTATATGAGTAGTGAGGATGAATTCAAACATTATGCACTTAGGATCCAATACATCTTTGTCGTTGAGACAAAATAAGAGGATGAACTTAGAATACCTATATCATTCAAGTATTTCAAAATCACAATTAAATAGAGATCTAGCAAACAAATGAATTGGAAATATGCATGAAAGCCTGTTTTCCTGAGCTCTATTACACAATTCATACTAAATTGGAAATTCAAATCTCTTTTTCTCAAATTCGTGTTCCAATAGGCAACTTAAATTCATTATTTCCATATAGTAAATAAACCCACAACCAGCCTTCAACATGTCGTACATAAAACTTGCATTACAGTATTAATGCAAGAATATTTTGCTCCAGAACACTCAAAGTCTTAACCACATGCCGCAACTCTAGAAAAGCTAGAGAATTAAGCATAGCATACAACGCTATTTTTTTCAACACCTGAATTTATCTTTTGAAAGATGCAGCTTTAGCAACAAAATCACATAAATATATGTCACACGCTTTTAAATGATTTAAAAAAAAGGAAAAAAAAAAGTGTTCCATAATCAGATTCCAAAATATCAAAAGCACCTTGTCTGTTTCACATAACATTATATCCTTTAACACCATTGAAATACCCTCAATGGGTAATTTAATGCAAATCATGGTAAAAATCACTTAACTCATGCAATTACTTTCATTAAAACAAAAAATAGAGTTAACAGTTAGCAGTTTTCTAAAAAAATTTAATATCACATCTCGCCTATAGAAGTCTTATGGAAAGATTTTGAGCAAAGTAACGGAAAGTTCTTCCTTTTCAATGAAGCTTCATATAAAGGCCTCGAATTTGCAATTCATGGTGACCCAAGAAATTCAATATACATCTTAGAATGCTCTAAACTAGATGTTTGCTAAAGAATACAAGCAGATTAAGTCCCTCTGCCGTATCTCTAACAATAAAGCTAATACTCTTTCTGTCAAGATTGTAGACTCAGTCATACGCATCTAACACCAATAAATGTCCAATTCATCTTTATCTTAAAAGTTTTGGACTCACAGAGCTGGAGTAGATTAAAAAATGAAATTAAGCAAAAGGAAAAAAAAAAATAAATCTTTTCCTCAATCAAATTCATTTTGAATTACAATTGAACTTAAATTGTTATATCCTATCAAAAATTTGTTAAATAGATTTGTTCCAATAACCACAAACCCACGAATCAATGCCACAATCTACACTAGCTGAAAAAGACCAAGAGTTAAAAGTACATACCATAATCCATTTGTTTTATGGCCGGTCTAAAACAAGATCTTTTGTTAAACCTTATTTGAAGTGAAGAAAGTAGAAAAATTAGTTGAAATCGATTCTAGGCCTGAAGATGAACTTAGTTTCAAACCCAAGTTTGAATAACAGCAAAGCACTAATATCTACCAGTTGCATAAAAGTTTCCATAATAATCCTCTTCCTCCTTACAACCACAGCTGCACACTGTTCGACTTGAAATCCCTCCATTCTCCCCCTACCAACCGACCCCCTTTATTCTCACTAGCTGTCTCTAACAACCCTTTGTTATCACAAAAAGAGCAAAAGCTCAACAATGAAAATTAACCTATCATCCTATCTACAGCCTCTGCTTCTTTATCTCTGCTTTTTTAATCACCTTCTTGTGAAGAAGCAGAATCTAAATGTTCAGGCCAGAGGTAAATATTGATCTTGAATCCTGAATCCTGTTGACATAGGTTTGGCACCTAAAATGCATAGTCCATGCAATAAAGCTAAAGAAAAAAAAGCAGAAGACAAATTTATGAGGCAAAAGTGAACTTTATTAAACAAAATGAAACACAAGATGATGTCACAAACAAACCAAAAAATATGGAGCCTTATAGGAATAAAAGGCTTTGGTAATTCTTTTTCTAAAGAAACCAATTAAAGCATATAAATTACAAGGCAGAAGTAAGCATCATTATATGGAAAACTCAACATATTCTGAGGTAAAAAAAGCTTCGTAATCTACAGAAAATATGCATATATCCACAAGAAAAAGAGCCAGCATTTCACATGTCAAACTAAAGTAAACAATAAAGCATTTAGACAGATTTTACCACATTACGTCCAAGATACCAAAGAATATTTAAGCAATCAAAATGTCTAGTACCTCTTCATCTTTGATGTATGGTTCAAACCAAGTCCATAAAGTCTTTGGATCTGCAGCATATCTCAAGTAGAGGAATCCAACCTGCAATTCAATTTTAGGCTGTCAGCTATACGCCTAATAGCTCAAAGCAGAAGAATATCAACCATAAACTGGATATAAATTGCACAAAGAGTAGAAAATGGGAAGAATGAAATTATAATGAGATTCAAGTTAAAAGTACCAATTTTTATTCTTAATATCAAGAAACCAGATAGCAAGGCATCTGAATTAGTATAGTTAGGCAACTCTTTACCTGTAGGAATAGTCCACACAATTTGTGTAAATTGGTATAGTTTGAATAAAAAATGCTCAACAGAATCTTGACTGAAAATATCTCAGAAACCAATAAAAAGAAGCATCAAAACAAAGGTAGATAAAACAAGGACAATATACTGGAGCAAAGAAAAAAAGGCATCAGAGGAAAAAAACAAAAAAAAGAAACCTAAGTCATGATTGATAGTTTTTAAGAGACAGAATGAGGAGCTAGTACACATGAGGGAATTTGCAAACTTACACAAATGTCCAACCTTGGCTGTAGCAACATGAAAATAGGATCTGGCTCCTATGTTTATATAAACTCTACACCCATAGCAACAGTAGATAAATTCTAAGCAAATGGATGACCAGAGACAACTGAGTCAACAGACAACGTTTATCTATGATTATAAAAAACCCGGTACTGAGAAAATCTCAGTAACAAAAAAGAGACTCATCAAACCTTGATATTGTAAGCATCTGGTAAGCATAGCAAGGTACTGTTACGAGGTGGTGTGGCAAATTCTCAGCAACTCAAAGAAACAAGGACACCTCAACCTTTTTAGAAATCTGCTAGGTAAAACAGTAAATGTATAACACATATATTTACTTTTGTACTAATAGAAAGAAAATAAGTCAAGCTTAGTTTGGCAGACCACTCAAATAAAAAAAAAAGGTGCTCTTTTAACTTCTGAAAAGTTAAAAAATACAAACAACAATGAAAACAAACACAGTAAAAAGTCATGTTTAAATCCTAACAAAGTTGTTAAAGACACCTTCAGTTTCACAGAAATACTAATAGAATATAAAATTGTTCACAAATGTTAGTTTCTATGAACAGAAGTAGAAAATTTCCAGCAACAATACATGTCAAAGACAGAATACATAAAGAAATACGAAATAACAATGGAAAGACTATCTATCCTTTCCGCTCACAACAATCTCTACCATGGATGAAGAACAAACTTGGAAATGTTAAAAGGGAAAGATTTCACTTACTGCTCTAATGTAAGGAGAATCGGGGTGCTTCAATAGCCCATGCATCTGTTTGACAGTAAGTTTCATGGTACAAAACTTGTAAAGAAGGCAGAAAGCAGTAGAAGGACCACGACAGTTCCCAGTCATCCATGGCTCAACATGATCAACTTGATTGTAAATTTCATCGATGACTTCATGATATGTCTTTAATCGGTATAGCTCTTTGAAATAATCAGAAGATAGTATATTCATACAAAGCACCTTCTCTAACAATGAATCAATCGGCTTACCACATGTCTTTATCTCCATGTCAATACCCGCACTGTCAACACAAGAACACCTCAAACAAAGTGTCAAAACTTTATTCCACTCAAAATAACATCTGATTTTTGAGAAAGAAAAAACAGAATTAAAAAAAAAAATCAGAATCAGAAAACCCATCCTCATTTCCAAAAGTAAAAAAGAACCCTCACAATATTTCCACATAAAAAATAAAACTTAATCGGGATTATACTATATTCTTTCAAACTTCAAATGTCGAACTATATTTATTATTAAATTAGAAAAAGGGGTAAAAAGGAAAGCTTGAATCAAAACCCTAAAAAGTAAGATGCGAACAAGCAAATACTTGCAAAATTTTAAATTAACAAAAAGGAAATACTTCATCAGAATTATCAATAAATTAATCAAACTAATAAGGACGCTAAAAGAGAAGCAGTTGATAGATTCAACAAAAAGATGCATAAAGGACAAAAAGAAAGAAACAAAGAAACAAAGAAATACCAATATTGCAAAATGCAAGGGTGAAGAATTAAGAAACGCACCACCAAAAATCGTGAAAGTGCCGATAAAAATGGGTGATTAAAGCAATTGATTGGAAGACGATAAACAAATAAGTAAACCCTAACTCGAAAAGGGAGGGTTAGGGGCTTTCTCGCTTTTTTCTTTTTTTTTTTTTCTCAAAAAAAAAAAATATCAAGGAAGCACCGCTGGCTCAAGGGGAAAAAATGTCGAAAATGGGAAAGGTTCCATTTTGTATTTGGCTTTTATAATTAGGAGTTAAATGGTGAGTTTTGGGTCGAACCGGGAAGATCCGATCCGACATCTCCCGCTTCAGATTTGGGCCTCCTGATCTTTGCTACTTGGGCTTAAACCCAAAAGTTGATTAGATATAATTTATTTTTTCCGACTATTTTTATTTTATTTTATTATATTTTTGTTGTCATTAAAATGACGATAGAAAATAAGAGAAATAAAAACAAAAGAAATATGACTATAGCTAGTTTTTTTAGGATTAATTATGCTACCAAACTTTTCATCTATACATTCATGAGTAAAAACTACCCTTATACAAGACTTTAAAAATAAATAGGGGAGGAACTTACACATCTTAATACGAAGTGTTAGATATTTGACCCAAATTTTAATTAGAAATCTATTTAGCTTTTGGTAAATTCTATTAGTTAGAGATTACTTGATAGTTAAGAATAATAAAAAAGAAATCTTAGTGAATAAATATTTCTTAATAATCAAGTAATATACTCTATAAATATAGAATACGTATTAATTTTTAGAAATATGAAAGAGATATAAGCACTGTGAGATCTCGTTATGGGAGATGGGTTTAGAATGTGAAGAAGAGTTTGGTGAAATAAAAGTTTAATGGGATATATGATATTCCACGTGTTTAAATACTAGAAGCATGGAAGGCCCAGTTTTAGTGCTTGTTAAAAGATTGTTTTATAAGCTTTGAATCTCTATTTTTAGTAGATTTTCCTCTCTCATCCACGGATGTAAATATTAAGGCAGAACCTCATTAAATGCGGTCTCTCATAACTCTGTGTAGATCTCGATATGGATACATCTCTGCTTGAAAATTTCCAACAAAATTATCATACTGTGTGCATAACTTTTAAAACCTTAGCATCTATTCATACCAATGGTATCTTTATCTAGTCATCCACCTTATTTTAAATGTTCATGTTTTACAACATTTTGTTAGACTTGTGTAGGAAATTTTAAATATGACAAAATGTGAAAAATCATTAAAGGATATTGCAACAAATAAAATAATAAAGATTAAAAAATTTGGTAAGCAATAAATACGAGTAAAATATGGTTTTACCAAATCCAAAAAAGTTATATTGATTGAGCAAAAGTTTGGAAACTTTGACCTTAAAAACGATATTTGCCTGCCTTTCGAGTGCTTGACAATATCATCAACTAGCCTCTCAATGCTCTTAAATCACATTACCAATCGATAACCCTTACTGATGGTAATACTATGAACTGAAAAGGTGTGTTAATCTCTCTTAGATGATAATAGCAAAACTGATGTAAAAGAGTGGAGGAAAAATAATTTTTCCCAAATGAGTTGTAAAACTGTTTCAATTTTTTCAGTCAAAACTGCTACAATCATTTTAGATTTAAAATTTAAAAATAAAGGTAACATTTTAAAAGTCAAATTCAAATAATGGATAACCTTTTTAAATTTCAAAAGTTGGATAATAGTTTTAATTCAAAACCTTTCAGATAGGATAGGATTATTTTATCCAGACTAAATTTGGTTGAGTCAAGCTTAAAACACTGACGGGCTTGGCTCTAAAAAGATAAGGCCCACTTGACCTTTAACCTAAACCAAAGCTTGAGCCTAGCCTAGCTCGATGCATTTGTGTGGTCTAACCTTATGCAGACCTCAACCCTCAAACAAAAGCTTGGATGCCCCTTAGGGCCTAGCCCCATATTAAAACTAGGCTAATATATACAACATAAATAAGCCATATATTTCCAATCTAGAATTGGTCACCACCCAACACTACCAACCAATTTTCTTCTTCTTCAAGTGGACATAATGAGATCAATTTCTTATTCACCATGGATATCAATCATGTAACATATTTTTACATTGTGTATTTATGTACGACAACCTACCGATTCATATACGTATTTATATTATACACTTTCAATTTGCATTGATATCAAAAAATCACCCACTTGAAAAGAAATTATCTAAATAAGACAATGAGCAGACTCGGTATATGAGAGAGAATAACTTTAACGAGTTATTATGCATGATAAGTAGCTTTTGGCCTTGAACCTTATGTAGCGACAACTATCGAATTTACTTGTTAACTAGTGAATTTGATGTCATGAACTATTTAGCCTGTCTTGTAAGCCAAGAGAATAAATGTCACATAGTCCCTCTTCAAATACCCTTACTTTTCATGATTATATTTATTTTGGCCCTAAACACATCTCATTTTATAATAGTGCTTTAGGGAATTTAGCGTTGTCAATTCTCATAGAAATGGCTATATTTCACACTCACATATGTGATTTCTTATCAAGAGTATCATGCAATACCCCACTTGATTCCATCAAGTTATAACAATTATTAAAAACATAGCTTATTCTATTTCTTTTGTAGGTAGCACTTCTTCACCATAAGATGGGTAAGAGTTTCAACTCTTTTATTGCTCACACAAAGTTAACAAAACTTAGTTATCCCTTTGAACTTAGATCTTAGGATCACCAGTCAACTAGGTTTGGTTGCCATTATGTTAATTTTAATTTATAGGCTTAAATCTCATTCCCCATAATGGTTTACATACTTGCCCTCTTGATAAACCTTTCGTAAGCTATTGCAACATGGCCAGGACGTGAACCCTGACTCACCGAACTTAAATGATAGGTGAATCCCTTGTTTCTCTATATATTTTTTTTTTTTGCATTTGAGGATTATATTGTCAAAGTGAATTGCTCACTCGACTTAACCCTAAATAGTTGTTATGAAATAATCATTTGACTTAGAGTCGCCATCAATCTATTTTTGCTAAGGAGATTGGTCACCTACCAAATCTCGTATTTTGAGGTTACAAAATCCTCAAAAACAAACTCTAAGGCTTACGTTCATACTAGAGATATTGTGAAAGGATTTAAAAGTTAGTTACAATCATGATTAAGGATTGATCTCTCTCATGACACTCGAAAATTGGTACCTTTTAATTATGTGTTAATTTGTAAAACTTGATTTTATTCAATTTCAGTGTCTGGTATTTAATTATAATTCCCATCTTTTGAAATTTCTTAAGTTAAATTTACTATTCTACATGACAAAATTGGTTTTTAAATATTTTTCAAAATAAAAATGTTATTCGTCTCGCTAAATGAAACCAAAGAAAAATGCAGCTTTGTTTCATCAAATTCAAAAAAATTTGATTTTACTTGTTTTAAGAAGAATATCTTATTATTAAAATAATCAATAGAACTCATCCATATGTTAGGAGACATTCCATGTATTACCTTAACTCAGAGGCATTGCTTTGATTTTAAAACATTTCGGTTTTATCAAAAATAATAAAAACTTGTTCTCAGACCCAGTTTTGATAGAAAGTACTAACTAGACTAAAAGACTCGAATTTGATTGAAAAGACCAAAATGTCCCCTAAAGTATACTTTAACATGAAAGTATCTTAATAACTCTAACGAATTTGGCTCTGGATTTGATTCCAGAATAAAATTATAAAATGCTCTCTAAAGTATACCTTCAACATAAAAGTATAGTGGTAACCGTAAAGGACTCAATAATATTATGAAATGACTAACTTATCCCCAAAGCACATCTTTGACATGAAAGTATCCTGGTGACCCTAAAAGACTCATTCTAAGATAAATTACTAAAATGCCTTTAATGTATACATTTCATATGAAAGTATCTTGCAAAACCTAAAAGACTTGATAATGATATGGAATGACAACCATAGCCTAAATGGCCAACTTAGATGGCAGACGTGACCAAAAATACAATAATTACTAATAGATCTCTAAATTTTTCAAAATGGTTAAGAATGTTAGAGATGTCCATAAAGTATTCAAAATATCCTAAATAGATAATTTAACGTTGAAATGACTCATTTAGTACTAAAATACAAGACTTTTACTAAATGAACTTTATACTTTTTTAATTTTTCAATTTAATCCCTAAATGACTAAAAATGCAAACAAATATAAAAACACATAAAAACAGCATGGAAAACTTACCTAATAATCTTATAACCATTCGGCCAAGTACCTATGGCCTTAAAAAAATTTTTAAGTTTTTTCAATTTAATCCTTATATTTCTTAAAATTGTAAGAAGATCCTTAATAGACTAAAAATGCAAGAGATGCACCTAAACAAATTTAAAATACATGAAAAATATTGCTTAGGGTTTGACCAAGCTGGGAAATACCCTAAAACAGCCTAAAAAGTGAAAACTTGCATTTTGCCCTTATAGGTTTCGACCAAGCAAAGGTACACACATAAATGAGTTTTAAAAATTTGCAAAAATTATGAAACAATGCCTATAAGTGTCGCCATGACCAAAACAGTCCCTAAATGGCCCAAAAATTAAAGAAAACAATATTTTAACCCCCTAAAGCTTTTAACTATTTGCAAAATAAGCCCTAAAAATTTTGCTTTTCATGAAACTAGACTAGAATGCATGTTAATATCATTCTAGAATACTATCGAGGTCAACATACCACAAAAATTCACAAAGTGTCAATATCTAAGAAAAATCACAAATTAGACAAAAAATGCTAAGAATTTATTTTAGCACATGTAAACATGATATAAAGCATTTCAACTTTGAAAACATGGTTTTAATGAAATTTAAACAAAAACCAAAGAAACAAGGTCATGGCATCAAGCTTAGCCTTTAAAGCATGAAATATGCCATAGCTTAAGCTTAATCACCTTATTGAATAAGGATCATGAAGCCACCATCAGATGAAGAAAGTGAAGATGAAAATGAGTGAAAAATAATTCTGGAAAGCAAAACTAAGAGCAATTTACCTTTTCCTCAAACTTTTTTAATTTCAACACTAAAAATATTTTTTTCAAAGGAAATTAAGTTGAAAAATAATTTAGAAAAGCTATGAGACCAAGAAAGTTTTTTTGTTAGAGGAAAAAGATGAAAATGAATTCCATTCCTCCCAAATTATGAAAATTGTCGTCCATATCATGGCAAAAATGTCATTATTTTCAATTTTGTTTGTTTTGGTATAAAATTTTTTTATGTCAACTTGTCATAAACCCCATGTTTTAGCAATGCTTCTTGTAAGAAATCTACCAACCTTTTCCCATTTAATCGACAAATTTTAATTTATTTTTCATTTAATTTTTATTTTGATTGAAAAAAATCTTTACATATAAAAAAAGAAAATTTGATCTAATGGGGCTAAATTAATTTAACTAGTCAAAAATCAATCCATTTGATAGGAATGTGTTAACAAATTCGACTTTAGTTTGGATTGGTTGAAAAAAATGTTGATAAGTCAAAATTTCAAAAGAAAATGCCACATGTACATATATTTTTTATTAGTTAAAAATAAATAACATTTGATTCAATGGCCATCAACACATTTGATTTACTCAAAATTGATCTAATGGTTGGTAATGTTTAAATTTAAAGAATAAAGTGGTTAATTAAAAAAAATATTCATATAACTAAAATGAGTGACAATCAAACTAAAATAATTTTATAGCAAATCTAAAAGAATTAAATGAAATTTTCATGAGAAAAAAGAAAATTCAATTGCAAAACTTCATTTAGAAAAGGTAATAATAAAAAATCTACTCATGGAATCCCAGTTAAAATTCACATGTATTAAGTATTAAAATAAAAGAAATTTATGTGTTAGAGTCTCTAAATTGAAAAATCTCTTGAAAGAATTTAAATCAAAAGAACTAAATTGTAAAAAAATGAAAATTGAATTAAAACCAATAAACACAAGAGGTCAATTAGAATTTTATATGTGATGAAATTCAATTAAGAATTTAACTATGTAAAATTCTAACTAAGAGACCATATGGAGAAATTGAATTGAAGAAATTAATGTTCAATAAGCTCTGATTAAAAATCAAATGGAGGAAATTAAGTTGGAAGGGCTAGATTGCAAAAGGAAAAAGAGTTAGATTAAAATCCTTGTATTTAAGAGGTGAATTAATTCCTTATAGAAAAAAATCCGTGAGAAAAACTTAATTTATGAAATTATTGTGTGAAAATCTAATTGAAAAAATTTGGATGGATTATGAGAGTTTTCTAAAATCTCATATGTCCAAAATTTAATTCCTATAAAAAAGATAGTGGAAAATTCCATACATTATATCCTACATGAGATATTCATGTATGAATTAAAATAAGAATAGACAAAAATAAGTAAAAATAAAAAAAATCCTAAGTGTTGAATTTTAAAAAGAAATTTCATAAATAAATTGAAAAATTTTATGTGTTAAAAAATGCAATTAAAAATTCAAAACTCGTAAAAACTTTATGAGAAAAACCCTTACGAAAGAAAGAAATCTGCATTTAAAAAAAAGGACAATCAAAAAATGAATTAGAGTATGAAAATAAAAATATCAAAATATTTAATTTGAAAGTATAAAAATTCGAGGGTCCTAAACTCAAAAAATATTATTAAGAATGCCTTATAGAACCAAGAATTCCATATTAAAAAATCACAAGCTGACACAAGATTTTTTTTTTTTTTAAAAGATAAATGATTTCAATGCCTTATAGAATCAAGAATTTCATATTAAAAAATCCAAGCTAACACAATTTTTTTTTTAATAAGAAAAGACAATGGATTTCGATGTATTTATCAAAATAGTTATCCGTAAAAACAAAATATTTGAAAACTGGGATAAATTTATCGAGAAAAATAGCAAGCAAAAAACTCTTGGTACCTCAAAGATTCAAAATTATCCAATAAATTCGACAACTTGACACTTCATGTTATAAAATGCTAATATGGATTTTTTCTCATAAATTTTTTATTTTTTAGAGTGAGTATCGACATAAATACTACGTGGATATCAATAATAATATACAACGGTTGACTTACCAAATTTCGTGAAAAAATTCCAAAAAATCCCTAAAAATAAAAATTTTGATCATGATATCATATCTAAAATTAAATTTAAAAATTTCATAAAAGGTATTTAAAAGCTAATTTTTCTCTTTAATACTCGTTTTTATCTAAGATTTGCTTTCTATGTCCCTTGAAATTGTAATCTTTCAACCATGAGCTTGAACGGCCATTTAGACATGACCGAATAAGTCTTGAAAAGCTTTACCATAGAAGAAGTTGACCCCCCAAAACGATCACTCGATTCTCAATTTTGGATATTTTAAACTATTGAAAAAAGAGGCTTGAATGAAATTTACGTGAGTAGATCCATAATATTATCCTTCGATTTCAGAAAATCAATAGAGATAATCTCATTTTAAAACAATTGTCTTACAGTAATGTGTCTTAAACTAATGTATCAAGACTTACCATTATACGAACAACTTTGTGCCCTAACATTTGCAAATTTGCTATCGTAAGGTATACATGTTGTTAGCACATGTTTTGGCCAACATGGAATATCTTTTAAAATATTATGAAGCCACTTTGTTTCTTCTCTAGCTTTATTTAAAATTATAAACTCAAATTCTTTTATGAATCTAGCTATACATATCTATTTAGAAGATTTTTGAGACATTAAAGCTTCTCCGATGGTAAAGACAAATCCGCTAGTTGATTTCATGTCTTTAATATATAATATCCAATTTATGTCTCTACATTCTTTAAATACAGCTAGATATCTCATATAGTATAGTCCATAGTTTGAGGTTAATCTTAAATATCTGAGTACTTTCATGGTGGCCTTCTAGTAATCCTCTCCAAAATTACTTGTAAGTCTACTTAATTTGCTTACAAAGTCTGTTATGCTGGGTTTTATACAATTCATAAGATATATTAAGCTACTAATTACTAATATTCTACTTAAGATATTATGTCATCATTATTCTTTCTTAGATGTAAATTTACATTTATGAAGGGCTTTACCGCTGGTCAGTTCGGTGAAAAATAGCAAACAAAATTAACCGATGTGTTTTAAAAAAACAAAACTAACTTTTTTATAGATAATCAAAGTAACCAAACCAACCACATGTCGATCGACTCAGTTGGTTATCTTGGTTAGTTAAACTAAGAAAATTAAGAAAAAGAAGCAAAACTAATGGAATAAAGAGTGAAAATTTGTTATGATCCAAATGGCCATAAAAAGAAAGATCATTGAAAAATAAGAGCAAAGTACGAAGTAAAGGAAAAAAATATTCAAGCAAGAAAAACAAGATAGTAAGAGAAATTTTCATTCATTTCTTTAATCAGCTCATTGAATGAAAAGAACACATGAAAAAAAAAATCAAAGTTACCTGATAAAGTTGACGAGCAGCGAAGCACGAAGAAAAAAAGGGAACAATTGACATCAAGGGTGGGTTAGGGTTTAGGGATTTAAGGTCAACCATCACTAGTATTAGACCTAGGGCTGAATAAAATCAGGAGGGGATGAATTCTCAAAATCTTTTGGCAAATTAAAACTTTGATCACGAAAATTGAAAAATTTAAATAAAAAATTGGAGTTACAAGTTAATGAATAAATAAACAAGTAAATGAGTAAGCAATAGAAGAGCAAACACAATCATTGATAAAGGTTCGGCTTCCTTGCCTACATCCTTTCCTTTGGCCTTACTTGTCGAAGAGTTCCATAATTCACTAACTTGAATTGTTACATTTTAAGGACAAAGTACAATCTTTACAACTCCCTATCTTTTACTTAGAGTGAGATAGAAACCTTACCCTCTCTATCTTTTAAAGTTAAGATAGCAAGTCTCTACCTTTTAATGGCTAAGATAGTAACCTCTCTTGTGGATGTAAACAATAACCTCTAAAAACTGAGTGTTTGCAAGTTTAAGCTTAAGGGTGAAGAATTCTAATTTTAGAATTTACAAAGAAATACAAGACAGGAAAAAGTATTCCTATATACAATTTAAACTATGTGAAAGATGAAATAAATGAGGGATTTGGCTATGGACTCATTCTCTTCTTGATTCTTTGCTTAAGGAGGTGTTAGATAAGCCCTTTTATAGATAGAAAGATGATTATGGTCGTTGGGACTCATAAGGGATGTAATAAAGCCGTTGGAAGCTTCATTAATTTGATTCTCGTTCATTCCCCTAATGATGTATCAATGTAATCATGGTTATCTATACATTGCATTTAAACACATAAACATGACCATTAGAAAGCCACGTATCAATACTTGTAAGGATTGTATCGATAGATTGCTTATTTGTATCGATGCAAATGAGGGTTTCAACTTAATACTTACCGGCAAGCATTGTATCGATATAAGCACCTCAGGTATAGATGTATTCATATGAATATCATTTTTAAAATGTTTTTCTTAACTTTAAAACTTAAAAAAACTTGTCCCAAAATTTTTTTAAACTAAGGTATGCATTAAGAACACATTTTTGAGTAAGTTAAAAATTTTAGACTTATTCTAGTATTTTTCAAACTATATTTAAAATAATTTAAGGAAAAATACTAATATAAAATATTTAATTACAAGCTAATTAAGGTTTAGTTTTTGTTATATCAGAACCCAGATTAATTCAAAGCTAATATAGTTTACAATCTTCCCTTTTTTGATATGGTAAAACTTAAGGTGAATTTTTTTGTAAAAATTTTCCTCTAAACATCTAAAGATTTTCAATAAAAACTCTCCTTAATAAAAGCATTATTTGAAGATATTAAAATTTTGTAAAATGCTTTTGTAAATCTTGGCAATGGCAAATAAAGTCATTGCCACAACATGGTCCGAATATGAATCTTCACTAGTCTAACTTAGAAGGCCCTTATTCATTTACATACTTATATATCATTTTTTCTTTTTATTTTAGAGACCATATCATTATTATTTTATTATTCTTTATTTTTTATGTTTAGGGACTGAGTTGTCAAGATAAATCGTTCATTTGACTTAATCCTAAATATTCAATATAAAAAGACCATTTATTTTGGAGTCGCCACCAATCAATTTGGCTAGCGAGATTGATCACCTATCGAAGTTTATGTTAAGGGCTATGAAACCCACAAAAATAAACTCTGAGATCTACGTGAATACCAGAGATTATGTTTGAAAGTTCAAGAGTTGGTTACAATAACGAGAAAGACATGATCCCTCTCATGATGCGAAAATCATTATCTATTAATCCTATGTTAACTTAAATTTGATTTTTATTTGGTTTTAATATTCAAAATTTAATTATAATTCCCATATTTAAAAATAAAATTTTATGAACAATATTATTCCAAATGAGAAAATCGAGTTTTTAATATCTTTGAAAATCAAATATCTTTTATACCCTTCCAAAAAACTAAAAGAACATGAAAGTTTTTATAGTTATTTTTCATACCCTGCTAGAAAGCTAGTGAAATATAAAAAGTTTTAAGAAATCAAAATATCTTTGTACCTCGCTAGAGAGCTCAAGGAATAAAAAGGTTTTATTTTACAAAATTTTTTTTTAAAAAAAACTAATTTTTATATTTTTTGAAAAGATATCTTGTTATTAAAATAATCCGTAAAATTTTTCTTATACGCTGGGAGAAATTCTATATATTATTTTAACATCAGAGACATTGTCTTGATTTAAAATTTCAATTTAATTAATAATAATAATAATAATAATAATAATTGCTTTAAGAGTTGGTTTAGATAAAATGTACTAAACTTGACTTTAAGGACTCGAATGTGATCGACAAGATGAAAATGCCTTTTAGAGCACTTTCGACATGAAAATATCTTAGAATATTTAAAGCACTTGGTTTTAATGCAAAATTACTAAAATACCTTTGGGTATACCTTCAACATGCAAGTATCTTGGTACTCCTAAAGGACTTGATGATATCATAAACAAATAAGCCTATTCTTACTCAACACCTTTGACATATAAGTATCCTGATGATCATATATGACTAGGTTTTGTGTAAATTACTAAAATAACCTGAAGGTTTACATTCGACATACATGTATCCTAGTGACTTTAAAGGACTTAATGACATTAAAAATGAGAGAACCTATTCCTACATATTTGACATAGAAGTATCTCGATGACCACATAGGAGTTGGTTTTAGGAAAAATTACCAAAATACCTTTAAAGTATACCTTCAACATAAAAGTATCCGGTAACCTAAAAAACTCAATAGTGGTATAAAATGATAAGTATACCCTCCATGGGTAACTTGGACATAAAAAATTACCTAAAATGCAAAACTTGCTAACAGTCCCTAAGCTTTTCAAAATTGCATTTTGTACCCCCACCAATAGACCAGATGAATATAAAAAGTTTTAATATTTTCTACACCCCCCGGAAGACTAAAGGAATGCTAGAAATATTCTTAAAATTTCAAAAATATTTCATTAACTCTAAAATACAAGATTTTCTAATAACCCTTAAACTTTGCAAATTTTGTAATTTAGTCCATACACAAAATAAACAGATAATTAATCACAAAATTCATTACAAAAAAAAATCATGGAAATTATGTTAAAAATCATAAGAAGCATTCAGCCAACCACTTAGGGCCTTGGGGTATTTTTTTCAAGTTTTGCAAATTAGTCTTTAAACTTTTTAAAATTACAAAATGACCCAAAAACAATAAAAAATATATGAAACATATTTAAATATATTAGAATAAGCATGAAAACAATTCTAAAGGTGTCTACATAATTCGGCCAAGCTTGGATGGCCATAGAAAAAATTTCATAATTTTTGCAATTTGGTCCTATACTTTCTATAATTACAAAATAATCTAAAAAAAATCAAAACATCACAAAATCATTAAGACTAGATTCGGGTAAGCTTGGAATCACCCTTCTAAGGCCTTCAAAAATTTGGAAAAATTATTTTTAAGTTCTTGCATGTTTCAAACTTTACAAAATAGTCAAACTCTCATAAAAATATGAAATAATATTTGATCAAAGGTCATAAACATATTCAACCAACATATTTATCAACTAAGAGAGTTTTATTCATCACATATTTTCACAAATATCAACACATATATATGTCATAATTTTTACCAAGCATAAATATGTATCACAATATAATAAATAATGAATAAATCAACATGAAAATATTAAGAAAAATAACAAAAAATATATATATATACATGAAAATAATATTATTTCTACTAATAAACACAAATTCAAGAGACTTATTGCTAATAAAAATTAAATATAATAATAAAATTAAGAAACTTTGATCATAGCGTTCTTACTTGGTCTTTTAACATAGATCAAAATATATGAGCTCAAATAGTCACAAAGCTCACTAAAATGAAGAATCAAACATGAAATGAACAAAAATTAAAAATTTTACAAGAAAAATTACCTTTAAAAGCTTAAAAAATTAAGAATTTTATGGTTTTTTTAATTTTTTCTTACTAGCCTCTAAACCCTTCCATGAGAATTTTCTCCCCCTATTTATAACAGGGGAAAGTCAGCGAAGGCATAAAGAAGCCTTGGCCAAATGGTTCTACCAATTTCTAGCATTTTCCCCTTTTTTATTTTTTATTCATTTATTTATTACTATTTTTAGATTTTTTTTAATTTTGATAAAGTGCAATTAATGAATTTGTCATTTTCCATGATGATGTCATGCATGACATGATCGTTTAGAAATATGAGGGAAACAAAGATCTAATTTGATCAAAAACAAATTATAGGGACTAAATTATAACAAATTAAAAATTATGTATTCAATGAATAAAAATCAAATAACAAATTTAATTAAAAATTTAATCAAAATAAGTTTATTGGACATGTTAAAAAATAAAAATAGGCTCATTAGGCTTTTGAAAAAATTTAATGAGTTTATCAAGCCCATTAGAAAAATTTACAAGTTTTAAGGCTCATGAAATGGAAAAATAAATTTTGGCCTATTAAAAATAAAGTTCATAAAATTTTCACATAAAAATTCAAAAAAAAAATTTAAAAAATTTTATGTGTAAGAAATAGGCGATTAAAAATTCCGAACTCATAAAATTTTATAAGTAAAAACCTTTTTAGAAGAAAATTGTTATATGAAAAAATGAAAAACTCATAAAATAAATTAACTTTTCAAAAACTGATTCAATATGAAATTAAAAAAATATTTGAAGAATTTTAAAAATTATAAACTCAAAAAAATCCTCCTAAAAAAATATATAGAGTGAAAACTTCTTATTTTGGAAAAAAAATTTAAAAATATTTTCAAATTTTATAAAAATGAGTTATCCAACACATTAATCAAAATATTTATTTATAAAATAATAAATATAAAAACTTGGGATCTAAAACAATTTTTACTAAGAAAAATTTCTCGAGCATGACACTCGTGGTATGCGAGAAATTCAAATTTAAGTCTTGAAATTGACAACTTGATACCCCGTACTAAAAATACCAATTTGAATTTTTTCTTGAATATTTTTATTTTTCAGAGTAAGTATCAACATAGATATTGCACGAATATAGGTAAACATATATGACGGTCAACTTCCTATATTTTATGAAAAATTCTCAAAAATGAGAAATTTGGCCATGATAACATTTGCAGAAACATATTTCAAAATTTCACAAGTATAAAGTTAAAAACTAATTATTTACCTTGATAGTCATCTTTTTATCTTAGATTGGCCCTCAAAATGACATTTTTATCTATCATGTGCATGTGCGGTCATTTAAGCAAGAGTAAAAATGTTTTGAAAATGTCCAGTCCACCTTATGAAATCAACCCTTATCGGGTAGCCACTAAGTTCTTAGTCTAGAATATTTTTTGGACTATTAGGGAAATGGTCAGGCAAAATTAGTTGTCAACAGTTATGTTTAGCCATAATGCTATACACCAACATAAATCACTTCATATGCATGAGATGTAATCAATATGAATATATATGAAATAAATTTCCTTCATATTTGCTGTCATATAGATATTCAATTAAATAAACAAATTACCTCTAAAATTTTTCCCCTTTTTGTTTTATCAAAAAGAAAAATTAATTTAAAGCCAGGGATGCTAAGTTAAACAAAAGTTCGTACAATGTATACAAATCATGAAACAATGAAGTACATGTATACTTATTGTTAAGTAAAAAAATAGGCATTGAAGATCATAAAATAGTTCAAATTTCATGTGTCTATTTCTAGACATTCAAGAAGAGATTGAATTATGAGTAAAAAAGACATACTAATTATTATTAAAATAAATCCCAATTGTTGTCTATATTGCATAATTGATATCTATTGTTAAAATTTTAGTTTATATGCATACTACTCATAATCAATTAACTTAACCATATGGATAGTTTGAAAAAAAAGTTGTCAAGTATAGCATAGAAAAATTTCCATAGGTTGAAAAATTATTGGCTCGTTCAAAGAATTGAAAATATGATAAATTTGAGCAATTTCAATCAATGAACATGCATCAAGATCAAGCATAAGAATTTTGAATTATGAGTTAAGTCAAGGTTAATTCAATTAAAGCATTTAAACTCATAGACATGTTCAAAGAATCATATAAGCCAAACATTTCAAGCATACATAACATACAAAGATATCTATTATTAATCATTAACTTAAGCATGAAAGTTTTCACCATCAGTAAGGTATTTTTTCCTAGGTTTTCTCACATTTCTTCTTTCTAATGGCCTTAGAACACTTCATAACCTAAAAGACATCATTCACTAACATTTTTACATTGAAAAATAGGCATAAGAACCACCCATATAGATTATGTCATTAAAGCTTAAACCAGCTTAGGATGAATGAGATTAATGTTTAAATCATGCATAGGAACTAAATGGCATCTAGTTTGGTTGTCCTTTAACAATTTCAATTTTAATTCAATTGAAATTCAAAAGGTACTATTTTGAGTAAAAGTTAAAACATCTTTCTTGTATGGAACCAATATATGGCCCTCTAGAGTAGGGGTTTCTCTTTGAAGCCATGCAGCTAAGATTGTCCACCAAAGTCAATCAAAATTATGCCCTATTTAGGAGGATTTCAACCTTTGATTAGACCATCTAGGGGATTAAATGGCTTGCTTGCAAGCAAGCTTAGGTTAAGTTATCAAGTTTTTAGTGGAAGAGCATGGGGATAAAAAGCAATTAGCCACGAAAGGTTTTTAATCCCCTTAGACATCTAAAATAAAGAGGGAGTTGGTTCTCAACTGAAAAAAAACTAGAGAAGAAAAATGGAGAAAAAAAAGAAAGAAAAGAGAAAAAATAAAGAAAGAAAAAGAATAATCATCCAAGTTTGTTAGAAAATGTTTTCTTGCTTAGTTTCACCACTTTTCCAGCATTTTTTTCTTTCCCTTTTATGATCTTAATGGTCTCAAGCTTTACTTTGGGTGATGATTTGAGCCAAACGTGTAAAAACCATGTTTATGGATAAAATTTGAGCAATGATTTCCAAATGCTTTTGTTTGTTTTCTTTAATGATTTTGGTTTAAAATTTCATAAAAATAATTTTTCCATCAATAAAAATTTGTTTTCTAAATGTTTTATGCCAACTTTTTATTTTTTTATGTGCGTTTTTTTTTCAAGTTTTCTTTATGGTGTAACTTCATTTTGGCTCTTTGTGCTTCTTATATGTATCCATGTATGATACTTGCATTTTATGTTCTTTCCATGCAATATTGTTACCATTCCCATTCCTATGTTCATGCAATTGTCCATGGAAATACTATGATTATGGCAACGCCACTATGCATGTTAATGTACTTATGTATGTTCATGTTGATTAGCTATTCTATGTTTAAAATCAGATATGACATATATTCTACAACATTTTCAAATGTTATTTTCACGATGCACACATCCATGCATTTTCCTTGAGGATATTGTGATTATGACTATATCATCATGCATGATGTAAAATTCTTTTATTTTCATGTTAATAAGGTATTTTGTGCATAAAATTCCTATATAATGCCATTCTTGTATGTTGACTGAGAGAAAAACATTTATGGGTTCATTTGTGATATTAGAAACCATAAGTGATCATTTTGTAATTTCTCTATAATGTTTTCATGCATATTAAAGATTATTATCTTATTTCATGCATATAGATACATTTAAATCATTTTTATCATATAGACATTATTATGCAATTTCATTTATTTTAGGGATATTTTAGTTATTCGTCATGATTTTGGTCCATTTATGCAATTTCATGCATCTTAGGGTCATTCATTTAAGTAATTTGTCATGCTTTAGAATCATGTTTTAGGATGCATTTTAGGGTCATTTTATTAATTTTTAATGACTTAGGGACTTTGTGTCATTTCATACGTTCTAATGTCATTTAGGTTATTTTTCATGACTTAGGGACTTTAATGTTGTTGCTTGCATTTTGATATCATTTAGGTTATTTTCATGATCTTGGGACTTAAATGCAAATTTCATGAATTTTGATGTTATGTCGTCATTTTCTAATGACTTAGGGACTTTTATGTCATTTCATACATTTTAATGCTATTTAGGTAATTTTCCATGATCTATGGACCTTTATGTAATTTTATGCATTTTTGATGATTTAGGTCATTCCCCATGATCTAGGGATTTTCATGCAATTTCATGTATTTTAGAGATATTTAAGTCATTTTCCATGAGTTAGGAATTATTATGCAAAAATTTCATGCATTTTAAATCATTTTCTATGATTTAGGGACCATTCCATAATGTCGATGCATGCTAGGCCCATTTAGACTATTTTCCATAATCAATAGATCATTTTACAATTTCGTGTATGTCCTTTGGAGTTATTTTCATGATGTTATGCTTTTTAATTTAATGAGTTTATATGTTATTTATAATATAATATATTTTTTCTAAAAAAATCCAAGGCAATATCCTCAAGTTGAAATAATCCATAGGTGTGATTCTAGTATATAGAAGTCACCTCACTGATAATTTTATACAAAGGAATGTCCTATTTACAAAAGTAAATTAGAATTTTCAATATTCCTAAAAAATAATATGAAAAACTTTTGTATCCCTTCAGGTTTTCAGGAAGGGTGCGAAAAATGTTTTGATTTTTTAAAAAATATAAAATCTGATTTACTTAAAATAAGAAAAATAATATTAATTATAAAAAATTTTTAAAAAGGGAAAATAATTAACTATCAAGAAAATTGAAATCAATAATAATCGAGACTTTAGTTAACATGTAATTAAGAGGTATTGATTTTCGTGTGTAATGAAAAGATTAATCCTAAATCGTGATTGTAACTGACTCTCAAACCCTTTCATATGAATTCTGGTATAAACGTAGACCTTGAAACTTGTTTTTGAAGCTTTCATAACCCTTAAAATACAAGTCCCGGTAGGTGACTAATCTCACCTAGCTTAAACTAGATTGGTGGTGACTTCTAGATATTTAGTCATTTGATAATAACCATTTAAGGTTAAGTTGGATGAGTGATTCATCCGATAATTTAGTCTTGTCCCAATCTGAGAAAATAAAATTTATTTGTTTAAGTTTGGCATGTTACAATAGCAATAATTTGGACATTAGCTTGATTGTCATTATAAAGTGTCATACGTTACGGATAAGTAACATATATATCTTACACTAAATAATTCAACCATAACATTTCTTAAGAGATCATTGTCATTTCTGTATATTATGCATATGTTGATAAACTAGATATTGTTAATTACTTCTTGATTTTCTAGGAAATTAGTGAATGACCAAGAAAATTACAAGACTAATGGTGGATCTACTCATTATATGACAACTTGCCTAGTCTAAATCATAATATGCAATTAAATGAAGAGAGCTAGATGACGATAAAATAATGCCTTGCCTTAAAGTCCTTTGAGATATCTAAGGGTCCATTTGGATGAATGGCTAGATTGGCTCTAGTAAGATTAAAAACAGTAGTGATAGTGAAAGTAATTACTGTAATAGTAAGATTAGATACTGTAATGATGAGATTAAAATTAGTGGTAGGATATGTGTTTGATTCAAACACGATAAGGTGAATTATAGTAAGAAGGAAAAAATGAACATAAAAGACATTAGCTTAAAATATATATATAACCATTATATATTTACATAAATTAAAACTTAGCAAATAATATTCAATTATTTATTTTCTTTTATAATATTTTAATTTTATTTCATATTTTAAAATTTTAAAAAATTATTCACTAGAAAATATTAACATATTATTTTATATTAATATTGATCATATATTTAATGATAAATTATTTATTTTTTATAATTTTGTTTATATAATTCATTTATATATAATTATTTTATATAATTAAAAAGGAATAAAAAAGCAAAAAATGCTGCCAATCAGAGCTTTTTTCCATTAGACCTTGGCATAGTGGAAATGGTTCCCTCATGCCAAAATCTTCTTATCCAAACAGCATGGATAGGTGTGATTGCACCAAAATCCATGCAAAACACATCCCAATGACACTTCAACGAAATCCAAATACGGCATAAGTAGTCTAAGAGCAACATCTTAGTGTGTTTTTTAGGTTGGTGCATGAACTAATTTATACTATTAACATAAAATAAGATTTCTTATCAGCTGATTGGAAGATATATTAATCAACTAACTAAACACCAATAAAGTGAAGGATCATTAAGCAACTTTTCATCTGAATCATTAAGCTTTAAGTATTGCTCTATAGGAAGGGTAACAGTACAGGCACATAAAGACCAGTATCATCAAGAATATCCAAAGTATATTTTTTTACTAAGATAAATACCTTTGGAAAAGCAAGCAATTTCAAAGCCATAAATACTTGATATGAAACCTTGGAGTGGAGAAAACTCGTAAGAGTGTAAATAAAGGCAACATTATTCCTTGCAATAATAATATATCAACGTATACTAAGATAAATAGTTTGAACATAACCATAGATAAGAAAAAAACAAAAAGCAATTAGCCTTCAATTGAGAGAAATAAACTTCAAATAGAGCATTAGAGAATTTTTAAACCAATTATATGATGCTTGCTTTTACCCATGTAGTGACTTATTGAGCTTGCATACTGAATTCCCTTTCTAGCTTTTAAAACTCGGTATAAGTCTTATGTAAACCTCTTTTTCAAGTACCGTGGAGAAAAGCATTAGTCACATCCAGTTGTTGTAAGTTTTAATTTTTGTGGTAACTACAAGAAGACAATGAACAGTGGTGAGTTTGGCAACTGGTGCAAATGTTTCATGATAGTCACAGCCTTTCTATTGTGTGTACTCTTTAGCAACAAGACTAGCCTTGTATCTCTTACTGTACCATAATGTTTTAATTAACCTTGTAAACCTATTTGCATCTAATAGGATGTTTTCCTAATGGTAAATAAGTAATAATCTACATGTTATTGTAATTAAGTGCTTGAATTTCCTTTTCCATAGTCTACATCTAGTTAAAAAGTTTTAGGTTTTGGGATAGAGTGAATAGAAACTATAAAGGCACGATGAGAAGAGGAAAAATTATTATAACCATTGTAATAGGAAAAAGGAAATTTTATACCTTTAAAACCTTTCGTCGAAGAGGAGGCCACTGCCAAGTTGGAACCCAAGAATGTTGCATGCAAGCAAACAAAATCTTTTAAATATTGTGGACACCTAATTTTTTTTAGGCCCATTTTTTTTGAAAGTTTGAGATATTCGAGACTAAGAACCTAGCAATCTCCCAGTGGGGTTGACCTTCTACAGGAGGACTAAGCATCTTCAAAACCTATTTGGTCATGCCTGAGTTGTCATTTATGCACGTGATAGAAAAATTGCCATTTGGGGGGGCGTGAAGAACAAAACTTGGATAAAGAAATTAATTTTTAACTTTTTACTTTTGAAATTCATTTTTATAGATAATGTTAAGATTAAATTTCCTATTTTTAGGAATTTTTTGAGATATTTTCAAGAAATTTTGAAAGTCAACTGTGATATTTTTTTTATCGATACTTGTGTAGTATTTATGCCAATACTAACCCTGAAAAAACAAAAATTTTCAAGAAAGGTTCGTATTGGGATTTTATATTGCAAGGTGTGAAGTTGTTAAATTTATTCATTAATTTTGAGTTTTTCATAGTACTGGAATGCTAAGTTCGTGAAATTTTTGCAGTAAGATTTGTTTTCGATTTTAATTTTTCATCTTTATAATTTTTATAGATTAATATTTTGAATACTATGTTGAATTTAATTCATTTTATAAATTTGAATGTAATTTTAAAATTTTCTCATCTCTAAAATTCAAACTTTTTATTGATCTACATAACTTTTCTATAAAATTTTTCAAGAGTTTAGAATTTTAAATATTTTTACATATTTCAATAAAATATCTTGGATTTACCATATCAAAATGTTTATGTGAAAATAGTTGGGCATATACATAATGACAAGATTCTTTTTCACTATTTTCAAGAAAGCTTGTTAAGATCAACAGTGAGATGGTACAATAACTTGAATTAAAGTCAAGTACAGCATTACATGGACTTGGCTAATTTTTTTTAGCAATATAAGCATATGTCAGATTGGACATCAGACCGATTATCTCTCCATAATATGGAAAATGCAATACGCCTAGAGATTGAGGGACATAATAACCCAGTACATCCTTCTTTATTGGGAAAAGAGATAGTATCCTTATTTTTGAATACGTTACCAAATCTAATTTGTTATAAGCTCATAGGAAGTTCCATAAAGAATTTTGCTAATATAGTGGCCTTCAGCAAAATGATTGAAAATGCCATTAAAATGGAAAGATGCTAGTTAATGATGTGCTTTTGGCAAAAAAGGAAAAATAATTAAAAAGGGCAAAGGAATCCAAACTGTCTTCCAGATCAACTAACCATTTACAAGTCCTAGTCAATATTAGCGTCACCCTTGCGAGCCCCATTATCCTATTATGAATAATGCATCTAGTGCATCCCAAGATCCTAACCAACTAATGCTTACAGTTACATTGACTTTCACTTCTGTGCATAAGCTAAGCACTTAGGGAAATAATTAAAGTGAATGTAAGAAACATAATCAGAACCGAGTTAAGTAGACCCCCATGTCTTATGTCGAGCTTTCACTTGAGCCTATTTAGAATCACCTCTTGACACTTATGCAAATCTAGCCTCTAAAACCCCTATACCCATATTGGTATGACGTCAACTAGTGTTGTGAATAATTCAGGTCATTCTATGAAGGATTGCCCACTTTTAAGTAAAAAGTCTAGGACCTCATCAAGGTTGGGGAGTTGAGCTTCAAAAAAGGAAAAGCCATATGTCATTGGAGGGTATACTAACAAGAGACAATCATTGATAATAGCTGGGTTTAAAAGAAAGCTGCATGCCATAGTGATTGATGTAACTCTTATCTTGAAAAGCCTTTGTCTTTGAATTGGCATCATTTTGTAAAGCATGCCCATTAAATGTTTTGATAAGATAAGAATGTTTCCCAAAAGCAAATATTTTCAAAAACATAATGATGAAAAGTCTCGAGAATACTAATAAGCGATGTTAAAACAAGCTTGTACCCCTGCATTCATTTCCCTATGAATAAAACCCGATTATTTAGAAAATCTAATACTTTAGAGAAATATCTTTGAAGTTTCCAAATACTGATTCCATAAGAAAAGAATGATATAATGAAGCTTCTAAAAATTTATGAGTTTTTTTAAAAATCAAACAAATGAAATGTTCTTTTAAAGAATCTAATTGTGGTAATTAGATGTGTAACGAGATTATGCTAAAATCCTATTTCTCTTTTCAATAGCCAAAACATAAATTTCACTATTATTCCTAGGAAGTTGCTAATTACTTATATTTCAAGGCATGATGACTAAACAAAATTGCCCCCATATCCCTAACATAACCTTTTTGAATCTTACTTCTTTCCAATCATTTTAAATATAGCCCAACACCCATTATTGCTGATTTTAAGGAATCAACCATAGAATCTTCCTTGTAAACACGAATCCCTGTATTGCCTAATTTCCCATGAATGATAAACCAAAAAATGGAACATGCTTATAGAGATAGTGAGAAAAGGAAATTCATTCATAAATTTTCATTAAAAAATTTAGATGTATTATGATATGATTAAGATGCTCAAGATATTTCCAAAGAATCTTTTTCCTAAGAAATAAATTTTTAGGTTAAATAGTTGTGCTTGAAATGATAAATTACCTTTCTTCATCATCCTTTATAGAAAATTATTTCATTTGCTACCTTATTTTGGCCTAAAAAATCATTTCTTTGGGTATTCCTTGATCAAGCATAATTCAATACACTGAAAGGTGTGAAAAAAATTAGAAAAAATATGAAGGGTAGATTTTCCATTCAAATTTCCAAAAATTTCCAATATTCTAGGGCAAATGTAAAGCAAGTTGAGGAAAGAGAATAGAAAAAAAAAAGAAAAAAAGAAAAAAAAAGAAAAAAAATGGGAAAATAAAATGAGAAGAAGATATAAGGAAAAAAGAAATGAAATACCTAGAAAAATAAAAAGGATAAACTCCTTATGAAATAAAATAATCCTTGATCCAATCACCCTCAAACACTTTGTTCATGCCTATTCATCTTTTTTTCTAAACCTTGGACCTTGGTCTATATTACGTACCTTCAAAGTCTATTTTGATCAAACATGATTATTGGAATTGATGGGTCCATTGATTAAGAAATTTTTTTTGAAAAGTTATGAGTTCTTTTTAAAAGCATGATGAAGCAATCAAAGAAAAAGAAATGAAAAATGAAAAGAATAAAGCTCTAGGGTGAAACCCAAAAATGAACAGTCTAAACTGAAGCAAGAAAAATTGTCTATATCACCTATAGGGATTACTAAAATTTTGCAAGAAGAAAAACCATTTTGAATAAATTTAAAGACATCCAAAAATCCCTAAATAGCTTCAGTTGTCAACTAACAGTTGAAGAAACTGACTATAAAAATTTAATCCATCCTTTTCCTAACTTAACATTCTATTCCTAAATCATTCATGATCAGTCTTGGTACTTGTCAAAGTGCTAGTAGTCAAGTGACTTAAAGGAACATCAAATTTTTCTAATTTTCAAAGAAATTCATGTTTCATACAACCTGATCAATTTATACCTAAGAGCATTAGGCATGTATCTTATATGTTATGAAATTTTTGGGCCAACCAAAGTTTTTTAAGCTATTTAACCTATTTTAAGAAAACTAAAAGATTATTAGTCTTGAAAGATTAGAACATCACATTCTTTTAACCTTAAAGTTTTAAATAGAATACATTTTTTAATGAGATAGTTATTTGGAAAAACATAACAAGGTGTCATGGAAAGAAACAAGGGTTCTCCTAATGGAAGGGCATCAAACTAGGATAATACTTGACTTATGAGAAGGAGAAAGTGAAATAAAATTTGAATTTTAGAATCACTAAGGCAAAATGATTGCAAAAGATTAAAAAGGGAGTGATCTTTCTTTGAGTACGAGAGTTTCAAAGTGATTTCGATTTGAAACTAGTGCAAACCATTGGGCTAGATCTAAAAGATAGCCAAATAAAGTTTCGATCTTTTTATCATTCATAATATATGCTTTATCTGCTGCATCAGTAATTTGCATCATTTCACTTGCATTAGCATTATTTGATATAGTTGCATTTGCATCATTTCATGTGCATCTACATCATGGATAGTAGAAGCTTTTACATCACTTGTATTAGCATCATTTCAAGAGCATTTACACTATTCTCAACAGTGGGATTCTTCAAGCAATGTCATCATTTTTGCAATCATTACATAAAGTAATTACAATTGCATAAACCATTGATTAATAACATGACTTTCTAAAGTCTTTAGTGGTGAAATCCAAAACATTTAAAAAAGTTTGTTTAAAATAAAGTCTTCGGCGGTGAAATTTTCAAAGTGTTTTAAAAAAGTTTGTTTAAAAATAAGTAATTGGTGGTGAAATCCAAAGCATTTTAAAAGAGTTTGTTAAAACAAGTCTTCGGTGGTTAAATTCAAAGCATTTAAAAGAGTTTATTTAAAAACAATTCTTCATGGTGAAATCCGAAGCATTTTAAAAGAGTTTGTTTAAAACCAAGTCTTCAGTGGTGAAATTCAAAGCATTAAAAGCATTTGTTTAAAAAACAAGTCTTCGATGTTGAAATCCAAAGCATTTTAAAGAGTTTTTTAAAAACAAGTCTTTAGTGGTGAAATCCAAAGCATTTAAAAGACTTTGTTTAGAAACAAGTCTTCGATGGTGAAATCTAAGGTAAAAAACTTTGCTTAAAAACAAGTTTTCAGTGGTGAGGTCCAAAGTATTTAAAATAGTTTGTTTAAAAAGAAGTCTTCAATGGTGAGATCTAAACTATTTAAAAGAGATTGTTTAGAAACGAATATTTAATGGCGAAATTCAAAACATTTTAAAAAAATTTGAATAATTTTCAAGGTTTTTGTAGTGTATCCAAAAGCGATGGTGGTGATAACCAAAATAAAATGTCAAAGTCTTTGGTTATGTGTCCAAAGTTTCTAATGGTGATAACTAAAATAATTTTCAAGGTCTTCGGTAGTATATTCAAATCTACTAATAGAGGTTATTGAACTTGTGTCTTTCTTACAAACCAAAGAAACCAAGAGAAAAAGAAATATCCACAACATTTTCAAAAGATTCCTTCAACGTTAAGTAGAGTCATAGGCTTACCTCACCAAATCAAAAAGAAGTAACAGTTACATTTTCTAAAGGCACTTTCAACTTCAAATAAGGGTTACATTGTTGGATGTCCATAATATCAGAAGAAGTCCTCATAAGCACTGTGCATGCATTTTCATTTGCAATCGATGATTTACAGGTTAAAATCTAAGTGTATTGGAGAAAAGTAACAACCATTCTTTATGCTGACTTCCTCAAAATCAAAAGGTATATCTTGCATCATTTCAAATAACTTGTTAGACTTAGGTTCTAGCTTGGTCACTTTCATTGACTATCATGGTTCCCACCCTCATCAACTCTTTAGATTTAGGTTCTACCTTGGTCAACTATTTAGACTATTATGGTTTCACCCTAGTCAACTCTTTAGACTTGGGTTTTACCTTGGTCACCTTTGTTGACTATCATGGTTCCACCTTTGCCAACCTTTTTTGACTTATGTTCTGCCTTGGTCACCAAAGTTGACTATCATGTTTCCACCTTGGTCAACCTTTTAGACTTAGGTTCTGCCTTGTCATCTCTATTGATTATCATAGTTTTGCTTTGGTTAACTCCTCACCTTAACTTAGGTTTCATCTTTAGTTATTTTTTAATATATTTTTTTAGTTTAGCTTATTTTTCAAGACTTTATAGCCCGGACAAAAGGTTGTCTATGGCCTTTATCCTATTCCTAATTCTCAACAACGTCCGAGCCTTTTTTCTTGAAAGTCTGAGATATACAAGACCAAGAACCTAGCAGTTGTCCCACTAGGTTGACTCTTCAATGAGTACTAAGAATTTTTAAGACCTCTTTGGTCATCTTTGTGTCACCACTTCTGCACATGGTAGAAAAATTGCAATTTCTAAGATTGTGAAGAACAAATCCTAGATAAAAAAGACAAGTATTAAGGTAAAAAATTAGTTATTAACTTTATTCTTTCAAAATTTTGAAATTCATTTTTTTGCATCTGATATTACGGTCAAATTTCCCACTTTAGGAAATTTTTAAGATTTTTTAGTGAAATTTCGATGGTCAATTGTTTTATATTTTATCGATATCTGTGAAGTATTTATGCTCATAGTCACTCCAAAAAATCAAAAATATTCAAGAAAAAATTTGTATTGGCATTTTATACGATGTGGTGTCAAACTGTTAAATTTATTCATTAATTTTGAGTTTTTTATAGTACTATGAGTGTTATTCTTGTGAATTTTTTTTGATAAAATTCGTTTTAGATTTTAGGTTTTCATCTTTAATATTTTTACAGATTAATATTTCGAGCAATTTGTTGAATTTAATTCATTTTTATAAAATCGAACATATTTTTAGAATTTTCTTGTATCCCAAATACAAACTTTTTGTTGATCTTCAAAAATTTTTCATAAAATTTTTCAGAGTTCAGGGTTTTAAATATTTTCATATATTTCAATAAAATACCTTGGATTTAGCTTTTTGGAATTTCGATTCATTTGAATTAAATATCAATGTTGAGTTTGAAATTTTTAATTGCCTTTTTCTTACACATAATATTTCTTAAAAATTATTTTTGGAATCTTTTATTGATTCTACTTTTTAATGGGCCAAAATTTATTTTTTTCTATTTCATGGGCCTTAAAACCCATTAATTTTTTTAATGGGCCTAATAAGCACATTAATTTTTCAACAAGTCGAATGAGCCCATTTTTATTATCTAACAAGCCCAACAAGCGTATTTTGGCTTTCCAACAAGCCCATTATATTTTTTAAACAAGCCCAATAAGCTTATTTTATATCATACAGCAAGCCCATTCAAATGAACAAGGTCCGTTAATTTTTTCTCTTTCCAATAAATTATTTTATTTCTTTTAGGCCAAAAGTTTTCATATGAATTTTTAAATAGACCTCCCACATAATAAAATTCTTAAATGAATTTACCATATGCAATTTTATTTCTTAAATATGTAACTTTTAATATGTTATAATTTAATCCTTATAAATTGTTTTTATCCAATTAAGATTTTTTTTCATGATCATCATGAAGACTATGGATAAATGATAAGTCATGTATGATGATTCATACAAGATGAAAAAAATAATTAATTAAACCTTATCGAAAAAGCAAAAAAATTAAAAATACAAAATTAACCAAAAAATAAAGAAATAAAGAAAAATAGAAATAGCCATTTGGCCAAGAATATTTTCTATCCATTAGCTAAATCTTTCCCTATTTATACGGAAAGAATGGTTCAAGTTGGGAGCTTAATGCCTCCAAAGCAAAAAAACATCAAAAATTCCTTAAATTTCCTAAGTTTTTCCAAGTTTTTCAAGCTTTAAAGGTAGTTTCACTTGTAAACACTTTGGTTTGTTCATTACATGCATGTTTCTTCCTTTTAGTGAGCCAGCTTGTGAATTTTGATCCATGTTTAAAGGTCGAGTATGAAGGCCATGATCAATTTTCTTAATTTAATTTTTAAATTTGATTTTTCTTGACAGTAATTTGATTTTCATCAAAAAAGTATATTTTGTTGTGAAATGGATGTTACTGAGTATGTACATAATTTTATGCTATTTTCCTTAGTATTTTAATGATTAATTGCTAATAAATTATGTACACATGTCCATATTTCATGATTTGCTTCATGTTAATGATGATCTAAGCTTGGTAGAAATTAAGAAATATCTTGATTATTCATGTGGACATGAAAATTTTTTCTTGGTTGATTGGTGATGGTCAAACATGTTGTGGCCTTTGAATAAATTTTCCTATTTGTTTTCATGACATTTAGGGATTATTTTATGATATTTGAAAGTTGTGGTGTATAAAAATAATTTACCCAAAATTTTTAATGACACTAGAAAGGTGTTTCCAAGCATGGCCTAAACTTGTATGGTTATTTTATAAAGTTTTTTATTATTTTTGGCCATTTTTGTGATTATGGAAAATATAGGGACCAAATTACAAAAATGAAAAAAATTATTGCAAGGCTGTCCGAGCTTGACCGAATGCTTAGTGGACCTTTAGGAGTGTTTTCAATGCATTTTAAACATGTTTAAATGATTTCATAAATTTTTAACCCTTTAGAGGTCTTTGTAATTTTATAAAGTTTAGGGGCTTATTTACGAAATTTAAAAAATATTGTTTCAACGCCAAAGGTACTTAGCCAAATGTTCCTTGTGATTTTTGGTATGATTTTCTTATTGATTTTGATAAGTTTGGTGTTAATTTGTGATCTAAAGACCATTTTGCAAAGTTAAGAAAGTTTAGGAACTTTTTAGGAAAAGCCTTCCACTTTATGGTTAAATGAGACATTTCTTACATCCAATTAGCCATTTAGGGTTTTTTGGTCATTTTAGAAACATCTTTTGCATTTTTAGCCATGTCGGGGCTAAACTATAATTTTGAAAAATTTAGGGACTTATTGCTACATTTTAGGTCATATTTGTCATCTAAGTTACCCATTTAGGGTAAAATTATCATTTCATATCATTTTCGAGTCCTTTAGGTTTTACAGAGATGCTTTCATGTCAAAGGTATATGTTAACGGCATTTTGGTACTTTAGTTTAGAACTAAGTCCTATGTGATCAATCGAGATACTTTCATATTGAAGGTTCACATTAGGGATAGATTCATCCTTCATGAATGTTACTAAGTCTTTTAGGGTTATCGAGATACTTTCACATCGAATCCTTGGGGACATTTTACTAATCAAGATCTTTATGGTTATCGAGATATTTTCATGTCAAAGGTGCACTTTATGGGACATTTTAGTCTCTTCGACCATATCCATATCCTTAGAAGCTAGTTTTGCATCATTTATCAAATCTGAGTTTTAGGACAAGTTTTATGATTTTTCCTAAAAATTGAAATTTAAAAAAAAAAAAAAGAAAAAAGTAAAAAGTAAAAAAGCAAGTAAATGTGTCCGAGTTACAGCAATATGTAGAATGTTTTCTAGGATATGGAAGGTGTTTTACGGATTATTTTAATAACGAGATATACTTTTAAAAAGAGAAAAATTAGGATGTTTTAAATTTTGTAAAAATAAAATCTTTTATATTCCTCCAACCCTTTAATAAGGTGTAAAAGATATTTTGATTTTTGAAACCTTTCATATTTCTTTAGCTTTTCAGTGGTTGAAAAATAATTATAAAACTTTTTGTGTTCCTTTGATCCTCAGTGGCATGTGGATGATATTTTGATTTTCAAAATATTAAAAACTCACTTTTTTCAAATGGAATAATAATTTGTTTCATAAAATTTTGAAATGTCGAAACTATAATTAAATATCAAATATTGAAGTTGAATAAAAATCAAAATATAAGCTAATACATAATTAATAAGGTATTGATTTTTAGTCATCAAGAGAGGGATTGGTCGTTACTCGTTATTATAACCGACTCCTGAATCCTTTCATGTGATTTTTGGTATTACTGCAAGCATCGGAGTTCATTTTTAGGGTTTCATAACGTTTGAAATATGAATTCTGGTAGATGACCGGTTTCATCTAGCCAAAATAGATTGATGGTGACTCTAAGAAAAATATATAGTTATCTCGTAGGTGAAGAGGGTCAAGTTTTAATATAAGATCATAGGTAATCCAATCCGTAACAAATGGGATACACTAATTAACACTCTTCCCTCACATGTAGCTCATAGGGCTCAACGTGGACAGCATCGCCGTGTTCATCAACCTCGCATGAGTTTAGGCAAGAAAAAAAGAAAATAGATCATGGGCTTTGATGCTATGATCAAATAAGAAAAATACTCTTTGATAAAAAAGAAAAGAAATTTATTCTTTTATTCTACAACTTTTCAATTGTCTTTATAATTCTTAGTGACAAATATATATATATATATATATATATATATATAGGGAATCAAGGTGTGTCAAAATGAATCAAGGTGTATCTAGGTGAATTAGTATAAATCAAGATATATCAAAGTGAATCAAGGTAATCAAGGTGAATCATAGGAAAAAAAAATTAGGGTGAATCAATGTGGATTTCATCATATGTGTCATAAATAAAATTCCCACTAATTCTAGATTCTCATAAAACTCACAAATTTTCAACATTCCTCATAGTTTCACCTTACCTTTCAATATCGCTCTGAGTATCTAATAAAGTATATATCCATGAGCCAATTGAATTAGGTTCAAATAGTAAAAAAAAATTTACCTATTCAAAATCCAACTCTACTCGAAAAGTTCATTTCATTGTTTAATTTTTTTAAAAAAAATTATTTTCAAAAATCAACTTTAAATAAAATATTTTTAATTAATTAAATTATTATTCAAGCTGTGCTGGACTAAGCCGAATTGAAAAAAAAAAAAATCTTATTCTAAATCCTAACTTGAATTAGATTGAATAAATAATTAAACTCTTAAACAAGTCTACTTACTACTTAACAAGTGCGTGTGTCACCAAATTTTAGTTAATGATAAATATGCATGTTAATGCCCAAATATAATAATAAGGTCTAAATATTATCATTCGAGCAGTGCTAGACCAAGTTGAATTGAAGAAATCTTAGTCTAAACTTAGCTTGAATTAGATCGAATAAATAATTTAACTCTTAAACAAATCTATTTACTATTTCATAAGTGCATGTGTCACTGAATTTTAGTTAATGACAAAAATGCTTGTTAATGCCAAAATATGATAATAAGGTCTAAATATATTAATCTCAATTAGAAAAGTAGGTAGACAATATGTATATAAATATATGAATTATTTGTACTACAAAAAGAATGAGTTTACCAATGCTTAAAGTCGTCGAAAATGTCCATTTGCAATTCCAAAAGCCTTTTTGCAACCAGAAAAAATAATGTTACAACTTAATTGCTTTACCTTCATTATTAAAATTGTATACTCTTAACTTGAAAATCTCATATCCAAATCTTGAGATGAAAAAAAAAAAAAGGGAATTAACAGAGTGGAAATTAAAAACAATATTGCATAATTAGGAGTAAGTTAGACATAAATATAACAATATCCTTTTTCTTTAATTTTATTTATTATCAATTGATTTTATATTAGTTATTTATTTTAAAAGACCTTTCAAGTCGTTGACATTTTGTCAAAAGAAACCCCTATTCTTGACTGATCCAATTCTCACGTTACGGCCGCTACTCTTTTCCGTCTCATTGCCGCAAAAATAAATAAATAAGCAAAGTAAAAATATCCTAGCTATATTTTTTAATAAATTAGATAATAAATATATTCATATCATTTATATATTTTTTATATATTATAATTATATTTAAAATATTATACATTCATATAAATTTTAAAATATTATTATTTTGAGTTATATTAATTTTAATATATTTATATATTTTGACAAATTTACATTATTTTTAAGATAGTATTATATTTTATATTATATTTTAATTTTTTATATTATACAATTATATATTTAAAATTATCAAATTTATTTTTCGATTAAAATCTTAATCCAAAAAAAAATATTTCTTTAATTGTTACAGTTAATAATTAATTATTGAAAGTTCGATTAGCAGATTCGTTTTTTTTTAATGTATTTGAATCAATGTCAAAAAGCCTTAACAAAAGGCTGCCGGTCCTTTGATGGAAGAAGCTTCACGAAGGATTATTTTTTCAAATATCTAAAAGAAACAGATGATGCTCCCAATCGCCATTTTTCTTTACTGGCCAACTCCCAATAATCATTAATCTCCCTGTTGACATTTAATTTGAATTATTTATTTATTTATTTATTTATTTTTTTATGATTTCCATTATAATTCTATAATATTTCTTAATGACAAACTAATAATAAAATCTATAACGACAATTATTATAAGATAATAATGAAGCTCAAAAAGTTTGTATTATTTTGTTGTTTCTTTGCATAAAAGTATATAAATAACAACACTTATTTAGATCTTATGTGAAAAATATGATTAATACCACTATTTGCATTATACGTCATTCCATTAAATTTAAACCCACATTTAGGGATATGCACTTGAAATTTGTGAAGACTATGCCAGCCAATAGGGCAGCCACATTTAAAAAAATATATATTCACGCTTTTGTTTTTTGGTTGAAAATGATTTTTTGAAGTTCATGATTGTGTTATGTTAAAACTTATTAAAAAAATAAAATAATCTGATTTTATATTTTATAATAATATTATATTTACTTAATTTGTCACACCAAATTCAAACAATTAAGCTATAATTATTATAGATTTATTAAAATGATATTTTTATTATTTATTTATTTATTATTTTGAAAGGTAAAATGAAAAGTTCTATGAAAACGATAAAATTGGAAAACTCAATAAAGAATCCGAAAAGCTAAATTGAGGACTTTTATTTTCTTCCTTTTATTGATAATAATCGAATTGAAACGCTTGCAAAGGATGAACATTCAAGAAAAAAAGAAAAAAATGGTTGTTTTGTTGTTGACGATTTTAATTAATTTATAACTAGTGTAAGATCTTTCTCAATTATTTAAGTTGGTATAAGATTTAAGATCTTCATGCAATATTTTGTTGAAAGTGAAACTTAAGTATAACATCCTAATTTTAAGATAAAGTTTTAATATCGATTGTTTTTATTAACGTTTGCAAAATTAGTTCATTGACATGAAGTTTTAGATTTTACGAGTGAAATTAATAAGATAATAGGTATATTATAAAACTAGACCTGGTAACATTAAACAGATGTGATTATATGGACATTGCCTTTTAAGTTGTTTTGGATTTTCATTTTTGTAACCTTTCTTACAATTCACCATAAAATTTTGAGTTAAAAAAAGAAGAAATTAATAGAAATCTATAAAAACAAAAGTTAAATATCCTCTTTTATTAAAAAAATTACATAATAAAGTTTAATTTTAGAGAAAATTATAGAAATTCTTATTTTAAACAATTTTATACATTTTTTTTATTATGTGAACTATAAAACCCAATATTCATCTTTGAAATGGAAAGTGCAACTAGAAGAACTTTATTGCTAAGATAGTGCTTGTATAAATCTTTACAAGATATTGCTTAAAAATGTTCATGATTTGATTTCTTACTTTTATTTGGGTATATTTAAGCAAAACCAAGAGTTCTATGAAGGGCCCAAATTTTATGGTTATATTTTGATCATCACTTAATTACTTCAATTAATAAAAAATCTAGATTAACTTGCATTATATTAATAAATGAATTTTTATTTTCTTCATGATCAAATTCAAATAATATATATATTTGAAGCTATAATTAGTATCAAATTAAGTTAAAGGAGATTTTTTTTTTTTTTAAATCTTTAAGTCATCAAACATAATTTTATAAGGGATTGTGATATATATATATATGTATATATATATATATATATATATATATATATATATCATTTTGGCAAGTCAACAAGTATTTGGATACCACCATAGGCATATTGCCTTATTTCCATCCGTTTGTGGTGGGAAGCAAGAATCCTATGCTTTCACTAAGCTCTTCCAAATTCTCCAAATCTTGAAAAATGAAAATCTGTCCCTTTCTTGCTTCGAATATTTTCTTAGGAATCAATAATCATTAAATAATGTCGGATGTCAAAAAATTTTTTTTCCTTTCCCCTATTTCAAGTTCTTCTTAATTTTAAATACGAAAAATAATAAACTATTTACATGTCAATTCGACCTTCTGTGTATTAATTTCAACTTATAAAAACTAAGTTTGAATCGTTGGAATTAAGCAATTCGTTTTTAACTTTTTTGATTTTTGTCCCTCACTTTCTCAAAGTCATAGCTTCTTCGGTGTTTCCACGACACGAATTCAACTCTAATCATTGAAATTAAAAACCCACTTTTACTCTTCCTATTACTCGTTTACTCTTCTTATTCGTTCTAAACAATTGGAATCAATGCATCATGATCTTTTGGCCATTCAGTCTTAGCCTTACTATTTTATGATTAAGATTTAAGGTCAGTCAATTAATATTGGATGTGCTAGTCAAAAGTTAAATGAAATATTTTTGTTTAGTAACGGTAATGGATAGTGTAAATTCAAATATTTATAATTATTTGATCTGCTTTTTGCAATTCGAATATTACAGATTTAGATAATATTTGAATTTGGATACTACAATCATTATTCACAGCAAATATAGATATAAATAATTAAGTTACTCACTGTAGATGCTAATATAAATCCTTAAATATTCATTATTTGAATCCGTATTATTTATAATAAATTTATATATCTAAATTTGTTTCAGATATAATCAATTCTAATTCAAATATGCTTTTGTTTAACGAAAAACTTTATGTTCAACACAAGAATCAAACCATGGCTTGCAAGACTAAGAATTAAACACTTTACCTAATAAACTAATCTTAGATTTTAATATAATAGACCACCAAAATTAATTTATATATAAGTATAATAATAATTTTAAATTAATTTAATTAATTAATTATATTACACTTTTAAATTTTAAAGATACATGATATTTTTATGAAATAATATTTGATGTCTTAATCAACTTAATTAATTAAATCATTTTAATAATATAAATATACTTATTATATAACGTAACATAATATGATATACTTTTAATATATATATAATATTATAATATAATTATGGACATCTTGTATATGATATAATATACATATTAATTACTTGCTATATATAATTGTAATAATGTAGATTATATTTATGATTACTGAATATTTATGCATTATGATATAACACAACAACATCTATTCTACATCCAGCGGTTGCTTGAGGCAACGCTAAAGGTCTCTGTACCCGACACGCGGTGAGTAGAATCCCCTTTGGGGTTTTTTTAATAGTTGTTTTTTTAATTCATTTTAAATCATGTATTTTAAAGGGAACTCATGAATTAATTTGATATTTATACTAGCTCATACAATAAAAAAAATTATTTTATCAATTACTTTTAGGTTTTATATTTTATATTTTATTTTTAAATTATTTATTTAAAGAGATTTATTCGCATGATAATTTATGGATCAATTTAGAATCCTTACTTGACTTACTCAAAAATATTTATTAATTATTTTTATTTTTTATATTTAAGTTTTATCTTTTATTAAGGGATGATTTGTATGATAATTTTTTAAACTGTACTCAACTTGCTCAGAAAAATAAAAAATTTTGCTTTATTAATTAGTTTTAGTGTTTTTATATCTAGGTTTTATATATTATTTTATTTTTAAATTATGTATTTAAAGGAATTGTTTTGTAAGTGACTTATGGCTCTATTTAGGGATATACGTATTTGACATACATAGAAATATTTTAAAAAATTATTTTTTTAAATGATGTATTGAAAGGGATGATTTGCTAGTTTATTTATGGGTCGATTTAAGATCCACAACAGAATTGTTTGGGAAAAAAGTTAAAAATTATTTTGTTAATTATTTATTTTATTTTTAAATCATATATTTAAAGAATTAGTTTGCACACAGACTCGAGGATTAATTTAGAATTTATATTGAACCCATTTGGGAAAAAATTAAAATTTATTATTGACTATATTTAGTTTAATTTTAAATAATTTATTTAAAGAGATTGATTCACATGTTAACTCATCGGTTAGTTTAAGATTTATACCATAGCCTCTCGGCAAAAAGTTTAAAAAAAATTTATTCTATTAATTTTTTATTTTATTTTTAAATAATATATTTAAAATTGCTTGTATGCACATTGACTATGGATCGATTTAAAATCATACTTAATTCTAAACCCAAAATTTATTATTATTTAATAAAATTTAATTTAAATTAATTAAAAATTATACAAAATTAGAAAACCCCATTGAAAGGACCTTAATTCTAGTATTATATATTACAATATCAATAGTTATATAATTATATATAATTAGAACACATAATATTTGTATAAATATTTTACTATAATATTATATATAAACAATATATTTTAATATTATACAATATTACTGTAAGATTTAATTTAAGAATGTACTTTTACTTATTATTGATCAAGAATGCGACTTTGCTCTGAGCACACGACAATGAATATTATGTATAAGCCTTTCAGTTCATTTCTTTATTACTGAATAATTATCTTATGATGATGGATAGGCAATTTATATAGACTGGACTAGATACTTATATTAAAAGACTAATTAGAATTGTATCCTACTATCAAGGAGTTTATATTCTAATTAGCAAATGATATTCTAATTAGCAAATGAAATGGAGTTAACTCTTATTACTACAGCAATTAATCTCAATTACGATTTTCTTAATAATTATCACCTCAATATTATTTAGATAATTTTAATTATCTTGGTCTAATTTAATACAAAGTGACATCTACTTATATTAGTATCAAGCTAATAGTTTTACACACTTGCATAACTTTTTATAAGATTAATATTTTAACAAATCGACCGTTCAATTTAATAATATAATTATACTTATTGTACACGTAAAGTTTCAAATTAATTTGATATTGAGAATATTATTTTTTTCAATATATATTTAACAATTAAAATTTTTTTACATCGAACAGATAGTTAAACATTTTTAATTTACTAAAAACTCAGTGTGCATAACCTATATAATTAGAATACGAAATATGATGGTCAGATTAAATAAATATAAATTATATAAAGAATTATAAAAATTTGTAAAATTAATTTAATTTTATACTAGTGTTAAGTTGATCCTTCCTTTCTACTGACTACTAGATTAGAGTTGAGTCAAAAGATATGGTATAGCAGCCATTCTGAGCGAGCCTCAAGGATCTCTTGTAAACCCCCAATATATAATACTATAATAATATATTTACATATACGTAATATTAATAGTATTATATACCCACAATGTAATACAATCAATAATATTAATGTATATTATACTACATAATGTATTATTATAATATTATGTAATATCTAAATTAATATATAACATATGATATAATGTAAAATTATATAGTACATATTATAATCTACCATATTAAGTAACTATGGTATACTATATCACGTATTTATTTATAATATATGATTAATAATAATTATGTTATATGTATCATATGTATATATTATTAATAATTTAACTTTATAAAGTTACTGTATATTTTATGTTTATTAATTATTTTTAATTTATGGAACAAATATTTTTAATAAATGGAACTAATTCTTTGTATTATCTAATTTGTTTTTTGTATCTTGGAATTGTTATTTTGTTATTTAAATTTTTATTTTTTGAATTTTAAAACTTGTTGTTAATTATGAGTGACTTTGAATTAAAATTAATTTTTGTTTAATTTTGTAATTTTCTTTAAAAAGAAATTGATTTACTAATTTGGAATTTCTTTTGGATTAGGATATTCAATGTTTAGTGCATTTGATTCGGATTTGGATAGTAATTTGCGGATTTAATATTGACAATAAGTGAATTTAGATTTTAAGATAATTTTACAAATTTAAATATACAAAAATGTCGATATCCAATATGTTACTATCCATATTTTTATTTGCATGCACCTCATGAGGAAAAAGCATAAACATTTGATTTATCAATATAAATATTGAGTTTGTTTTTGAAGTGCAGTTGTTTAACCCTATAACATGGTTAATTAAGAGACTATTATATGTTTTATCTTTTAAATTATATGTTTTAAATATATTTTAAGGAATATGTGTTGACATACAAACTTTATTTATGTAGTTTAAAATTGCCACTAACGAATAAGTTAGTTTGATACGTCAATCTCATACTTAGAAATCATTTTTTCTTTTGCATATTTTGATATATTGAATTCTGATAATTTACAGATTCAAGTACTATATTTGCTATTCATAGTAAATTCGAAGGAAATTCAAATATTAACCTTTAGATATACGCTTGTCTAAATCCACTTTGATTTTTATTTGGATAGTGTCAGATTTTGAATATGTTATCCAAATTTGCTTTATTTATATGAATCAGATATTTGAATCTGATATCAAATTACATGTTTAGGGGTGATAACTATTTAGCTCGGTTTTAGGAAAAGCTCGTGGTTAATTTGTGGTATTCTGGTTTTCTAATCAAATTATCTGAATTGAATTCCACCAATTCAGATCGATTTGGTTCATTAGTTTTTTTTTCTAATTGAAAAAATTATTTTCTATATATTTTTTAAGGTTTTTTTTCACTAATTTAGAAATAAAATATTTTTATATTATTAAAAATTAAAAATTAATTAAAATTAAATAAATTAGAATTTGTTTCGACTTGAATAATTGCAGTTTTTAAAGTTGTGGACCAATCGAACCAAATATAGTTAATTATAGCCTAAACTGAAACCGAACCGAGTTCAACAAAAACTAAATCAAATAAGCAGTTCAAGTCGGTTTTTGGTTTTCTCAATTTTTTCTTAGCCCGACTAAGTTTAATAAATTATACATTTAGTGAATTTAAATATACGATGGATATTACCTTTTAAATCAGATGCAAATCCAAAAAATTTGCCTAATAAACAAATTTAAATATCATATATATTAAATTAATTCAAATTCAAATATTTAAAAATTTTAAATATATCTGCTCTATTGTCATCCTAACTCGTGGATCTTTAAATTTGATTTAAAGGGGCCAAAACTAGCAACATAAAAGAGGGTCAATTTTTAAAACATAAAGTTTAATGAATCTCATAGTTATTTAGTATCATGGATAATTATTTCATACTGAAAAACTCTAGAAGTAAAATTAATATAGTAATACATATTTTTTAAAATATATCTCAAAAAATAAAAAAATATTAAATAAAACATATATCATTCATTAACTTTATTTATAAAATTTTCACACTTTACCATAATGTATTGAATAATAATCTTATAGAATGCACTTTCTTATCGGGGTTAATTTAAGCAACTAAAAAACATATAAAATCACACCAAAACGTTAAAATAAAAATAATACATACTTAAAAAAAAATCATCACCTAAATTTATTTCTTTTTTGGTATAAAGAAGCTTCCGCTCGAGTAAAGGGGAAAAAGTCACAGACAGAGATTCCGACCATCTATGATGAATGGTTGTTTGATCCAACCTACCTAAGTTTATTTCACCTACTACATTACTCAGCAAAATTAGATAGTTCTCTCCTTACATTATTGAACATGCATGAACATTATCATCGCTGAAGAACGATACTAAATTCTCCTCCGCTACATCAGAGGAAGCTGGAAAAGTTTGTAAAACATTTCGAACAAAACCGGCGGGTGCTCTTTTGTCGTAGGCACCGGAAACATGAGGAAATTGAACTAGGTGTTGAGGGATATAAGGCCAGAATTCTGCTCTCTTGCCGGTGCTCATCAGTCTCTTTAACACCTTGTTTGGATCAACGTGGCCACTTACCGTCACCTTGCTTTGTTTCCGATTTACTTCAACAGTTTTTACTCCTATATATATAGAGCCATGGGTTAGTGGAAGATGGTGCAAGAACATAAACAAAAACTAATTGATGAATATAGTACGTGGTAAATTAATAAGTTCTTCAGAATATGACGGGACTTGGCCGAACTAGTTAATGTAAGCATTTTAAGAAATCACATTCAGCAAGTCTTAATTTTACATTTTAGTGTTTGCAATTTCTTGTTCTTTTTTATATTTTAGAGTATTTGTTAGGATAATATTATAACAATATTCTTAAAATTATTTTTTCCTTAAAAAAAAAAAAAAACTTTAAGAAATGCATTAACTCATCGTCATCAAGAAGTAAGACCCTTAAAAAAGTAAGAATCTTTGTAATAACCAGTTTAACTTTAATGTATTATTCGATCTCATTTCACTCTGGGTACGTACTGCTATAACCCCTCCACCCCCTCCCCCCCCCCCAAAAAAAAAAAAAAAGAAGAAAAAAAAGTGATCTAATGTTTGATCATGTAAGAAAAAATTGAAAAAAAAAAAAAAAAAAGACAAATTCAGAAGTGCAGAATAAGTTGAAGTCAAACAAAACCTGGAACCAATAGTGTTTGTTTTACTTTTCCCTTTCATTCCATGTGACCACAATTGCAGAAATTCTTAAGTTATGTATGTCATTTCAAATGCTATCTTCCTTTGAATTATATAAGCTATCATTTGAGAACGTACTTTCATTTTAAAGAAGATACTTCTTGTCTCAAAGAGAATGTAAACTGTAAAGATGTTGATTGCTATCTTGTAGTTTTAATTTTTTTTACCATTTATATTTATCATAATCACTACGATAGTATTAAATATATTAATAATCATAATAAGCACGATGATTGAAAATGCATCTACTGCGATTTAAATCCCTGTCTGATATAAATCCCTGTCTGAAAGCAGAAGTGCAAATTGTTGTAATTCAATTTGTTCCTGGTATTTGATGTTTGCAATTTTCATCCCGTAAAGGGCTTGTTTCTGAGTGAGCTTCAATGATGAATAGATTAAAGAAATTATATATATATATGTGTGTGTATATATATATATATATATATATAGAGAGAGAGAGAGAGAGAGAGAGGGCCTGATACTAAAAACCTTTCATGAACTTAACAGCATTTTTCACTCTTCTTTCACAGCCATCACAGTCCATTTTAATCTTGATTTCAACTGTCTGAACAAAATAAAAACACATAGCCACCATCTTTAATTAGCATTAAGGTCATAAAAAACAATGCAGAATCACTAGAGAAGACAACATCTTCAAGTTGTCTACTTGATTTTTTTTTCTTCAATTGTTCATTGAAAAACAAAATGTAAAGCAAAGAAGGGAATAGAGAAAAGTAAAGAGAGAGAAGCTCTAATGGATTGTCTACCTGCATTGGTTTGCGTTTGGTTCTTGTGCCGGTGACAGTGCAAAAGCTTGAAATATAATCAAGAGCCCCCATTTTTGCTTTTTTATCTTTAGCGCAAAGCTAACAGTGGACAGAAGAGAGAGAGAGAGAGAGAGAGAGAGAGAGAGGAAAGGGAATGTCTATATGATAATTGAACGATAAGACTTGGTATTTATACTAATTGAGAAGTTTTACTCTTTTGTACATTGTTAATATAAGAAAATTATATCTACCTATATTCAAAAATCTATCAAGTTAATTCGTACATTAATTTCAAGAAATAATATCTAATAATTTATGGTTTAAATTTTAATATATTCAACCTTTTTCTTTCATATTTTGACTTTGATAAAAAAATTTATCCATCGTATCACTTTTGAAATTTTGAATTCATATTTTTTATTTATAGTCTTAAGTGTCTTATTATATAAACATTATTACGAGACCTGCTCATGGATTGGATCAGGTAGAGTTGTGGTTTAAAAAATTTGAAATTTAAGTTTGGGTTTGAATTTGGCTTAACTCGACTCAACAGCTTGAATTATTATGCAAAAATAATAAAATATTAAAAATCATTTTTATTAATATTTATATATTTTTATAATTAAATTTAAATAAAATTATTATTTTATTTATTAAAAAGTGATTCAGATTCACTTTGATAAAAAAATAGAAGACTTGAGTCGAACCTGTCAGGTTGAACAAGTTACCTAACTCTTGAATCAATCTAATTACAATTCATACAAATTTTTTTTTCCTTTTTAATCAAATTTTCATTGCACTATTGCTATTTGAGCTAAATTCAAGTACAAATTTTTTAATTTTTATATCAAAATGAGTGAACAAAATTAGAGATACGAAAGTAATTATGTAAATGCTTGCTATTAGACAAACAGTTGCTTGTTGGATTCAGAGAGAAGATAAATGAAGTTTGAAAAGGGTTCTAGAAAATAAAAGCTACTTGCATAAAAACAATTAGGAAAAGGCATGGCCACAGCCATGCTTATGTGCTTAAAAATCATGAGGGTGGGCAACACTGCTTTTGGCTATGCCTAATTGTTTATTTTGAGGGAAAAATATTGTAAAGTATTTTCATGTTCACTTTGAATTTTGTTCGATAAGTGTCGCTTTCGCTTTTGTTTTCCTTTATTCGTTACTAAAATACTCACAGTAGTGGCTTCTATTGGTTGATCCTACCCATATTTCTTTTGAAATTTCACCTGCAATTCTTCAATCTTCTATTGGTTGATCCTACCCATATTTCTTTTGAAATTTCGCCTGCAATTCTTCCATTTCTCTTTTTGGGTTTTACTCCCTGGCTTCTATTATTGTTGTCAATAACTGTTGGGTGAAATTGTCATTTGATTCTTGTCTTCATTGGACAAGTAACAAATCAACGCTTTCGAGTAAACCTAGTGTGATTTTGAATGTGATATAAAATATAACATGGATATAACATGTTTTAAAATAAATATAAAAATAGTATAATAAATATGATCGAAATATTTATTTATGATTAATATAATAATTTTATACACATATTATATATGTATTTTATGATATAAAAAAATAATACAAGTAAAATATTTAGTAAATATAAAAATAGTATAATAATCATGATAGACATGTTTAAATACGATAATATAAATAAAATGACAGAATGCTATGTGAAAAACAAAAAAAAGAAAGTTGAAACCACGGAAAATCTAAATGGAGTTTACCCCAGTTTTTATAATAAGATTGTTCAAAAGCATGCAAATGCAGCTGTATGCCAAATTCGAACCATATTTTTACTAGTCAAAATTCGAAAAGAATAAACAATTTAGTGAAAATGGTTGCGTAAACCAATTTTTTTTTCTCTTGTACTCCAATTATTTGATTATAGCGAAAAAGTAAAGAAAAGAAATTGCTCTTTCTTAGATGCCCTGCCTATATGAGAGAATCATGGACTGCCATCCTATATTGAGCCTCTCTTTCTTCATCATTAAGTGAATTTCACTTTTTTTTTTAATTTGCTTTGATAAACAAGCATTTTAATTTGCCCTTAGGGTATATAAGCTTACCATGTGGTGATCACTGTATATATAGCATATTCCTTGCTTTTCATATCTTCGTTGTAAATTTGATAAAGCATGACCTTTATGCACATATCACAGCCTGGTGGCGGGCGGCTAATTCTTTAATTTGGCTCAGATGCAAATTAACTACCACTTTCCATTAAGTCTTATAGGAAGAAATGAAAATATAGGAAAGACCAAAACGTCAGGAAAAGCTGGAAGAGACGAAGCTAAATTGGTTTTAGTTTGTTTTCGGTACGAAATATGAAAAATAAAAATACAATAATGTTTTCGTTACTCCTTTTCGTTAGAGCCATGATTAATGAGGACGTGCTCCTTGGATTGGGTGACCTTTTCTGAAAGACCAAACCATCACAAAGGAAGTCCGATTTTACAATTGTACTCTGATGTTTATGATGTATGAGGAATGAGGAGAGAGCGTATAAAAGAGATGAATAAAGTAGGGAGGGGTATTGGAGAGAACCTAGAGAATGGGCTGATGGTCTTGCCTTTTACAGATTGTTGTAGATAGGGTTGGCAATGATGCGGGACGGAGTCTTTCTTAATCTAATTTCGATTTGATTTTTATTCATATTTATTTGAATTTGTTTTGAACTCAATTTTAGTTAAGATTTTAGCCTGGATTCGACATAAAAAGACTCCTCGAGACTCCAACTCAACCCACCTCAAATATCTATTTTATGTTTTATATTGTATTAATTTTTACAAGATCAAATCAAATACATGTGATAAAAATTTAAACTCGGTTTAATTAAGACTTTAATCCCGACCATGAAATGAAAAGGCTCTTCTTGACTTTAACCCAACTCGCTGCGAACCTTTACTTTATGCTTTATATTTTATTAATTATCACAAAACTAAATCAAACATATATGATAAAGTCTTGTAATCATTAAAGAATCATAATTAAAATATTAAAAAATAATTATAAAGTTAAAATAGGAACATTTTAATAAATATCTCGAATAGAGATTTTTTATCAAAAAATATTTTGACCCGAGCTTGAAACTTCTAATTAACAAACCTATTTACCCTCGAACCCAAGTTTCAATGAAGAAAAAGAAGCCCATTCCTATAATCTTGGGTTGAATCCAAATCTGACTGATTTGGGATATTTTGCCGACCCTAGTTTTGGATTCTCCTTGGGCGTTTGTGCTCACAGAAAAAAGTTTATTGTTGACTTTTATTGTGCCTTTAATGGATTTATTTAGTGGAATCGTTTGCCTTGTAAGTGGAACTAAGAATATTTAACATGATTATACAAATATGACATTCATAAAGTAAAAAACATGACCCGTATGACACGAATATCTCAAAATCTATCTAATATGAATTATAAACGTATAAAAATTGATATAAATATAAAAAATTTTAAATACGATTATGATATGAAAATATATACAAATATAACATGAATATATGAATTGCCAGGTTTACTTATAAGTTAGGCTTGAGCCTATGTTGACAATCTAGGCCTAATTATTTGATCCCTAATTGTTGTTTGCGATCAATCTATTTTGCACAAGGCCCAAATGTGATCAAGCAGGATCATGTAGGATCGATTTAAGTGAATATTCAAATGTTTGGCCCTAATATCTAATGTTGTCATTCCTTGAGGGAGTGATCTGTGAAATCTTTGGTCTACTTCTGCCTAATCTGAGCAAACCTATAGATATCTTTCTTTTCATCTTTTGAGTTCAGTATGTCAAAAATATCTTTATAAGCTCTTGCTCTAATTTTTCTTACAATTTTCTTAGCCTTCTTCTTTGATATTGATTATATATTAATTTTACAAATCTCAAAATAATTTAAAAATTCTACTATACATATATTTTAATCTAATATTCTTAATGGTCTTTTATTCTTATCTCACTGTTACTTTTGTATCTAAACATAAATCTCATTATTGATTTTAATCTCAATGCTACAATGTCCAATCTCACCACCACCGTTGTTTGAATCTCACTGGACTTAATCTTATTGGCCATCTAATGGAGCTTTAAAGATTTCACCAGCCATCATTCTAGTCATAACATCTCAAACACAAATCCGGCATGTTAAGGCGGGGAAAATAAATTGCTACTAATTTAGGACTAAGTCATCAGAGTGAGTTGTTTGTTCGAATTTCCTATATAGCTATTTCAAAATAACTAAGGAATTGAGAGTTGTCATTAATTTTTTTAGGCTAGGTGGGATTGTCATTTATTGAGATTCATATATTTTTTTTAGGTTTATGAAACCCTAAAAATTGGATCTCAAATTTTGCTTTTAAACTAAAGGAAAAAAGTGGCTTTAAGAGTCAGTTATGTGTAGGGAAGGGTTAGCACTCCCACAACACAAATAAATTGGAACCTTTTAATTATTTATTATCCTAAATCTCGATTAAAGTTAGTTTTGATTTTTGGTATAATTCTTTTGTCTCAAAAAATAGTTTTTATTGGTAACATCATAATTTCTTTTAAGAGTAAATTAGAATTTTCTTTTTTGTTTTTGAACAACAAAATATTTTTCGTATCCTACCAGAAATCATGGTGGAACATGAAAGTTTTATTTTTTTACATCTTGAAAAATTCCAATTTACTATGTTAAGAAAGTTTTCTTTCAAAAAATAATCGGTGAGTCTACTTTCATATATTGGAAGAAATCAAAGGCTATTTTTAGCTTGGTGATATTGCATTGATTTTATTACATCTTATTCAAATATATTCAATGACTCCATATAAAATATATACAAATAAACCTGGGGCTCAGTATTGATATGAAAATGTTAACCTAACCTTAAAACTTCAATACTAATGCAAAAATTACTAACATGGCTCTAAAGATTTAATTTTTGACATGAAAGTGCTAACATAACCTTAAATACTCTGATTCAGTGAAAAATGCTAAAATGACCTTACATAACATATTTTGACATGAAAGTGCTAATATGACCTTAAGGATTCAGTTTTAACATGTAACTTACTAAAATTACTTTAATGAGCATGTCTCGATATGAAAATACCAACATGATTCTAAGGACTTAATTTTAACGTGAAACTTATGAAAATGACCTTAATGGTCATATCTCAATATGAAAATGTCAGCGTGATCTTGAGGACTCAATTTTAACATGAAAAGTCTTAAATGACCCTATGTTGTAACATGTTGAATGCAAATTCAATATGCTAGACTTAGGATGAATAATTTTCTATTTCATTTTCTCATATCGAGACAGGACTTAATTGTTAGACAAATTGCTTGTCCAACTTAACTTAAATGGTCATTATGAAATGACCAAATAACTCAAAGTCGCCACCAATACTATTTTTAGCTAGGTGAGATTGGTTACTTATTGGAGTTTGTATTCGGAGGTTTATGGAACCTTCAAAAACAAACTTTGAAGTTCAATCAATTACCAGAGATTCACATGAAAAAGGTTTGAAAGTTAATTACGCACGGAGTGAGACATATCCCTTCCACGACACTTATAAATTTGTACCTATTAATTATGTGTTAACTAAAGTCTTGATTATGGTTGGTTTTAGTTTTCCAGTTTTTAAATATAATTCCCATTTTTTGAGATTATTTGTAATTAATATTATTATTTTTCCTTTTAAGTAAATCGAGTTTTGTTCATTTTGAAAATCAAAATATTTTTCATACCCTTTAGAAAGCCAGAAGGAATACGAAAGTTTTATTTTTTTAGGGAAATTGAAAATTTTGTTTTACTCATTTTAAAAGGGTGTTCCTTTGTTTAAAACAATCGATGAGGTGGCTTGCAGATACTAGAAGCACACCCATAGACTATTTTAACTTGGGGCTATTGCCTCGTATTTTTTTAATTATATATTATAATTCACATAAGTAGATACATTTAATTTTTGGCATACTATCATGAAAATGACTCCAAATAACACATATGAATTTGCAAAATGATCCCTTGGTTATAAAAAAAAAATCTAGATGAACTTGACATGCATGGACATTATGGAATAGTCCCTAAATTATGAAAAATGATTTAAATACATGAAACTTTGCATAATAATCTTTTAGTCATGAAAAATTATATATATCTTTAAAATGTATGAAAAAGAATGAAAGTCCCTAAATCATGAAAAATAACCTAAATTACCCAAACACTAATGAAATTGCATAAAGTCCCTAAATAATGGAAAAGGACCTAGATGAACCCAACATCCATGAAATTGCATAAAAGTCCTTATATTATGAAAAATAACCAAAATGACCCTAACATTTATAAAATTGCATGAAAATCCCTAAATCATGGAAAATGCATGAAAGTCCCTAGATCATGGAAAATGATCCAAATGACCCCATCATTCATATAATTGCATAAAAGTCTTTAGACAATGAAAAATGACCTAAATGACCCTAAACGCAAGGAAGTTGCAAAATGATCCCTAGTATGCATGAAACATCATGGGCAAATTACAAAATGGTCTCTAAATTTCTCTAACACTTCTAAATGCATCCCCAAACATCACTTTCCACCAACAAATAGACAAGTACACATCATACATGATTTTGCTTACAAAATACCTTATTACCATGCACATAAATGGTTTGATCGTCAATCATTGTGTTATGGTCATAATCACATTATTCCCATGGAAAATGCATAGACATAGGAATCATCATCATAATGCAGGAGAATGTCATAGAATGCATGTCATATATGATTTTAAACATAAAAGAGCCCATCAACATGAACATACATAAATACACTAACATAAATAAGTACATAAGTTTTCTACATGATGTTAATGTTGTCATAATCATAATATTTTCATGAAAAATGCATGAATATGATAATACTAACAATAATGCATGGAAAGAACATAAAATGCATGATTACACATAGAATAACATGTAAGCAGTATGAAGAGCCAAAATGAAGTTGCATCATGAAGAAAACTTTATAAAAATTAGAAAACTTGGCATAAAACATTTGGAACACAAATTTTCTAGATGGAAACTTGGCTTTTACAAAAATTTTAACAAAAAACATTAAAAAAAATCAAAATATGGAATTTTGAGGTTATAGTTTAAGATTTGACCTTAATTTGGTTTCTGCACCTTAATACAGATCATCATCTAAGCATGGCTTAGGATTATCTAGCTCTCATAAAAGAGAAAAGAAGATGCAAAATGAAAGTAGAAGATATGAAAAAAATAACCTTATGCAGAAACTTAAAGCTACCACTCTTTTTTTCTCTTTTTTTTGCTATATGTTTTCAGTTAAAAGCTTCTGTAACCCCCTTCTAAGAACGTCCAAGGGGGTTTAAAACATCCCTTGGCTGATCATATATCATCCCCATGCACTACCACTCATTTCTTGATAATACACTCTAGCTTGATTATAAGTAATCTCTTTACATGGATAAATGATCTGATCAAGGGCTAAAACCCTTCTAAATGGGGCATGATTTTAGCTGAGTTTGGTGGACAATCTTAGCTACGTGCTTTTAAATAAAACCCCCACTTAAAATAGCCATATCTTGGTTCCATGCGAGAAAGAGCTATTAACTCTAATCTAAAATATCACCTCATTGAATTTTAGCTAAACTAAACTCAAAATAATCAAGAAATGACCAAACTAGATGTTATTTAGTTTCCAAACACAATTAGAAAATTAAACTCATCTATTCCAAGCTTATTTAAGCTTTCACAGCTTAAGCTACATGGGTGGTTCTTATACTCATGTTTTGAAGTAAAAATATTAATAAAAGACCTTTTGCATGATTTTGGAGCGATCCAAGGACATTAGGAAGGTGAAATGTAAGAAAACTTGGGTACAAAAGCTTGTTCGTAATGGAAAATGTCATGCAATATTAATACATTTGGTGTTTGTCTAAATACAGTTGCATTTAGAAACAAAATTCTATGAAAAACATGACATTATATCGATATAAGGGTATATTGCCTAAACTCGACTCTGTGATGTAATAATTGCTGCATACTTATACAAGTATGTCAGGTTACAGTTTCTATTTTTTTTTTTTTGTAAAAGAACAATTGGGTAATACATTTGATTTAAAAAGTCAAAAAAGTTGAGGACATTATAGATAATTTATAACAGGTTTACAAGCTTAGCCACTACATAAAATAAACTACTATTCTTTAAGATATTTGACAAAAGTGGTGAGTTTGTAACTCTACAAATTCTAAAAATTAGCAATGATCTCTCGCATCCAAATCACCTTATGATAGAACAGCTACTCCTTAACATTTATAAGGAAATTATAATTGATGGAGTTAGTATAAAACACTTAGTAAGTAATAAGCGACCTTAACCACTCGGGCCATCATATGTTACTAGCATATAGAAATAAAATCACTTGCACAATTTTGCCAAACAAAAATATTTGGTCATAATACTGATACTAGAATCATAATCTAATCACTCCACAATCATTCATAATTCAAGTTCAAAAATTAAACATTTCATATACAAATAAAGAAATAAGATAATAGGAATGGTTATGGTTACATATTTATATAAAGATTCATAAACAAATTCATATATAGATTCAAATTTGGCTACGACCACTTTTAACCTAGTGGTAAGATCCATAGTCATAATGTAACCTCAAAAAGGATATGTAAATGCTAGCATATGCACCATTGTATTCATGCCCAATAGTAGGGTCTAGAATGTAGCTAGCTCAAATAACATTAGACTACAACCATTTTCACCTTAGTGGCAATGTCCATATTCATAATATGACCTCCGAAAGGTTAAGTATAATGCTAACATATAGTGTAATAGTATTTATCCCCAATGGTAGGGTTCAGAAAGTAGCCAAATTTAAAACCAATAAGCATTGCAGTCAAATTCACATGTAAGACTCTAAATCTTAAGAACAAAAAATTTTCTTTAATAGACATATCAAACATATTTCTTAATGTACAAACTCAAGACATATTCAAAGCATAATTAAATAATTGATTTCTAGAATTCAAATAATTCTCATATCAAAAATACTATTCAAAATAATCCACATGAAAATACAGATACCATGAAAATGCAGGTATCATATGCATCATAAAATACAGATAACATAAAAATAAATCCATAATCAAAATATGGAAAAATATATGATCAAACTTACATGAAACTAAGAAAAACAACCTAAACATTTGGAAAACAAACTTTCTTCATGGAAACTTGGTTCTTATAGAACTTTTAACAAAAATGCCAAAGAACAACAAAATCTGGTGGTTTGAGGTCATAGCTCAAGATTTAGCCATAACTTGGTTCTTACTCTTTAGCATAAATTAGCAAGAATTGCTTAGGATCATCAAGCTCCCATAAAAGAGAAAAGAAGAGGGAAAATAAAAGTATAAAATGACAGAAAATAATTTTAAACGAAATCTTGAAGCTATCACTTTTCTTTTCTCTCATTTTTTTTCTTTTTGCATTTCTTTTTTCCTCTCTCTTTTTGCTCTCTAGTTTTCCTCAATTGAAAATTGAAAAGATCCCTTTTAATAAATGTCCCTAAGGTGGTTTTATCCCTCTTTTTGGCTGATCATCTCATCCTTATGTAAGTTCATCCATAACTTGAGAACTCACCTAAGCTTGCTTGTAATCAATCTCTCTATAAGGCTAGGTGGTCTAATCAAAGGATGAAACTTTTCTAAATTGACCATAATTTTAGCTGAGCTTGGTAGAAAATCTCAGCTGTATGCCTTTTAAGAAAACCACTACTCCAAATGGCCATATCTTAGCTCTATATAAGAAAAAGTTTTTAACTTAATTCAAAATGGCCCTCTATTGAAATTCAACTGATCTAGACTCAAAACAATTAAAAATAACCAAACTAGATGCCATTTAGTTTCCATGCATGATTTGAGCCTTAAACTCATTTATCTTAAGCTCATTTAAGCTTTAATGGCTTAATCCATATGGGTGATTCTCATGCTTATGTAAAATGCTTGTGAAAGACTTTTTGTATGGTTATACAGTGTTCCAAGGATATTAGGAAGAAGAAATGCAAGAAAACTTGAGTGAAAAAGCTTGTTTATGGTAAAAATTTCATGCAATATCGATACATTAGTGTTTGTATCGATACGAGTTTTTTTTCCAGAACCAAATACCCTAATAATTGAACACTATATCAATACAAAACACATTGCATTGATGCAATAGGCATTAGATCGATACAGTATGGCCCTGTATTGATACATATACATATTCTAAGCCTGGAACTGTCAAAACCCGATAATGTATTTGTACATCAATGAAATGTATCAATATATCTTTATGAATTTTATGAAAATTACATTTTTTTTCACATTCTAAAGGTTTTGATTGTTCAATTTAGTCTCTAGACATTTTAAATCTTCCTTTTTCCTTCACTTTGTGTTGTGTTGTCAAGAACTGGCAATATTGCATTTTGTAGGCCTTTTTTTCATTTTTTTATTTTTATTTAACTTTTTGGCTTTCTAAATAAATCTTAAGGTATCGAAAATTGGTTGGTAACTAGAGATATGTGTATCTCACTGGGGTCTTGGATCGAGCTTCACTTGCTTAGAAGAGGCCCGGACGGAATTATGTGTCTGCAGTTGCCCTTTTTTGGCCATTGCTACAGATTAGGAATAAGGCATAGGCCATAGACATCATTTTGTTTGGGCTATTCTCTTTTTCTCTTATGTGAGAAAAACCGAACTACTTTAAATCAGAATGAAAGAGGCTAAGATGTAAGGGTTGCTAGAGAGAGAAAGTGTTGTTGGAAGAAAAAAAAGCTAATAGAGAGGAAAAAAACAAATGGTTTAGTTGTGATGGTGACTAGGATAACTAAAATTTGCATTTATTTTATTTAGTAAAAAAAAATATTTAATTGAACCTGTCACAAAACCCTTATTAATTTTTGTCATTATTTATATTTTCAATTCATGTGATGAAATTGTCTGTCACAAATATGTTGTCACAATTTATTGATCGAATTTTTGTCATAGAACCAATCACAAAATTTATTTCATTTATCAAAAAAATTAACAGCAAAATAATCAAACTAATTAAATCTATCACAACTTTGTGACTATATGTCATCATTATTTTATGATTTTTATAATTGTGAGTGGAAAATTATTTTAACTGTAGCCAAGTCTTTGCGACAGATTTTGTGATAGAATATTGCTAGCCTCATTTTCCTATACAAATCCATCACTAATTTTTGTCATCAAGAATAACTTTAATTTAAAGATTATTTGTGTCACAACTCCATCACTACTTCATTATAGTTTAGTTATAATAGTGATTGAAAACTATGAAGAAAAACTTTCTATCATAGTTAGAACATTTCCTAGTAGCTTAAACCAAATAAAGAGAAAAATGGAATATCGAAGGACATAAAACTGAAATTAAGTAGAAAACTATCTTCAAATAAATTTGAAAAAGCTCTACCATATCTTTTTTTTTTCTTTTACTTTGTCTCTTTTTAATCTCTTTTTGCTAGTGCTTGTTAAATTGAAAAAAATGGGCTCCCCTCTTCTTACTAGGATCGACCAAGAATGGATAAAAAGCTAAAACCCTCTTGGTTGATCAGCCCCCTTCCCCATGCTTTTATGCCTTTTTTTTTTGAATTTTTCCCCTCCCCAAGCAAGGTTTCTTGCAAGCAAACCATCTATACTCCTAAGTGCATTGATTAATCGTTGTCATCCTCCAAATGGGGCAAGGTGTAAGCTTGTTCTAGTTGATAAACTTCCATGCATGCCTAAAGATGATAACCCTTCCCAAAATAGCCATCTCTTAACCCATGTAAGAAAGGCAATTTAACCTTAACTCAAAATAGCTTCCATGATATAAGAAAACCACAATAAGCTTTATTAGTAAGAAAAAAATCCGATTACAAGCCCTTTGGTTCCTCACATAGCTGCAAAGTTTAACCTAATTAAACTAGTCTAGTTAAAATCCTAAAGGTTTTAGTTAAAGAAAAACGTTTGACAGCTTCCATTTATTTTAACTTAAAGTAAAAAGGTTAATAAAAATATGTTTTGCATGATTAAAAGGTGACCTTACGTTTTTTGGAATGATTAAGGCAAAGACTATTAAAATCTAGGTGACAGGATCGATAATGCCTAGTTTTTCCTTGAAGTATTGATACTAGTATTGATATGCCCCATTGTAGAGCTAGCTTTTCTCAATGAGGTATTGATACTTCAAGGATATCTAGGGTCCTAATAACTAGTAAATGGCCTAATTCACAAAGTGTCAATACCAGTATTGATACCTCTCATTGATTTTCGAATTTTTAACTGTTGGAAGTGGAAGTATTGATAACTTGAGGTTTAGTATCGATACTTAGGACATGGTTTGCATTAAATGCCTTTTTTTCTCCTTACACAATCGACTTGAATTGATACTTAATAATATGAAAATTTATTTAAATTTAATTATAAAATATATAAATATTAATAAAAAATTATTTTTTAAATTTTTTTATTAATTATGAATAATAAATATGGGTAATATGGATGAACCACATATGGTGAAAACTAACTTGATAAAAAATTCAAAATTCTTTTAAAGTGTGATCGAACCCAACTTAACTTGTGAATACCTTTACTTCTAACTCCGTTCATTGAATTTGAAAACGTCGTCCAAAATGTATGAGGTAATTTTATTTTTAATGCTTTATGCTGGGATTAAAAGCTTGCAAATTGATTTTTAAATTAAAACAAAATCCTATTTTGTTCTATTTTATCAGGAAAAACAATCCTACTAATACTAATAGCCAATTTATTAAATCTAATACGCCACCGCTTTGAACATCTTAAACATTCTCCGACATCCCAAGTATCCCAACTTGTATCCTAGCCTGTAATTGCTTCACTTCCTTTTCGACTACTTCTGCAGAACGACAAATAAAACAAATACATGCAAAAAACCAAAAAAAAAAAAAAAAACCCAACATTCTTAGAACAAAATGATGGAAATGAGTTTGACCCACAGAGCCAAACCAGCTTCGTGTCTTGTTAACAAACAGTTTATGTTTCCAAATAAAAGAAGAGAAAAAACCGCTTGTGTTAATGCTTTAAAGAGTTCATATATAGAAGCTGTAACCTTACCCTGCAATTGGGATGTCTTTGATTTATTTGCTATTACTTCTGCTTCATCTCCAGCTTGGTTTCCTCGATTTAAAGAGCTTGATACTGCCAACATGCTTTTTTGTCAAAAGATTATCTTTTGTTGGCCCTCACCCAAAAACAATAGCAGAATAATGTGATCAAATTCACTTAAATAATATTAAAAAAATAAAATTTAAATTAAATAATAATCATATATATATAATTAAAAAATATTAAATTTTTTGTGAAAAATTCTTCGATAGAGAGAAAAATAATGGAATGAAATTCAAGTAAAATTTGTTATAAAAATAAATAAATTATAATATTATAACATATTAAATTTTTAATCAAAGCTTAAAATTTAACATAATTAATATAATATAATAAAATTAACTCTTTTAAGATATATCTTAAATTTTTTAAAAATTAGATAAAATATTACACTTCTTCGTGATCGACAATACCCTAATCAATATCTTAAATCTCAATTATTGAATGCCTTGGTTTCACCTTTTTACTTTCTCTATGAAACACTATAGTCTTCATTTTACAACGCCTCTCGTTTCTTTCTGTCCGATGCCTCAAACATTTGCATTTGAACTTTCGATGTAGGCAACGACAGAGCTCGATGCATGTGAGAATGAAAGCTAAATTCCTTTTTTTTTTCCCAGCTCTGCAAAGTTGCAAAGCTTTCATTTAGAGCTTTTGAAAATCGAAAAGCCATTGGCTGTTCATTTTCAAACAAAATTTGCAGCCAATTAATTATCACAATCTCATAGTTTGAATATGGCATGGCCTATGAGATTTTAGTCAATAAGACTGGATTTGCATCTTTTTGGGTTCTCAGATTTTTTTTATCTTTTTCCATAAGTTATTGGCTTTTATTACTTTATAAGTAAATGTGCTTCTCTTGGTTTTCAAGTACTTGACTTCGTTCAATTGGGAAAGTGGGTTTTTCGTTTTTAAAGGGTTTGGGATTTTCAAAGATTTTTGTTGTTTATTGGGTTCTTCTATTTCCCTCTCTTTTTTCTGTTTCTAGAATTACTTTTTTTTTTTTTTTTATTTTGGCTTTATAATTCCATCGGGAAAGTGGTTTCTTTATTAGTTTCTCTTAGTGTTGTATGTTTTTTAATGGAAGATAAAGGAAGTGCGATTATCTCTCTTAAGCATTGTTGTAGGTTAAAGGTTGAATATTTGAGATGGGCTTTACATGATTATTTGGGGAATTCCTTTTTATGGTTCTGAATTTAAAGATCTTGATTATTGTGTTGGCTGAGTTTTGAATTTATTTTAATATATCATTGATGTCGAGTAGGTTGACGACATGACTGCAGATTTGATTATAAGTCAGCTGTTACTTCTGGATGTCGAAAACTTCGAGAAAGACATAAAATTGTTCATCAATTCGCCTGGTGGCTCTCTTACTGCTGGTATGTCCATTGGTTTTCTTCAACGTGCTTTGATTCCCTACTTTCCTCCTCTTGATCTTGCCTTCGTTCATAAGCCTTAGAGTGGTCTTTTGAATTGAATAAACTATTTTCAAAATGTTTGAGATTAGTTTTTTAGAGTATTATTCATAGTCTGCAACAGGGCAAGTTCCTAAAGTTCCTAACTTGGTTCGCTTCAAGGTAAACTTAAGGTTTGTATTTGTAAATGGTCCTAAAAGGTATTGGTTGAAACAGCAAATGCCTAAAGAAAGCAACTGATTGAAAGCAAGTTTAGCTACTAAATTATTTTCTAATTCCTGGTTTTTTATTTAGAAACTCAGTGGAAAATATTGGGTCGAGGTGGGTCTTCAGATTTTCTAATAAGCGCAATTTTGGTTAAAATTTGTTTACCCTAATGTTGTCTTTCTTTTGGTGCTTTGCTTATGGTTCAAGTGATGGATGGATGAAATATTTTGGGAAATGATTTTCGTAAAATTCCGGTAACAATTTTAGTGGACGTATTTTGGTAAATAAATCAGAATTTGTCATTAACTTCATCAAGTTGTAATTGTTCTTATATGCCCTTTGGCATCTGAATTAGCAAATCATTAGTGCCTCTAGGGACTTGTGGAACTAGCTGAAATGTTGGATTGAAAGTATAGCAGAATTCATTTGTCTGCTTAAGATGTAACCAAAAGGGTTAAAAGGAGTTCATGAATTTAGATGTATGGTGGCAACATTTAATTTTTTTTTTTACATTAGGATTTTATAATGTTATTATGCGCTAAGATGCATGGCCTTTTCTGTTTAGCATAGTGTTGTTAAGGCATGTGCCTAGGCCTTGCGTCTTAGTGTCAGACAACAAACATGGCTTAGATCCTTTTGTGTGAGGCCCATTTGATTAAGCACATGCTTGGTGCATAGAGATGTGCTTTTAACAAGGTTTAAGGTGCAAAAAAGGCCCGGCTAATTGAAGTTCTTTTTAATTTATTTTGTTGAGTGTACTTTTACTAGTAAGAGATAGGATAATATCAAGCTCTCTGCTTTTCAATGTTTGAGTATTCAACAACAAACATATGATCATAAGGAAATCATGTGTATTGCCAACAAAAGTAAAAGAAATTTTACATGTTTTGTGGGATGGGCAACTTTTTAGAGTTCATTATCATAATTATATAGTATGGATTCAAATCGAGGTAGAATAGTGGCATCGCAGCTGCTATTTTGGTAGCGCCCTCCACTGCCACTACTATTCATCAAAAAGGGGTTGTGAATTTGATTCACGATTTCCGTAGCTTTTCGTGTTCATGAAAAAAAAAAAAAAAAGCCGGTGTAACAGCAAATAGCGTAAATAGCCGACTGTTATTGTCTCTGCACCCTTTCTTAAATGAACAACCGGAGACAGCAATACCCTCCGATATGTCCATAACTGTGATAAACATGAAATTAAGTAAAACGTAGCCACAACCACAATTTATATCCCTGCTATATGTTTTAGTGTATTCTTATATATATTCACTAACATACGTTCAAAACATGTACATAAACATATCGCACCTTATATCACTCAGAAGAGAGCTTTTTTGCATCTTAGGCGATATAAAGGTTCTAGCGCCTAGAATGTACCGTGTGCCCTTGATAATGCTGGTTTAGCATTTGAGAACTTCAAGTTTGTGGTTGTATTTTTATTCATAATAATAATAATAAAAAAGGCTGTGGTATATAAGTCTATGGAGCTTTAGCAGTTCCAAGGTCTGAGAATGGAAATTGTGGTAGTTAGCTGTGAATGTAAAATGCAAAAAAATCGGGGGATGACCTCTTTTATTTGCATCCTGGCGGTTTTGAATGTAGCAGTTCAAGGAAAAAGAAAAAAAGATGTGCTATAATTACTTAATCAGCTGCAAGTAAGGATTCTCACAGATGATGCAAATAGTAGATCTAAATAGCTTCTGATTATGTTAACCTTCCCTCGTTGATCGCTTGCATGTAGGAATAGGAATATATGATGTGAGGAAGATTTGTAAAGCAGAGGTTTCAACGAATTGCCTGGGGCTTGCTCCATCGATGGGCACATTTCTCCCGGCTATTTGTACGAAAGGGAAGAGGTTTTGCATGCCCAATTCAAGAGTGATGATTCATCAACCACTTGGAACTGCTGAAGGCAAAGTAAGTGTGTGATGCTCTGATTAATTTTTGCTCTAGCTCTTCATTTTTCTTGAAGTACCTATGCCCAACAACCATGTTTGCATATTTTTGAACGTGGGTACGAGTACATGACCTTCCAAGGACCCTCCAAATTCATGAAAAAACTTACAAAAAAAGAACATACCTACATTAGACATGTACCTATATTCGACATTCACATTTAAGTCGAGGTAAAATATATTAAAAGTTGATTGCTTTTTTAATGTGTCTTTGCCTAAAGCAAATTATTTACTTATTGTTCAAGTGTAACTTTCTTGCAGGATAAAATTATGCTAACCGTTGGAAAATGGAGTTTTTAAATGTGGCTCATTTTCAGATGGATGTTGCTCTACAAGGACACAATCGTCTGTAGCTAGTTTATTTTCTGTGGTTTCTGTTATTCAGAATAGACTATTGCATGTGATTCCAGGCTACCAAAATGAGCATACGAATACGAGAATGGTGTACCATAAGGTTAAGCTGAACAAGACATTATCGAGAGTTCCAGGAAAGCCCGAAGGACGGGTTGGATGTATATCTATATGCCTTCCAACTTTCTTTTATCATATACAATTCTTGCACTTTGCTTCTGTTTTCCCATTTGAGGTGTAATTTTTTGACTACCCATTATTTTGCAGATTGAAATAGATAGATCGGGATAATTTCATGAATCCTTGGGAAGCTAAGGAATATGGGTTAGTTAATGGAGTTAATCAATGATGGCAAGCCATGGTTAGTCGCCTCTAATGCAGATGCAACTGCTACCCGAAACCCGGATATCGGATTTGCAGAAAGTCGAAGGCAGGAAGAAAGCGAAGAAGAATTTGCCTGTGGAACATAGAATGTTACAGAATGGATATGCAGGAGGTCGAGGAAGTGGAGGAAGAGACGCTGAGCAGGAAACGAGAGAACTTGCCCCGTTATGAGATTGCGGAGATATCTTAACTTGTTTTTTGTGCCTGTGCAATGTGCCATTTCTGTTGTTTCTCTCACTTAGATTTTGACTGTGTAACATTGTAACAAAACTATTTCGAATCCAAAGGGAATGCAAATTATTTTTTTTTTTTTATTTTGGACCGCAAATGTGCCTTTAAATTTGCTTGATATTTGCATAATAGGTATTTGGAATTGTTTTGTTTGGTATCACTTATCCTAGTGAGTTTTACGAGCTCACTGAATCAAAAGTTTCTCGAGCTCAAACATTTACTCTTTTAATTAAAGACTAATATAATAGGGCTGATATGGGATCTGTTAAAACCTTATTGGGTTAAGTAAATATTTAACATGTTTTTCGACGAGAAGTCATTTGTGAAGGGAAAATTATGTGTTTTTGAGATTTATGTACTTTTTGGTTAGACTCTTTTAAGGGGTTTCAATGGTTTGAACTTGAATAGGTTAAAAAAAGACATAACGTTGACAAAAAATGTTTTGCAGAATATGACTTGTACTTCTTTAGAGTGTTAAATTATATACGTGTCTATTGAGATCATTGCAATTAATGTTACTTTGTTTTGGCTTACGGTGTCAATGAATTAAACTTTACAAGCAGCAAAGACATCAAATTAAGGTTGTAATCGAGCCGAGCTAAGTTCAAATAATGACAAGGTCGAGCTCGACTCGAAATTTATAGTTTAAAGTTTGGCTCCAATTCGATCAAATATTATTTTTAAGCTTGAGCTTCGATTGAGCAAAATTTGAACTATTCGAGCTCGGCCTGATTCATATTTCTTGTATTAAATAAGGAAAATTTTCAAGATAATATCATGATTGAACAAAACCTTACAAACAACAAAATCTCAAAGAACCCAGAAATTAAAAACACCAGACCCAGAAGTTGAATCTCAATAAACAAACAAAAAAAAATAAAACTACTAAAATTAAAAAAAAGGACAAAGGGAACCAAAATTCAGAATAGAAGCTAAAAGATTGATGCAAAAAGAGTTAAATATACATAAAACTAATAATTTATAGAAGCTTTAAAAAATTTTCTTTGAAATAAGAAAATACCCAATGAAAAAGGGAAAATTCTTAGCTCCCCAATGAAAGAGAGATGAACAAACCAAAACAAAAAAAAAAAATTATTCTGGATGTTAATATATTGAACTATCCAACATTGAAACTCACTTTTTTAGATTAAAAAAAAAAAAAAAACGCTGGGACGAGAGGAGGAAGACAGCAGCTAAGAGAGAAATAGAGGAAAATTTAGGTTTTAGGGTTTTTAAGTGTATATATATAAAGGGTAAAATAGTAAATTAATATTAAAAATATAACTAATAAATAATAAACTCTGTTATGCTCACGATCTACTTGAATCGGATATTAAAAATACTCTAATTCGGCTAGCTCGATAGCTCGAGCTTGAGCTCGGCTTGATAATAATCGAATCAAATTTGAGTTTTTTCGAGTTGAACTTAAATAGCTTGCGAGTACAAATGTTTCACTTACATACCCTGCATCTAGACTTATCAGTTTTGACGAAACCCAAAAAACTTGACAAAATCCACTCAAACCCAAACCCAAACCCAAACCCAACATAACCCGATTTAACTAGAATAAGTCAATAATCGAAAACCAACCAGCCAAAACTTGAAAATGATCTAAACCCGAAATGACCCAAAATCAGAATGACTCGAAACTAAAATGAATCGAATCCGAAATGGCTTGAACCATAAATAACCCGAACCCGAAATGACTCGAACTGAATTAACCTAAACAATTAACCTAAACTAACCCGAACCTGAAAATGACCAAACTTGATAAACCTGATTATTAAACCTAATTGATTCGAAACCAATTAATCCAGTTGCTGAACTCGATTGACCCGAATGAAAAATGACCTGAATCTAGAATGACTCAAACTTGATAAACCTAAGTGTTAAACCCAATTAACCTAAACTTGAAATGACCAAAAATTGAAATCACTCAAACTTGAAATAACCCGAACCTGAAATAACCTAAAACCTAAGTGATCCTAACTGAAGTGACTTGAAACCAAAACTATCCAAACCTAAAAATGACCTAAAAATTTTAAAATTTAAAATGACCTAACATGAATTAACTTAACCTAAAACCAACTCGATTTACCCAATGGATAGGTCTACCTACATCAGATTATGGTTGCATTACTATGTCCATTCATGGTCGTAGCATTATTAGCATATTGTAACTTTATGAGATATCCTTTATGCAAATGCTCAACAACGGAGCATTCCTTTTATTTAATAGCACTAGTTTTCAGTTTGAACTTGTGTTAAAAAAAAAAGGATCAGATTAATTGGACCCTTGCATCAAGAATTAGTGATGTATTCAGTTCAATATATATTATAAAATCAGGAGTTCAAATAGATATTATAAAATTGAAAATCCTTTGAATTGGTAAAACGCAAGTTGAATTAGTAAGAATCTAAAAAAAAATCAAATTTAAATTTCCTTTTATTTTTTTATATGATAAAATTTATATTTTTAGCTCTTTGAATCTAGATGAAAGATAGTGCCATTTAACCAATTATATATTTTTATTAAATATTTACTATACTTACTACTTATTTATTATTAAATTATATAGACACCCCAGTTTATTCAAGCCAATATGCAAGGCATTAGTGGTCATCATCCGAGACACTGTTGGGGTCATTCGAAGGAGCGCGGATCAGTTTCTCATCATTTTCGGCTAAGACTATATGAAACATTCTGCTTCACCACCGTGGTTGTTGTAGCTAATGAAAATGGAGAATGTTGAGCATAATACCTAGGACTGTTACATGGTACATGAAGAAAGCCCTAAAATGCCTTCATCTGATGGCTCTTAAGCCTTAGCTGATCATGTGCTTATAAAAAAAGAAAACTCAACAAACTACAGGGATGTACATAGTAGCTAGCCATCCTTTAAGCTTTCCTCTTCCATTTTCGTAGCTCTTTATACTAGCCCCAAGAAACAGACCAAAAACACCATTTTTGACTTTATTTTCTAGCGTTTCTTCTTACTAACTCATAGGAGTGACGGAAGATTGAGAAGACTACAATTTTACTTGAAAAAGACTTTATTTTTCTTGCAAAAGGCAAATATGAGTGCTGACGCATGTGAAAAAGTAAGGATACTAAAGCTTCTTGGTATATTTTCTCACTTTTGCTCTTTTATTTTTTTTAATGTTCATTGCATTATTTCCATCATCTTAATGAGCCATATCTAAGTAACCATGACCCTATTAGGACTCTCATGCATTATTGTGGTTTTGTTTGTGGTAGTTATAGGACTTTGATATTTTTCTTTTGATGCTTTGAATGTTTTGGCTGATGAAAATGTCGTACTTCATTTTGACATCAAAGCAGCCCCTGCTCATACATTTCTTGTTATGTTTCATTCACTTTCAAATGTTCAACCCATGATTGAATATTCATTCTAACATGTGTTGAGTATATTCATGCATTTGAGTGCATTTTCACCATGATTGCTTTGTCAAATGATGAAATACCTTACTATTTTAGATGTTTGCTCATGTATGGCATTCTTGCTATGTTTAGGTTATCACATGCTTGCCTTATATGCCATGTTCAAATGCTTTACATGATTAAAAATGCCTTCTTGATGCCTTCCTTTAGTGTTTGTTTGCTGTAAAAATCTATTTCAAAGAAACCCCAAAGTTAAGTCTATGTTACCTTTAATAAATAGAGATTAATATGGATTTAACATTTTCACTAATTGATCCTCCAATCTTGGGGATAAAATAAGCTTTCTATGTCTGGATTCATGGTTAAACAAGGTTAAATATTCTAATTTTCAAAATAAAATACCTTTTTTACTTATCCTAAAGTTTTTATGCCTTGATATTAAGGTCAATACCCTTTTGCTAGTGACGTGGTTAATGGGCTATTCCATTGTCCCAAACTCCAAGATTGTGTGAATGTGCTTGTGAAGCTGTCACTAACCCTCTTTATCACATACAATGAATGTCCATATTCGAGCCTAGTTCTAGAAGACTTGAAAAATTGAGAAACTCCCCTATTTTGCCATGGTAACGCTGTAGCCACGACTTGAAAAATTATTCCAAACACTAAATATTTTTCTCAAAATTTTTGATATTTTTCCCTTAAAGGGCATCAAAGAAACTTTCCAATGGAACCTTGTTTGCCTTTAGACGTACTCAGATAAGAGAATTATGGTTTTTCGAGCTTTTCCTATCTGGAACCACTAGAATCAACAATTCATATTTTGTTTAGGCCATTTTGTCTCGTTAGATGATTTTTCTAGATTTTTAAATATATTTCCTAAAAATTTTGGTAAATTCCCTTTTTAGAAAGGTATCATTAGTGATTTAATTATTCTAAATGAGTCAGATATGATTTTTCAAAATTTATTACACCTTTTCCCTTGCATTTGCGGCTAGTAATGAATCAAATTCAACTTTAAAAATTAATTCCAACTAGAAAGCAAATTTTTTTTGTTCAGATTTTTAGAATATGTTTATGTTAATTCTTGTCGAGTTACCTTTGCAACAATACCTTATTTGTCCTAAAAGCCTTCAGATGGATCTAGAATAAATTTGGGAATATGGATAGTTTGATGCTGTCCCTTATTTTTTCGACCTTGAGAAAATTAATTGAATTTGTCCAAGCCACCTTTGTTAGGCATTTGAATGCCCCAAGGCGAATCTGATTAACTCTCCTTATGGAGTTACGAGCTATAACATAAGTCCTATGAGGATTAGATCAAATTTGTCTGAACCATCTTTGTTAGGCATTTGAATGCCCTGATGCGTATTCGAGTAACTCTCCCCATGGTGTCACGAGCCACAACAAGAGCCCCACTAGGCTCGAATCAAGGCCAAAAAATGTTTAATCTTGTTATTTATTTCAAATTATCGATTTTAAGTTAAAATCCATATTTTCACCAAAAACACTTCATTTTCCAAAATGACTAAAGTTTTCATCTTTTGGGGGATACTCCAACTCCCTTTTTTTGAAGGGATACTCCAATCCTACTTTTCAGACTTCACTTAAAATTTTAATTTTCTTTCTTCTAGACATTCTCGGACTTTTTAATCAAATCTCTTTGTTTTCCACACCTTAAGTGACCATCGAGTACAAATGTATCTCAAAATTGTCATTTTGGTTATTCCTCAATTGTCGAACACAATAACGAGATACATTCTGACCATCCTTCCTTTTCCATGCTTTTTGTGTGTTTATTTTTATGCAATATTTATTATCTCATTTTTATCTCACTAATATGTTTCTCTTTTTGGTGTCCATTCTACATTAATATTTCCAAATTATTTTTAAAACACAAGGCAATGTTCCATGTCGGTATCTCTCTTGTGCTTGACACAAAATATTCGATTTTCAAAATTAAATCTACAGATTTTTTTGTCCAAAAAATCTTTATTTTTTTTGCCTCTCTAAGGCATATATGATATTCAAATTTTCTTTAAAACCCAAGTTTACTTATTTATATAAAATTCATGCATTGAAAGGGAATTATATCAAAATAATGACAAGTCAAAACCATAGAAACTGAGAAAAAAACATAGCTAAAAGGTATGCATTTCAGGCATCGTGGAGATGTTAATACATCCCTACATGTAGCTAACTCTTGTGACCCTTTTAAAATGAACTTTGGTGCACGTAAACCGTAAAATTAGTTCTTCAAGTTTCATAACTCGAGGTACCAATTTTGATAGGTGTCCGTTCATGCCTAGTCCAAAATGATCGGTGGCAACTCCAAGTCTTCTTAGACCAATTGGACGAGCGATTTGTCTGATGCTTTCCTCCTACACTCACCTCATTATGCCTAATCAAAATCCTAATCAAGAGATATCCCAAAAGCACACCTTTAAGTTACGTACCTCATCTAAGTGATCAGGTAGTGGGCACATTGTGACTAATTACTTGTTTAATATTCTAATTTTTTAATGCAACCGTATGGTTCAATCGATCTAATTGATTGAACTAATAACCAGAAGTCATGTCGGTTTAATCTTTGATTTAACTTTTTAAATTTGGCTTTAACAACTATCAGTTTGAGTAATCTTAGGCAAACTTTCAACAACATTCTCTATAATGATATATCTTCTCAAATTGTTAGAGAATGTTGCACAATAATTATTCAGGACAAGAATAAAAGACCAATCTTCTGCTGATGAATTATCATAAATATGATAATTCAAATAGAATGACGAAGATTGTGGTGCAGACTAGGTCGCTCTCCTAAAATGATGCATGTCTTCTTAGCGATAAGAACTAGTGCAAAGATGTTTTATTGCACACCATTCCCTAAGATACAACAACCCAGTCACCCACTATACACTTTACTAACTTGCAAAAGTTATAAGGTAGAAACTCCATCAAATTCGACACTTTTTTCAGTCTATTAATCAAAACTTTTGAAAAGACATAAAAAAACCTTTTAATTGGTATAATAATGAAATTATTAAAAGAGCTAATTTATTTTTTTTTCAAGTTGGATGATATGAAGTGAAAGACGTAGGAACTATTTAAGACTTAAGAATAAATGTAAGTTAAATAACTTACATGAAGGCAATAATCCCATTGTAGAACCTAATTTTGTCCAGGCCCTATAATCATTTTATCCTAGTTCTATGTGTTTCCTAGAATTTTTTAGCTCGGACCCTTTCGGATAAAGTCTCGGTGATATCAAGGCCTGTTTAAAGGATTAAGATGCATTAGAAGAAACCATTTTGGTGGAAAAGCTTGGTTCAAGGACTTAATCAAATAAATTGAAAATGTAACGAACCAAGGAAATTGAAATTGGGAATAGAATCTTGCAAAATAAAAAATTAAAGGTACACTTTGACATAATTTGCCCTTTGAATAAAATAGGATGGTTAGTTAGAACAATGGGAGTCAAATTAAAGCCCAATTTTGAAAATCAAACCAAAGTCAACCATAAGCTAAAACATACAACTTTAAAATTATAAGCTCAAATGAGGTCAAAGAAGTGAATTTAACATACCCATTTATAAAGAAGGATTCAATGGAAGGCAAGGTAAAATTTCAAGTCCACTGGAGCTATGGAAAAACTTTATCGAAATAAGTTAACCAAAAGTCAACAAAAAATCCAAGTCAAACTCAAATGTGGGATGAAAAGTTGACTTTCAAATTTGAAAGGATAGAGAACTTGGAATTTAAAATTGATGGTGCCATAGCAAAATTGAGTATAAAGAGAAAGGCAATATGGTGCGTTTAAGTTCACTCCTTGAGAAATCCTAAAAAACGAATTCCCTGGGAAATCCTGAAAAACAAATTCCCAGGGTTGTAATCCAAGAAGCTTTGCTCACGGTAAAAATGAAAGGACATAAGCTGACTTATTAAAGCCTCTAGAGAAGATAGAGTGATTATTGAAAGAAACTAGAATTACAAAAAAAAAAAAAAAACTTGGCTTTTAAATGTCAAAATTAAAGTCGACAAGGTCAACAGCTAACTATAAAGTTAAAGACAAGAAGAAATGTTGATTTTCAAATTTGAAAAGCTTGAGAGCCTAGAAGTTGATATTGATTGTATCAAAACGAAATTGAGCATGGAGAGGAGACTAAAGTGGTACAATTAAGTTTGGGTCCAAAAAGGTTGTTAGAAAACAAATTCCCAAGGATTGAATCCGAGAGGGCTGGGACTAAAAAATTCATTTTTTTTAGAAGAACATTGTTATATCAATCATTAGGGAACATACAATTGAAAATTTCCAAGATCAGACAAGAATCAATCAGACGAGGAAGAAATAATACAAGTCGAGTCACATATTACACCATGGTCTAATTTGATTAATTAATGTGGCCTAATGTTTTAATGTTATCTTTACCCAGGGATAAGGGCATCATGGACTTTACTCAAGTTAGATATTTTGGTGGTGTAAAAATGCCATCTTGAATGCAAGAGTTACATATAGGTAATGAATAAAAAAACGCTCTCATTATAAATAGAATAAGTTGTCATCTTTGTGACCTGACTTTTAACATTCTGATTCTCTACACATTCACGTTCTCACCATAAAAAAATTCCAGCGTCCAAACAAAAAAGAAAAAAAAAGAAATTCTCTTGGAAAATAAAAAAATAAAAAAAAAAAGCTAGGAAAAGTTGGAGGTTATAAAGCTTCGAGGTATAATCATAATCCTTTCTCTTTTCATTTTATTTTGATGTGATTAATTGAAGCATTTGGCCATGGTTGAAGCATGCTACAATTCATTGTTATCTTGGTTTCTTTTATGATCAAAGTTGAGTTTGTGAAATGTTTGATGAAATGAGCTTGATTAGATAAAGCATATTTTTGGTATATTATTTAGATGAATTCAGCCATAATGTTCCCATTACCACAGTTTCTTGTTTGCTTTGTTATTTTGATGATATTTAGATGAGTTTATTATGTGTTTGGCAATATGCTTGCTTGCTTGGATGCTGGAAATTTGATTTCTAGAACTCCATAAGGTTTGCCATAGTTGGCTTATTGATGAGTTAACATTGGTCTTTTTTTCCACCTTTCTTGTCATAAACTTGGCGTATATTAAGCTTTACTATGCTTGGACTCATGGATGAAAAGGCCACAATAAATAGGTTTCAAAATCATTAAAAACCGATTTTTAAGTCAATTAACATGGAGCCTTGTTCATGAGCTTCATTTAATTAGTACTAAAGAGTATCGTGAGCATGGTTAGTGCATCGTTTGGATGCCATTATCCCTTGTAGTTGGGATGGACTCATTAACACATTGTTGCAAACCCTTGTACATAGACGTTCGAATGTTCAAATCATGATTCTCGAAGTACAACTCGCTTCTATGTGGCTAAAAGCTTTTTCCCCTTGTTTTTAGCTATTGCTAGTAGCATTGAGCTTGATTAAAAACATTTTCGCTCATAAAAAGATTTTATGGAATTGTTTAGGTATTTTTCCCTTAAATTACCTTAAATTAGCTTTCTAACAAGCTATCGTATATGACTTTCGTAGTTCGTTTGAAAGAGATGAATTTTTCATCGAATGTTGTGTGAAAATGATGTCCTATTTTTTACCTTTTAGATAATTTTTTGGGCTTAAAATATTTTTCCCTTAAATTACAGCAAATTAACTTTCCAATGGCATATCATGTGCGACTTTTTGAGTTTGAATGAGTCCATGGTGATTTATTAATGATTGCTGAGTGAACTGCTGCACCTTGTCACCAATGCTAATTAGGAAAATGTTTTCACCCCAAAGATAAATTTTTGGGAATTTCTTACCATTTTTGTTTAAAATCTTGTCAAGTTACCTTTCTAATGGTATCTTATGTAAAACTTTTAGAGTTCATTTGAGTCAGGAATAAATTTGGGAAGTCAAGGCAAGCGAGTTATCCTTTGCTTATAAAAATAGGCATCATTTAGGATTTAGTGCCATCATTTTTAAGGTTTTTGAACACTTTAGAATAGACATTGTTTGTATCATTCTAGGAGTATTAGGAGGCATTCGAATGATTGAGTTATAGGTCACATAACGCTTGCTATAAGGCTCATAATTTCAAAAGAAATTATTCAAGTTCCACACTTCTAAAATTCCTTTTAATTTTCAATTTTACACTTTTTCTAAATACTTTCAAAAAAGGTTTTGTTTTGCAATAATTAATGGATTTGAACTGGTTCTCAATTACTTTGTTTCACAATTCTTTTGAAAATTTCCTAAAAATAACTTTCTTTCTCCCGTTTTTCAGACTTCGTCCAATTTTCACCCAAACTACATGCTTAACCACAATTTGCATCCAACTTGTTTCTAAGCCATCGATTGGTTATTTCTTTAAAAATCCAAGGCAAATTAAGAGCTACCTTTTGATAGACCCATTTTCACGCTTTGTTGTCATTTTACAAGATATTATTATGATATAATTACATGTTGTACCTAACCGCTCTTAATTAAAATGAAAATGCATCAATGAAAATTTGATTAAGTATTTAAAAAAAAAATAAATTGCGGTAATATTTTCGAATAGGAGCCTTGTCTCGAATCGATTGCCACCTCGATGAAAAAGATGTTGAGAGGATACCTATGTCAAAAATGCCCTTTCAAACCAAATCTAGAAAATCATTTAAATAAAAGCTCTATGCTTTGCCACACCCCTGGGAACATAGTGAACTTTAAATTTGTAAAACCTGGGTTATTTATTTTAAACTTCATTAAAGCATTTTAGGAGATTATGACTAAGTACTGAAATTCAAATCAAGAAATCCAAACCCATGATTATATATCGTTAGTGGTACAAATTCAGGGTGTCATGGGATGTTAATCTTTCCTCACGCGTAACCAACTCTCAAACCCAACATTTTACTTTGGTTTTCACACAAACTATAAAATCAATCCTTTTAAAATGAATTTTCAAAACTTAAAGGGATCGATTTATAGGTGTTTGATCACATCTAGCCCAAAAGGATTGATGGCTACTCTAATTTCTCGACTATTTCATCGTAGCAATAAGTGAAAAGTTAGATGAGCGATTCGCTTTGATGACCTAGCCCCATTCCAAACAAAAGCAATTTCCTAAGTTGAACATGGTAGGATTCGTGTTTTGACATGTTACGACACCCATGAATAAATAGTTTTAATTAATCTACCTTTTGTTACTTAGTCAAAATGTTTTTTTTCTTTTTTCACTAAAACAGACATTTTTTCTTTTTATTAAAATACTCCAACATTTAATAATTCAATATCTTGTGTGTTAAAAATTTAAGTTGATTAATTATTAAATTATATATATTTAATAACTATAGTTTTATTTCTGCAAGATATATATTGAATATTATTTTCATTTCCCAGAGGATAAAATTTCAATCTTAATTAATGCCTTACTGAAGTATTTAATAATTCATTATCATTTATGTTGAAAAAGTTTTAAGTTGATTTTTTAATAAATTATATATATTTGATAAGTACTATCATAACATGCCGAATGCGAATTTGACATGCTAGACTTACATGGATAATTTTTTCTCACATTGGGACAAGATCTAATTGTCGGAATGAATCACTCATTCTACTTCTCTCTAAATGGCCATTACAAAATGGCTGATAATCTTAGAGTTGACACCAATATTTTTGAACTAGGTGAAATTGATCACCTCCCGAAGTTTGTGTTTTAAGGGTTATGAAACCTTGAATACAAACTTTGAGGTCCAATTAAAAAAAAAGATTTGCATGAAAGGGTTTGAGAGCTGGCTTCCTAGAGGGAGAGACAAGCAGTCCCATGATGCCCATAAATTAGTACCTTTTATTTATGTTTTATCCTAAATCTCAACTAAAATTGGTTTTGATTTTTTGGTATTTAAATATAAATCCCATATTTTGAAATTATCTAGAATTAATGTTATTATTCCAATTTTAAATAACTCAGATTTTAGTTAATCTTGAAGAATCAAAATATTTTTTGCACCCTTCTAGTAAACTTGAGAGACTAAGAAAGTTTTATTTCCTGAGAAAATTCAAAATTTTCAATTTACTTATTTAAAAAGGTTATTCATTTATTTAAAATAATCAATGAGAAACCTTCTGTATGCTAGAAAACATTTATGAACTATTTTAACTCAAGGATATTACCTTGGATTTTATTAATATGTGTATTGCAATTAATAATAGTAGAATTTCAGTCCGTATGCTAGAAAACATCTATGAACTATTTTAATTCAAGGTTATTACCTTGGATTTTATTAATATGTGTATTGCAATTAATAATAGTAGACTTTCAGTTTTTACCGAAAGGACCTTAATGGACATGTACCGACATATAAATACCCATATGACCTTAGAGACCTAGTTTTAATATAACATTACATAAATGAGCCTAATAGACATGTATCAAAATGAAAGCATCCACATAACCCTGCTTGGTTTTAATGCACTATTACCTAAATGACCCTAATGGACATGTATCGATATGAAATTATCCACATACCCTAGAGACTCAGTTTTAAGGTATTATTCCCTAAATGATTCTAATGGATATATCAACATGAAAGTATTCATATGACCCTAGAGACTTGGTATTAACATGAAACTTTCTAAAATGACCATAATACACATGCCTCAACATGAAAATACCAACATTGTCCTAAAGGCTAGGATTTCTCAAGGACTCGAACCTCTGATAAGATTTGTTAAAATGGCTTTAATGCACGTGTCTCAATATGAAAATACCAACATGCTTCCTAAGGTGATGAAAATTGCTAAAATGACCTTGCATTATGTAAATAACCTAAATGGCCCTAAATGCATAGAAATTGCTAAATGGTCCTTATGGGTTTGATCCATATAAGAAATAGCTTAGTATGCATGAAAACGTTTTTGGGAAATTTTTTAAAGACACCTAGCGTTTGCCAGCTCACAAAGTACAGAAATATATATATATATATGTATATATAGATTAAAGTAAGTAATATAATATCATATGCATAAAATATTTATCAACAACCTTTATAAAAAAAATGCAAAAGACATCTATCATAGTACTTATAAAAATTGACCAAGCACATATACCAATGGAATGTTGCACATATAGTAAGAGATGACATGAAATTCAGGCAACATATTTGTGTATTTATATGAGGAATGAACAACATGGAATAAACTAACAAAAGTTAGAATAAAGAAAGCCACATGATAGAAACAATGAAAACTAAGAAAACTTAGTTTGAAATGTATCAATGTATTTTTTTTAGTTAAAAGTTGGTTATTGTGAAACTCCAAACAAAAAAAACTACTAAGAAATGGAAACACTTTGAGATTATATCTCAAGGGTTAGCTATAAACTTGGTTGTTACACCTTTCACACAAAACATCACCTAAGCCATGGTCTAGGATCCCTAAGCTTACGTGAGAGGTAGGGAAATACATGCAAAAATCAAAGAAAATAACGTTGGAACTAAGTAGAAAACAACCTTGAAATAACTTTCAAAAAGCTTTTTTTTTGTTTTTCCTTTTTCTCTTTTTTCTTTTTCTCTCCTCTTTTTCTTTCTTTTCTTGCTACTGCCAATGGCAAAAAAATGCTTCTTTTTCGCCTAATTTGGATGTCTGAGGGCGTTTAAAACCCTCTTAGCTGATTAATCACCTCCCTATGCTTTTTATTATTTTCCATATTCGCCACACAAGGTTTCTTCTAAGCCAACCATCTAAGCCCCTTAAATGCTCTGAACAATGCTGCCATCTCTCAAATGGGGTATAGAGTGAGCTCGTTCTAGTGGGAAAATCTCCCATGCATGCCAAAAGATGGCTACCTCTTGAGATGGGCATATCTTCAAACTATGCCTGAAAGGTTTTGTAACTTTAACTCAAGATAGCTTCTCATTACATTTCAAACAAACTAAACTCTATTAGTTAAAAAAAAAAAAAACTTATCAAAGTCCCTTTGATTCCCCACCTAGTTTGAAATTTTACTCTAGTTAAAATGATCAAGCTAAAATTTTAAAGGTTTTAATCAAAGGGAAATATTGTAAAAGCTCTTATTTACTATAATTTGATAGAAAAAGATTAAATAACAGTGTTTTGTATGATTAAGAAACAATTTAAGGTCATTTGGAATGATAAAGAAGGCAAAATACTATTAAAACTAAATGCCTAACCCCTCAAAACTCATTTTTGGCCATGAAGTATTGATAGATGTTAATTATCAATATTATCAATACTTCATGCTAAAGTATCGATACGTTGTTCAAATTTATCAATACTTTAGCTTGCTAAAAGCTGGAAATTACTAAATGCATTTAGTATTGATACATAACTTTTTAAAAATTTGACCTTTCGAAGCTAAGGTGTCGATACATATAGGTCATGTATCGATACATCTACGTAATTTATGTGAAAATGTCTTATTTTGGCTTCTTTACCAATTCCCTTTATTTGATTTGGTCCCGAGCATCTCGAGCCTTCCAGTAAGGCTGTAGAGAATCGAAATTTGGCAAGGGATGAGAGGGAGATTCGTTTATACCATCAGTCTTAAGTTTGGCATGGTTGGGTCGAACGGGCTCAGATAAAATTAAGTATCTACAACTATGATTTTTATTTCTACAAAATATATATTGACGATTATTTTCAACTCTTAATGACATAACTTTTGAGTTTATTTCTATGTTTTTGTTTATTTTATTAATTTTTTAATTTGGTGTTGTCAGTGCTTCATGCATTATGACTTTCTTTTTCGATGTTATTTTAGTTGATATTGCTACATTATTCTAGGTTTGTAACCTTTCAATTGATTAATTAAATATATTTGACTTAGCAAAAAAAATCCATGTAATACAAAAGGCAATATTTTCACTAATTCGAATTACATGTCTTTGTTTAATAGATTTATACAATTTAGCTATTTTCTTTTGACTACTTAAACCTATTATTGAAATTGAAAAAAATATATAATTAATAAGCATGCAGTATCACATATAGTGCATATAGCGTATAAAACTATTTCCTATAAATATAGCAATAATGCAACAAAAGTAAAGTTAGAAATAATGGATCGATTTATATATCTTTCCATATCATTAAATGTATATAAGTTGCCAACAACCTCTTCGCCTAGCCATTGGAAAAGTGCTAAAGTTGGCACATAAGTTTGGATTCGATTCTAAGCATTCCTTCCTCACCCCTAATGTATATATAAAAAAAGAAATGTATGTAAGCTTCTAAGGAAACGTTACAAATTCAATTATGTACCAAAAAGGAAGGTTTTAAATTTGAGATTTTACCTCATATCTGAAATTAATTGCATTTTCCTTTTTGGAAGCATTTTGGTTAAAATATCCCACCTTATATAAACAACTACAATTTTAGTTAGAAGCATCAACTTCTCCTTAAGAAATACAAGTAACCTTCCTTACACCCTACCTTTCACTAGTTCAATTTCTCAAAAATCAAAGCCCCAAGCAATATGGAGAACGCTTTTTTTAACATGAAAATTCTTATTCTCTTGCTAATTGCATCATGTAAGTTCCTTTCTTAATTGCTCTTAGTTAATTAACTAATTGATATTTGTACATTTTTCTTTATTTGCAAACCAATGGCTAGAAAGTTGTGCTATTGGTTATGAAACTTGTCTAAGCCACATATGTGTAGAACTGGCAAAGCAAGCCTGAACCTGAAAGCCTCACAAAGCTGATTTGAGATCAGATCCAATTTGATCCGAGTTGGCTTAAAAAGTTAAAGACCCAAACCTAAGAAAACTCAAACTTGAAAAAATTCAAATTAGAAAAAATTCAAACCTGAAAAAGCTTAAAATTGGCATGACTCAAAACCCATAAACGCTTGAATCCATTCAAGCCCAAATTTGTACCTAAGATTGATTCGATCTGAATCTCGTAAAAACCCAAATTCATAACCGAAAAACCCAAGCTATAATCATATGATTTTATTTAAAATAAAAATACAAATAAATAAATGATCAAAATTTTTCTCAAATAAAAATATTTAATTTATGAAAAAGTATTTATAATTATTATCAGTTATGTTAATAACATATTATCAATTGAAGTAATTAATAGCAAATTTTTAAATTGGATTGTGAAATAAAATTTATTTGAAACATATCAAATATGAATTAAATAGTTTTTAGTATTATATATCATTATTATATTTATAATAATTAATCATAAAAATAAGAAACTAAAATTATACTTATTATATAATAATTATGTATAATATACTGTTAAACTTGTTCCACATTTAAAATTTTATTTTAATACAACAACAAGCAAATATACAAAAATGATATTATAATTTTAACATATTATTGAACTTAATGTTTTGTGTAATACAAATAACATTATTAAAAACATTAAAGCATATTTACTTTACTGTTTCAAGCAAATAAAATATTAAATTTACTTGAAAATAAAAATATAAAGATTAAATAATTAAATTAAACAATACAACATTCAAACAAAATATATTTTTTAATTCTTAAAATCAAAAAAATAAAGTTTTTTGATCTTAAGTATTTTTGCAAGATGAGGTGTAAGACAACTTTTTCATTTATTAATAACTCTAATACCCATATTAAATGTTGATTCCAAAGTAACTATAGTACGTGATATATTAATATATCTTTTGCCAATAATGAAAAATGAGCTATTAAATTATTATTTTTTAATAATAAAAAACATTAAGTTTTTCATAAACTTCTCTAATCTCATCCAAAAATAAATCCAACTCCATTATATTGAGATAAGACTAATTTTATAAATTTTAAATCCTATAATAAAAAGTAAGTTCATATAATAACAAATATACAATTAAATTAAAAGTTATAAATTGATTAAATTACTTATTATATAAAAATAGTAATATTATAATTTAATAAAATAATTTAAATAATTAATTGGTATATCTAATTTTAATGTCAAAAAATCAAAATTTAAAATTATATGAATATTATATAAATTTGAAACTTTGGATTTGCTATTAAATTATGAGAATAGAATGCATATATTATGATTTAATACGACTACATATTTGAAAGGTATAAAAATATGATTTCAAATTCACAAATATTTTTAAGTGTTTCAAATTCACCACCAAATAAACATCTAATAAGTTTATGAATTTGAAAAATAATCATGAGTGCTATATTTAATGTGTTTTATTACCTAATTTATATTATTTTTGAAATGCAAATCTATTGTTAAAATCCAATTTTTCAAATGCAACCTTTAAAAATTATAATAAATAGACTAAAAAAACTTATAAAACAAAATAAATAAATAAATAAATAATTGTTTGAGTAAGTAAATAAAAGCCCATTTAGCTATTGAGTTAAATATTTATGAGTTTGTTTATAACTTATTTCATTCTAATGATTGTTTTTTAAATGTAAACCAAATGATTTTTACATTTACTTTGTCTAGTGTTATTTTATATTTATTTTAGCTAACATATAAAATAAAAAATTCTTAGTTAGTAATTAATTATGCCAAAACCAAATATCATAAAAACTAACAAAAATATAAGTATATAGTCATTGTAAAATAATAAGAAGTATCAAAATATAAAAATTATTTTTATTTTTTACTATAAGCATATATATATATATATATATCGAATTTATATATTTAGCTTTTATTTGAACTTAAAGGATATTATATTAAAAATGATAAAAAATAAAATACAATATATTAATATTCAATATATAAATAAAATTATTATATAATTTTATATTTATGTAAATATTTAAAACATTTAAAATTTGAATTTTAGTAATTTTTTCACTACGTAAAAGTAAAATTAACTATTACAATTGAAATTAAAAAAAATATTTACAACTTACAAAATTCTAAAATTCTTGGAATTTGTCTAGGCCCTCTTGAACTCAAACCCAACTTAATTCGAAATAATCTAAACTCAAAAAAGTCCGTAATCAAAATGGTCTGAGCCTGAAATAGTTCAAATCTGAAAAAATCTAAATTCAAAAATATCTAAACCTGTAATAATCCGAATCCAAAATAAATCTAAACCCGAATCTAAAAACAACCCAATCTGAACCCACAAAAGCCCGCTCGTTTGCCACCTTTACATGTGTGGTGTTCATGGGACATGATTAATCTTCATGTTAAGTCTAATTAAAATACTAAATTAATATATATATATATATATATATATATATTTGTTTTCTGCAGCAATTACCCTTTCAATGGTACTAGGAGCTAGAGGGCAGCAGACAGATTTTCCATGCAGCAGCGAAGATGACTGCAAAGCAGTTGAAGGAATTGCATGTCAAGGGGGAGTTGCTCACTGCGTCAATGGCAGATGCCGTTGCTTTGATTTTAAAATCAAAAACAAGTTTTTCCAATGAATTTGACGGCAACATCCATAGCTGTGTTAATGAACGGCATTGCGTTTTGTGGTTGTGCTGCCTAAATAAACAAAACACAGGCTGTAATTTTCTCTAATATCAAAAAAAAAAAAATTTCATTTTATTCAAATCTTTTTTTATCTTGCAGAATAGTTTAGTGCTATTATAATTAATGAAATAAAATAGATTTAACAATTTTAGATATGATTATATGAATATAACACATATAATGTACAAAATACATGACACAAAATAAATATATGTCTCAAAATCTATAAAATATGAATTATTAACATATTAAAATCTATATAAATATAAAATACCTTAAACAAGATTATAACATGATAAAATATACGAATATAATACAAATACATGAGTTACCAGGTCTAAAATAAAGTAATTTTATTTCTTCTAACTCCTTTTCTTTCAATTTTAATTTTACTTTTTAATTCATTACTAAATTTTTAAAATTTAACTTATAAATTATTTGAAATGCATATTAAATGAGATAAAAAACAATATTGATAGTAAAATTCACCTGTAAAATTCACAATCTTTTAGTAAGTTTTTATTTTCATCCATGACCTTTAAAAGTTATATTTATGATCCATAATTTTTACTAATGTTTTATTTTCATCAATGACTTTTTAAAAGTTATATTTATTCATTCATAACTTTTAAAAACTTATATTTACCATCTATAACCTTTCAAAAAATTTTATCATTCATCCATTTTTTAATTAAAAGTAAAAAAAAAAAAAATTAACAAAATATCCATTTAGTGATATGACAAAGTTCATATACCAATTTTTATTAGCTTTATGTATATCAATTTTTTAAATATTTTTGAAAAAAATTATATAGCATTCATATACTTTATATTTAATATACTTAATTTTGTCGAAATAAAACTTATTTTTTGAAAACTTGATCGAAACCTAATGACCAATTTTTTAAAATTAATATTTGCAATCAAAATTTTCAAATTATTAAAAGGAAAACACATTTATTTTTTATTTTTTTGAAATCTCTTAATTTTTCAAATAAATATGAATTTTATTTTGAAAAATATATTATATAGAGGTTACATACATCATAAAAATGTTTTTTCATCTTTCAAAAACATATTTTTGAAAAGATTTTTTTAAAAAAATTATATGATTTGATGTTGTTAAAATTAATTTTTGCATTTAATTTTTCAAAAATTTTAAATTATCCATATCTTTTTTTATTTTCACATAAAAATAAATTTTATTCAAATAAAATAAATGTGTTATTTATTTTAAACACAAATAATTAACATGCATGATAACAACTTTTATGACCTTTACATATGTAGCTCATGTCACATGACTTAACATACATGATAATAACTTCAACTTTTTAACTACTTGTAAATCTAGCCAGCACCCTCGCAGCATAAGCAATGTTAGGTTGAGTGCAACCAGTGGCATACCTGAAGCTACTAATAATACTAGCATACTCCTTTTAGTCATTGTCTATGCGAAATGTAAATTTGGATCAAAAGGAGCGCACAAGGGTTTGCAATTGAAAAACTTGTATTTTCCAAAATTTTTTAATATAATGAGATTGGTATCGGAAAATACCATATGAAGTCCTTCTGACCATCATGCCAAGAATTACATTTGCTTCCCTTAAATCTTTCATGTCAAAATGATTAGTAAATATTATTTTGATGGCATTTATAAACTCTATATTTATTCCAAAACTTAAGAGCTCGTCAACATATAAACAAATTATGACATGTAAATTACTATCTGATTTGTAATATATGCATTCATCACTTTTATTGGCTCTAAAAAAAATTAAAAATCAAATTTCATATGCTACTATTTAGGGGCTTGTTTTAAATCATATAATAGTTTATACATTTTGTTTTCATTACCTAGCATAACAAAGCTCTCAAGTCACTTCATATAAATTTCTTTTTTCAACTCTTCATTTGGGAAAAGGCTTACACTTTTACAAACGATATAGTAAAAATATCATTTGATAGGTTTATTGATGTTCATTATAAACTTGAATTGTCACTGATGTACCATTGTTGGAGCTACTTCTTTGATCTACAAAAATATTTTGCTCTATGATTATATTTCTTTTGGTGATTATCGTTATTGATTAATTAGTTTGACTTTGGACAGATGTTCATGTAAGGAAAAGAGTCACTCGACTCAAAACAGTGATTTTAAATTAAAATAACATATAATTTATTTGAATTTAATTATAAAATATATAAATATTAATAAAAATATTCTTTAATGTGATGAACAATAATTCTAGCTTGAACAGGGGTGTCTAGGCACATTAAATAAGAGTTTGGACTTGAGATTTTAAAAAATTCAAGCTGTGACTTGACCCAACTCATGAGTAGGTTTAATCACATATAAAATATAAATTAAGTTTTTAATATTTAATTAAATTATATATGGTACTAATATTTAATATTTGATTTATTTTTGATATGGTATTATCTATTATGGCTTCCATATTTTTTAATGTATCTTATTTTGTTAAACTATTACCATACTCTAATTATCTTTACTTGAAAGAAGAATAATAATAGTAAGAAAAATATTCAAAGAAGTATTTAAAATTTTATAACTAATATATATAAACTCTCAATAATTAATGAATTTAACTAATTAAATTAAAAAAAAATGATAAATCAATAATATACTTTATCAATAATGTTTTCAAAGCTCATGATATAATTTACTTTTTGATAAAATATTATTTTCTCTTATATAGACCTGCTCAAAGGTTAGGTTACCCACTTGACCCAATTGGGATTAGGCTTGGGTTCTCATATTTTTGTCTTAGATTAGCTCGGCCTACTCAGAACAATGATTTTAAATTAAAATAATATATATTTTATTTAAATTTAATTATAAAATATATAAATATTAATAAAAAATATTTTTAATGTGATGAACAGTAATTCTGGCTTAAATAAAAGCCTATGCTTGGGATTTTAAAAATTTTTGAGTCGCAGCTTAGTCCAACCCATGAGCAAGTTTAATCATATATAAAATATAAATTAAATTTTTAATATTTAATTAAATTATATATCATATTAATATTTAATATTTAATTCATTTTTGATATAGTATTATCTGTTATGGCTTTCATATTTTTTTAATTTATTTTATTACTTTGTTTTACTATTATTAGGTTCTAATTACCATTAATAATAATAATAATAATAATAATAATAATAATAATAATAATAATAATAATAATAATATTCAAAGAAGTACTTAAAATTT
>JBBYHM010000026.1:3271538-3281710 GCA_038381775.1 Adansonia rubrostipa
TAATAGAGGACAACCTAGATTCAGTTAAGCAAAAAATAGTGTTGATGCTCTTCTTGCAAAAGGTCAACCATGGCTCTACAGCACAGAAAGAGTCAAAAGGGTGCCGGAGTTGGTACTCCGGGGTACTCTCCGATGGTTAAGTCAATGAATGGACCTTCTAAACTTAATATGGCTAAGAAAGCTTAGAATGAAAAGAACCTGTTTACCTTTGAGTTTGCTTATTTTTTTATATGCGTTGTTAGGGGACATGGTGTAAAGTGATTTGACAAGAAGACACAGCTAGCGTCGAGCTAGTTGTCAGGCTATGATGCCTTGTGGTTGGCTCTATCAATTAGCCGCCATTCAAAAGGTGTCAGTCCTGAGGTCATGCTACTGTCGAGAAGTCATATCGATGTTCGATTATGTTTTAGTGGTCTATAGGTTATATTTGTAACTTTGGTTATGGCGACTGTGTGGTGATGAAGTATTTGGTCGATCATCCAATTGATATAACAATTGCCCCCCGTAGTCCAAAAGATAATTATAAAGTGACTTGGCTTTTTGGACGTTGGCGAGAGGACGTTTTGGGGCATGGCTATGAAGGAATTTTGAATGTGAAAAAGTGGTAGGTGGCATTAATTGCAACTGCAACTACTGGGTGACAATAAAGAGGGGCATATCAGGGGATAACTTTTTAGTGACGTGACAGAGAAGGGAAGAATGAGAGCCGTACACATGTCCTACAAAGGGGATATAGAGGGGTACTATTTTGGGGATATGACATGTTAAAAAAAAGAAGAATCGTGGGCGGACACGTGTCTAAAGGGACAAAATGAAAGGGTAAGATGGTAATGGAGGAGAAAGCAGTTTTTTATGGTGACCAAAGTAGCTAGCACATCTTGGGGTTTTCTAGTCCAATGGGGCCGAAGGTTATGGTCAAGCAATGAGAGGGTGATCCTGAACATCGAAGAGAAAGAGCAGGTGTTATTCTTTAGGAGTGGCTGCGTGAGCAGTAAGGAATATTTGACACTTGAAAATGTTCAAAAGAGATGTGTAGAGCGAGACCTTTTAAACATGCCAGAAGAGGTGGTGCGAGCCTCTGGTCAGCAAAAGAGACAACGTTTGCTGAGACATCAGAGAAGTATGGCTAATAAGTGTACTTAAAGTGTTAGGGTGGCATGTGCATGTTTTGTCGTGTAGCGCTTTGATTGTAGTTTTTATGGTAATAGGTGAAAGTGTGACGAAAGAGGGAATAGAATATGTGGAAAAAGAAGGAGAGGGGGTCAGAACGTCTGGTGGCCATGTTGGCAATGAGGAGATTGAAGAGTCTCTAGTTGAGCTTAAACAAAAAGCTCGAGGAACGTGATACCAAGCTTCAGTCTACTAAGTCATGGGTTATTGAATTAGAGGCACAACTTGGCGAGGTGGAAGCTCGTCACCAATCTAAAATGAAAAGTAGGATAAAAAGATTTTCGATAAACCATTTGCTGCCGTGGACTCCTATAGATGCAGCACTCTTTATGAAGTGTAGCTATTGTGGGGTCCTCTTGATCTGAGAGTGATTGACTTAGTTCGGTTGTATATGCCACCTGAAGGCTTCAACATTCTGTTACCTAGCTAGCAAGAAGTGGATGAAAGGTGATCAAGGGATGTGGCTTTGTTTACTCTTGCACTGAAAGAGTTTGAGTTGGGAGAGTCTAGTGATGAAAATGGTGAGTGAGCTGTTTCGTCTACCAAAAATAATTAACCATTGTGTCTTGAAAGGCTTTTTTTGTAAATATAATTGATGAATGAAAATGCAATTTTTTGTTTAAGTGACTGTGTGGTATGAGTTACTTAGCTATTTTTTCAAGCCACGTAGTAAAACAAAGGTTTTTAAAGGGTCTTAGTGGCGATTGGAGTGACTTTGGTGTCTCTCTTTTGACCTTGGTAGTCAAATAAGTCATCTTAAGGTTAGGCCTTCTATAAGTCAGATCAGGTGAGTAGGAGTTATTTGTGGAATGTTACTTTTGTGGATATGTTGTAAGAGATATGATAGCTCTTTTGAGAGCCATTATGGCGATCGTTATGTTTTTTATAATAATTAGGCCTTGTTGGCCATCAGGGTTGAGTGAGTAACTGTCTCACTTCATGAGGTCATGTTTTGTGGCCTATATGACGAGTTATATGACTTGGCATCATAGTTGTAGGCCTTGGAGGTCGACAGGGCAACGCATTTTTAGGAGGTACCTTTTGAGTTGATTGATAAGTTTAGATAAGGATGAAATTTTTTTGGCAATCAAAAAGTGATAGGTTCTTAGGAAATGGATACTTACAGGTAGTATTTCTTTAAGTGGACAGCATTCCATACATTGAAGATAATTTATCCGTTCATTTTTGCTAGCTTATATGCCTCAAATCCAAGAATTTTGATTAGGTTTTTCCTAATTTAGAGATAGTTTTTTTCGTTCCCCAGTGGGTCGACTTGCTTCACAATTTCAAAGAATAAGGTCACCAATTTGGAACTGTTGATTATGAACATGGCAGTTATAATATCTGGATGTTTGTTGCACCCGGATCATTATTTTGATGGTGGCATCTTCTCTGCCCTCTTTTAGTAAGTCGAGGCTGGCCTTCAGGTGTTCAGAGTTAAGTTGTTCATCAGTGTTGGCTATGCATAGGTTTTGAATTCCCATTTCGACGAGAATAACAACTTTAGTACCATACACGAGGCTAAAAAGGGTAGCTGCTGTTGCTTATGTTTCTGTTGTACAGATTGCCCAAAGTATTTCTGGTGTTTCTTCTGCCCACACGCCCTTCGCGTTGTCTAGTTTTTTTTTTTTTAATGGCTATAGGATATTCTTGTTCATAGATTTTACCTAGTCGTTTGACTGAGGGTGAGCAATAGAGGTATGGACTAGAGTAATGCAGAACCTTGCATAGAAATCATGCAACTTGTCGGCTAAAAATTTCTTACCGTTATCTGCTATGATGATGCTGAGTATGTCGAATCGAGAAAAAATATATCACCAAATAAAACTTTTTATAGTTCGGGCAGTGATGGTAGCAACGAGTTCAACCTCAACCCATTTTGTGAAATAATCGCATGCAACGATTAAGAATTTACGTTACGCGATCGCCAAAGGGAAAGGTCCTAAAATGTCTATCCCCCAAACACAGAATGGCCATAGGCTAAAGATTTTGTTTAGTGCTTCTGCAGGCTGATGGGGGTTGCATCTTTTGACGAGTACAGTTGCATCCTTTCTCATTGTAGGCCATAAGAATCCTTGCCTTAGCGCCTTAAGCGCCAGAGCTCTTTCTTCGAGGTGGTTACCGTAAACGCCTTTATATATTTCTCTTAATACGTAGTTGGCTTCTGAAGGAGCCAAGCATCTGAGCAAACGAAGAGTGAAGGATTTTTTGCATAAGGTATTATTAATAATTATATATCTGGCTGCTCATTTTTTTATCGTCTTCTTTGTAGTGAGTCGATCGAGGCTTAATTATTCTTGAAGAATGAGATAATAGTGTCATCCAATTTTTTTGAGCATCGGTGCTGATTTGGTGTATGCATCTATTATAGTTGGGTTATAAGATGCACTCGAGTAGGACTTTTCCCCTGGTAGAGATGTCCATGCTACTTGCCATTTTGGATAAACTGTCAGCTCTAGAGTTCTTTTCTCTGGGGAGCTGTTTGATAGTGATATGAATAAAGCTTTAGGCTAGAGTCGTAATCACATTGTGGTATTTGGCAAGTAGCTTATCCTTCATATACTTCATTGACTTGGTTAGCCACCAGCTGATAGTCTGTATTGGCGATAAGGCAGATAGCACCAAGGGTTTTAGCTAGCTCTATACCAGCAATTAGCGCTTTATATTCAGCCACATTATTTGATGTTGCAAAACTAAAAGACAGGCCATATTGCCATCCTTGGCCGTGGGGATCAAGTAACAAGACTTCTGCACCACTTTTTTCTTTGCCTGACCCATCCACGTAGATGGTTCAAATGTCAATTTGGCAATTAGAAAGGGTTTTAGAAATTTGATTTTGTGTTTATTGGTAGTTGGAGTGCTGTTTAGCGATGACTCTTTTGATGTCTGGAAGAAGCATTCAGCAGTGAAGTCTACAGAGCCTGTACCTTGATTACTTTTCTAAGGCTATAGGCTAGCCCAAATTAGCAAAGTTCAACACTCCAATGAATCATTCTTCCTGCTGAGTCAACTCTGAGAAGGACATCTTTGAGGGTTTGGTCTATTAAGATGGTGATGGGATATGCTTGGAAATATTACCTTAACTTTTTAGCAGCCACGATGAGGGCAAAGACCAGCTTCTCTAACTTGGTGTAACAGAACTCCCTGGCTTGCAGTGCCCTGCTAATGTAATGAATAGGGTATTGCTGCTTGGCCACTTTTCTCACCAAGACGACAATAATTATCTCATCATATGCGGTGAGATATACATTTGCTACTCGTCTTGTTTGGGGCTGGCTAGCAAGTGCAGAGTGCTCAAGTATTCTTTTAATTTGTCGAAAGACTGCTGGTATTCCTCGGTCCATCTGTATCTAGTTGCCCTTCTTAGTAGTTTGAAGAGAGGCAGGCATTTATCGGTGGATTTGGAAATAAAATGATTTAAGGCCGCTACTTACCTTGTCAGTCACTACACTTCCTTGCTAGATTTTGGTGGGCTCATCTAGAGTATGGCACTGATCTTTTTAGGGTTTGCTTCGATCCCCCATGATAAAATTATGAATCCTGAGAATTTTTTTGCAAAAACACCGTATACATATCTAAGCGGGTTAAGTTTCATTTTGTATTTATGAAGTATGAGGAAGGTTTGCATCAAGTCACCGATATGCTGATAGAGGGAGGGACTTTTAACTAGCATAAAATCGACATAAATTTCCATAGAATGCCCGATTTGATGTTTGAAAAGTTTGTTAACCAAGTGTTGATATATGGCTCCAGCATTCTTTAGGCCAAAATTCATAACTTGATAATAGAAGGTACCGTATTTGGTGATGAATGTTGTTTTATCTTGGTCTTGGGGATCCATCTTTAGTTGCTTGTATCCAGAGAAGATGTCCATGAAGCTTAAAAGCTTGTGATCGACAGAGGCATCGATAAGTCGATCGATAGTTGAGAGCGGGTAGCTATCCTTTGGGCAAGCTTTGTTAAGGCCAGTGAAGTCAATGCATATACGCCACTTTCCATACACCTTTTTTACCATAACCATATTGGCTAGCCAATCAGGTTATTTAACCTTGCGAATGTAATTGGCTGCCAATAGTTTGTCGACTTCTTCATGAATTGCTATGAGTCATTCTGGGGCGAATTGTAACTTTTTTTGTTTGATGGGTATCTTAGGGATCTACATGTAGCGAGTGCATGATGATAGCTATGTCTATCCCTGATATATCAGCCACTGACCAAGCCAAAAAATCTACATTATTCTTGAGAAATTTTGCAAAAAAAAAAATTTCCTGTGGGCTGAGGGAAGATCCAATGTTAGTAGCTAACTTGGGGTCTGAATCATAGAGGGCCAGCTTTTCTATATATTCAGCTGGCTAAGGTTTATGGTCATCAAAGCCGCTTCTGGCATCAAGGCTTTCAAGTGTGATTACTTATGGCTGATGGTGTTAACCACTAGTTTATTTATGCTATCATTTATGGCAGTTATTTGCCATGTGGCTAGTTCAATGGATAGTAGGTGGCACTGGCGGGCGGTTTATTGGTTGGATCTCATGTATCCAATTCCCATTGGCATGGAGAACTTGACGATCAAATAGTAAACAGCAATGACCATTTTAGTTTTCTTCACGAGAGACCTGCCTAAGATGACATTGTAGGCGGAGGGTTGATCAACAACTAGGAAGTTAACCATAGTGGTAACCATGTGGTAATCATCGCCCATTATAATGGGAAGTGTGATCACCCCTTTGACGTAGATTGGCTGGTTGCGAACCTGTAAATTGGAGAGGACGGCATTAAGTGACTGACATTGAACCCCGTCTGGCGAAGAACATCTCATTGTAGAACTTTAACTACACTACCATTGTCTATTAGGATCCTGTTAACTTGATAGTTGCCCATGGTGGTAAAAATGATGACCAAGTCATTGTCGCGATCAAATAGGAAGTGAGAATCTGAGTCGTTGAAGCTGATATCCCAGTTGGGTTGCTTAAGGCATTTAGGGGCCACGTCTATGCCATGACACTTCGAAAGTGGGACTTACGTTTGGACTTGCTGGTAGCCCATTCTTTTGTCGAACTGATGATCATGTTTATGACGCGAACAACCGATCATTTCTTGTTGGTGGCTTCCTGTTACTTGTTGGGCAAATGTCTTCGGTCTTTGTTGTTCATTTCTTTTTTAACTAATTGTTTAATTGTGCCTTTCCTCACTAAGGACTCAATTGCATTTTTTAAGCTGATGCAATCCCTTATTACATGCCTTATGTCATTGTGAAAGTTACAGCATTTCTCGAGATCGCATTTGCCACGATTTCCTTTCATTGGCGAAGGGCGCTTAATTAGACCTTCTCTCATGATGGTGTTAAAAATTTGTGATCTGGAGGCAATTAAGGGAATGTAAGCTTATACTTGGTGTGCCATGGAGGCCATGTTCATTTCCTATTAGGGCTGTTTGGTGATGTGCTGGTTTGGGCATCTTTGGGCTGGCAGGGTCCAGAGCGGACAATTCCCTAATCACCTTTTTACTCTATATACTAATTTTTTATTTGTCAATTGGTAATTTCAATTTCCTCAACTTCTGCGTATTTATGTGCCTTCTCATAAAGCTAGTATAACTTCATGGGCTGAGCATCGATTAATGCGTACTTCAGGTATTTATGGTGGACACCTACTATGAAGGCCCAAATAGCTCACTCATTATTGAGATCTTGAACCTTTAGGGTGGCAGCGTTAAAGCGTTTAACGTAATCTCGAATTGTTTTTTCATGATTCTGTTTAATTGCAATCAAACTGGAGGAAATTCTGGCAACTGTTCGGTAACTATTAAAATGGACGAGAAAGTGCCTGCCTAACTGGTCAAAGTTCATGATGGAACCTTGGTTCAAGGAATACCACCATGTTCGAACTGGTTCTCAAAGCATTATAGGAAAAATGCAGCATTATATGGCATTTGGGATATCACGCAGGTTGTGAAATGCGCGAAAGTGATTCAAGTGATCGTCTAGGTTAATCCTGTCATCATAGGTGTCAAGAGAAAGCTTAACTTTCCAAGGGATGATCACTTGATGGATGTCAGGTGAAAAAGGGTTGTGCTCACCAGCTAACCATTCCCAGTTATCTTTTCGAGGCTCTCCAAGTTCTTTTATTTCCTGTTTGAGGGCGGCTACCTACTGGGTAAGGTCCAAAGGTTAAGATGGCTAGTGGTGTCCGCCGGTGTGGTAGGAGGTTCCTAGTGGCATATGTCGCAGAGCTGGCATGGAGCAGGAACTTTCCTCTACCATCAGATGAGTTATACGGCCTAGTGTGGTGGGCCGATCTTGAGGTCTTGGGTTTGGATATTCTCGATGTGTTGTGTTGGGCGATCAATAGGTTGCGTGTTTTGGCGGTTAGTTTGGGAGTTAACAAGTTATGCCAGTTGGAATTGTGATTAATGGATGGCGGCCAGCCAGGCTTGGAATTGAGCTTGGGCTTGGTAGTGGGCATGAGAGTCAAGTTGGTCGGGTGGCGATGATAAGGCTGGCAACATTGTCGTATGGGATTATGGTGGCATAGGTGTATTGAGATGAATGACTGGGGGCACTGGGGCATCGAAGGGTATGTGAAGGGTGTTTATGGTAGCGATAGTGGCTATACGATGTTGCTAGGGCCTGCTAGTTAGTCGTGGTGGGGAGTGAGCCAACCAAGAAAGGAAGGGAATAGGTCTTTAAGTGTGCGATGAGCTAGGGATTATAAGGGTTAGTGGAGCTGCGTTTGGTTTGTTGCTTCCGATGATGGTGAAAGGTTTTGTGGGACAGCGTCAGCATTTTGGTCAACCATGTTCATTGCTCTGTTCCCACAGACGGTGCCAATTATTGATGCTCTTCTTACAGAAGGTTGACCACAGCCCTACAACACAAAAAGAGTCAGAAGGGAGCTGGAGTTGGTACTTTAAGATACTCTCCGATGGTTAAGTTAGTGAAAGGAACTTCTATACTTAACATGGCTAAAAAAGCTTAAAATGGAAAGATCTTGTCTACCTTTGAGTTTGCTTACCTTTTTATAGGCGTTGTTGGGTGACATGGTGTCAGGTGATTTGAAAGGAGGACACAGCTAATGTCGAGCTAGCTATTAGGCTACGGTGCCTTGTGGTCGGCTTTGTCAGTTGGCCACCATTCAAGAGGTATCAGTCCTGAGGTAATGCTGCTGTCGAGAAGTCACATTGATGTCCGATTATGTTTTGGTGGTCACCAGGTTGTATTGGCAGCCCTTTTGATTATGACGATTGTGTGATGATGAAGTATTTGGTCGATCATCCAACTGATATAGCAAATAGCTTGGCCGAATCTCCCTTAAGATTTTTCTATCTTTTTCTTTTTTTTTCTTTTTTTTATATTTATCTTCATTTAATTAATCCAGTAAGTTAAGGGAATGGAATGGAAGCTTTCAACATTATTTTATAGGAATTGAAAACTCACAATGCTCCGTTTTGAGACATGCTCCATGCATCAGCGAACAACTTAGATTAATAAGAAAATTGGAAGTTACAGAGTTTGCATGCGGTGGTCTACAAGCAGAAAAATGCAAATAGCTTTTGAGTTAAGAAATGGCAATTGGCGATTGTTAATTGAGAAAATCATGGAAGAAACTAAGTAATTAATTAAAATTACAAAAATAAATTTAACTAAAGAAATGGAATTTGAAATATGATACTGATAGTTGACGAAAGTAAAGAGAGAAGGAGGGAGCAGCACCAAAATTGAACATCAACATACATTTAGCTTTAGGGTTTAGGAGTTGAAATAGGCAATTCTAGCATCAAATTTAATGAATGAGGCTGAGTTGAGGCGATGGAAATCAAATTATTTCTCATTTGTATGTTTAAGTTATTATTATACTCGATTATCCAAAATAATGTTATTATATTATTGATACGCATAACATAATAACCAATTAAATTAATTGCTTTTTATTCTTTTTGCAATTCAATTTTCACATTTTATCTTCTATAATTATATATATATATACTCTATATAATCTAAGTGAAGTATTATAAAATATAATATAAAGTAAATTACTAAAACTAACTATGTTAAGAAAAGAATACACTACCACTTTACAAAACAAAAAGAAGAAAAAAAAAGTCTATCAAATTAGTATGGATCAAATAATAACAAAAATTATATATTTTAAGGATTATTATTTAGGGGTTTTTATAGAAATATTGTAATTTTTTTATTTCTCGGTTTACTATCATTTCTAAATTAATTCCCGAAATATGTTTTTTTTTCGTATGCTGAGAACTCGTCATGAGAGAGGGGGAGATAATTTGTTGGAAACTCGCCATGTTATATGGTGAGTTTTCAACAGGAGAGAAAAAAACCATTGAGAACTCGCCATCTCTGATGGTGAGTTCCCATCGCAATTATAAAAAAAATTTTAAAAAGTGAAATTAACAAATAATTATTACATAAAAGTGAAAGTAAAAAAAATAATTTTAAAGAAAGAAATGATATTTATTGAAATTATTAATAAGGAGATTGAAATTATCTATCTATCCCTCTTTGGTCTGCTAATAGACTCTCTCCCATATATATATATATTTACATAAACTATGTATAAATATATAAATTATCTATCATATCGGAAAGAATCTGACTTCCCATGCATGTATCACATCTCTCGGGTTCCAAAAAATTTAGTAGTCATTAGTCAAATATTATCTGTCATGTCAAAAGGTGAGTTCTCAACATTTTTTTTTATAATAATAAGATAAATGATACAATTTTAGATTTATATTTCAACAAATATTATAGATTTTTAATTTTAATATGATAGTAATGATATATACTAATAGTTTAAAGTTATTATGAGTTTTAGACATTGTATATAGTTTCAAGTCTATAGACATTGTCTACATATAGCATGCAATTTATATGAACATGCACAGGCAGCAACAACATGTGAACAAGGGTACCTTTGTGCTTGAAACTTTCCACAGTCACACCATCTCTCATTAAGATTAACTTTGTAGTTTGAAGCCACAAC
>JBBYHM010000026.1:3281810-3320012 GCA_038381775.1 Adansonia rubrostipa
CCTAAACCCTAACCCCAAACCCTAAACCCTAAACCCTACACCCGAAACCCTAAACCCTAAACCCCAAACCCTAAACCCCAAACCCTAAACCTTAAACCCTAAACCCTAAACCCTAAACCCCAAACCCTAAACCCTAAACCTTAAACCGCAAACCCCAAACCCTAAACCCCAAACCCTAAACCCTAAACCTTAAACCTTAAACCTCAAACCTAAAACTTCAAACCTTAAGCTTTAAACCTTAAATCTTAAACTTTCAACCCTAAACCTTAAACCTTAAACCTCAAACCTTAAACCTCAAACCTCAAACCTTAAACCTCAAATCTCAAACTTTAAACTTTTAACCCTAAACCTTAAACCTTAAACCTTAAACCTTAAACTTTAACCCTTAAACTTTAACCCTTAAACTTTAAACTTAACTATCAAACCTTATACCTTAAACTCTAAACTTTAAAACCTAAATCTAAAACCTTAAACCTTGAAACCTTAAAACCTAAGTTTTTTAGTGAAACAAGAAATTACCTAGTCTGCAATCTATACAAATGCTTCAAGTATATTACCTTTCTCATTGTATAACACCCTGATTAAGCTCCTGGCTTGTTTAATTAATGCCATTCTGTAGAAAAACTTGGTATTTTGGTCCTTACTGTGGCTCTATTACACCTTATCTTTTTGTTTAAAATGGCTCTTTTTTATATGTTGGAGTTGGATAAATTCTTAGGTAAACATCTTTGACCTCTCAACAAGTTCATAAGAGAGATTTTATCCCACCATAGACAATTGTGCAATCTTAAGCTCTTTTCTTTTCTTTTCAGCGATGTTAAATATATTTCCAAAATGAATAGAATTAAAGGATCTAAACGGTTGTTTCAGTTTCTACGGTTTCTTTAACAACTGAGTCATAGGATTTCCATGTGCTTTTTTCTTTGCAAGAATGCTTAGCTAGCTATGACTCATTAATCATTTCTCAATCAAGTTTCTTCACAATGAACCCTTCAGTTTGGTTATTTGTTCACTAGAGAAAGCCAATGAAGCTATGGTGAAAGATGGCTAAATGGCTTTCAACCATGTCAAATAAATTTCCAAAATGAGGGGAATTAAAGGATCTAAGAGGTTGTTTTAGTCTATTCAGTTTGGCAAACATTTGTGTCATAAGACTTCTATGTACTTCGTCTCTCCGAGAATGCTTAAATATCAATAGAAAGCCAGCATGATCGGTCAAGCAATTGAAGAATTTAAAAGGCTTTGGAGTTGAATGATAGGCCTAGCTTAACTTGACAAGGATAAGGCAATGGTCTGATGATTCTGGTGTTAGAAATTCAACATTGGAAGCAACAAAAGTAGTTAGCCATGACTCATTAATCATTGCTCGATCCAGTTTCTTCGTAATGAACCTTTCAAATGGGATATTTGTCCACTGAAAAGGGCCAATAAAGCTACGGTCAAAAATAACAAAATGCCTAATGCACTCTCAGAATTTTTACGGTCAGGACCAATAATTTGGTTACCATTAAAACTAGAGCTCTCATGGGGTAAGGCAACAATGTTAAAGTCACTCATAACTAGCCAAGGGTGAGAAAAAAGAGTGTTGAAAAGAGTGATTAGGTTCTGCTACAAGCATTTTCCTAATAGTCCCTTCATTAGAAGTATCGATGGCAGAGATAAATAGCTTTTGTCCACTACAAGTAACCCTACAAGTAATGAATCAATTTGCAAGTGGTATCTCCATATGAACCAAATCCTACCATTATGGAAAGTAAGATTATTGTCATGAAAATTTCAATCAATAAATGCCTATCTATTATCAACTGTACATTAAGTGCTTTCACCCATGTCTAAAAAGGACATACTACATCTACTTTTACTTTATTTATCCTTCTAATAACTTTTTTTTGTTTAAAAGGTTAAATCCTTTAACATTCAATATTAGGAAGCTCATTTGGAGGGATAAGGTGAGTTTTGACTAAAGGTAGCTAGAACTACCTTAAAGTTCGTTATTTTGTTAATAGGGCCTTTCTTCTGCTCTTTAAGGTTTTTCATAAGATCAGATACACTTGTAAAGGTTGAACTAGGCTTTCTTTCATCATAGGTACCTTCTTACACGACATTGATACTATTATTAAAGACCTTATTAGAGTCAACTAACTACTCCAAGATTACAAATCTATTACTGGAGCCTTTCAATATCCATAAGCTCTTCACTGTCATTGCCATCTAGCATCTTGGAATCCATGTTAATTGTAAAAACCTTACTACTGTCTTCTGGCCCTTTGTGCTTCTCTTTAGTTACAACCTTATTTGCTAGCACATTTCCCTTGGGAAGCCAGATTTTCCTAGTAGCTACAACAAGTTTCCTTGGGTAGCTTTTATCCGTATGACCAAATTTTTACAATGCAGGCACCTTAGGGGAAGCTACGGGACCTTAAATGAGACTATAACAACTAAACTGTCCCTAAGTTCCACATCAATGGATCGTGGAATATTATATATGGCTTCAACCTTAATGCAAACCTTCGCAAAAATGAAGCGTTGTTGAAAAGCAGTAATTTTGTCTATGTAAAGTGGGAATTCCAACTGCACTGGCTATGCAGCTTAGACACTTCTTTGTATAACGCTCTAGTGAATCCAGATAGGAAGCTTTTGCATATTGAAGTCCAAATATTTCAAAACAGGCCCTCATTTCCTAACTATAAGAGGTTTTCTCAGAGTATTCCTAAGTCTAAATTCTAAGACCCTAACCCTGGCCTCAGTGTTCAGGAATTGGATCACAAAGAGATTCGGACCAACAGGTTCGATCTCAACAATGCTATCTTTCCTCCATAATAAGGTCATTAGCTTTTAGAACTGGCCAAAGTTAGGGGTTTACTTACAAATTAAGCCAAAACTAATTTTTTTCATTGTGTTCATACGCAATTTTTTTATGTCAGGGGCAAAAAATTGCAGAGAATTATCATTAGGAATAAAAAAAATTTTCTCCAATCCATTGGTAACATGTCAGCATTGATAGTTACAACCATCTCCGAATTTTCTTCAACTTTGGATTCCTTTTGAGCTCACATCTTTAAATGAAGGAAATTTTTCCAATCCACCATTGAAGGCCACCATAGCTGAGACGTTAGCATGAGTTCAAATTCTTTATCCAAAAGGAAAATCCCAGGGAAACAAATAGAAGCAGCTTAAAAATAGAGCGTACTTCGCAATTTAATAAAACTCAGAAAGAAATGTCATAGTGAAGAATCTGAGCTTAATGATGTATGAAATGGCAAGAAAAAAGATTAAATCTGCAAGAATGCTACGAAAGTATGGGAAAATGAATGAAAGGCGAGGAAAATTCTCAACTCATGGAAGACTTGTTAACATCGGTCGAGAGCATTTCTTAATACGTGCGCTTTTGTTTTTCCTTTTCCTTTTGGGAAAAAAAAAAGGGAAATCCATGTTTTTGTCATTTTTGTACTTTGAAAAAGTAAAATTATTTTCGAATTAGCAAAAAAATGCTAATACAAGAAACCTGTGATTTGATGGTCACTCAACGTCAAAGCTTCCATTTCGGTATGATGAAGCACTTATAGACTTGTTTTTTTATGGACCTCAAGTCAGTTGTAGTGTATATGTATAAATGTTTGGTCTAGGGAAGATAAAAGAAAGAAAAAGCCTTGGCCCTAGGATGAATTATAGAGAAGGGATCCAAGGCCCAAAGAGGAAGCACAGTAAACTGTACCGAAGCCCAATAGCCATAGCCAGCCGTTGGACTCACTTGCAATTTTTTTGTACTGTGCTAAAATCCAATTTTCAAAATCAAATCCAATTCAAATTCCATAAACCCTAAACCCATTCGTTAAAACTACCCTGGTACTGCAGCTAGAAGCCTAGAACCTTCCATCTCTCCAACATTTAAATCAAATTTAGGGTTCAATGCGGGTTTATTCCAGTGATTCACGTCGCAAAGCCCATGTCCGACTCTTTCTCTTTCTCATTAAAAAAAACCCAACAGAAAAGGGAAAACTATGTGATTTGATTTACTTGACAGTTCCAGGCAGCAGTAGTACAGAATACAGATAGAGTGAGGGAGATATTCAGAGTTGTAAATATAAATAAGAGCCCTAAAGCAAAGAAGAAAATTTGAGAGGAAGCTCGCAAATGGTTGGGTCAAATGGCTTGAGGCTTATTCAATGCTCGGTTCGGCGCTCCTACTCCCTTTCTTCCAACCTTTTCCAGCCCAATTCTGTACCTTCTCCTTTTCTAATTTTATCTGATTTCTTTCCTTATTTTTATTTATTTCTCTGATCTATGTAAATAAATAAACAGCACTGTAATTGGCTTTTCCTCTAACGCTACTTTCTTCAATTGTAGATATATAAGACTCTGATTGCTGCGGGTTTTAGGAGTTTCACTGCCGGACTTTGCAGTCCAGTTAAGATTACTGGAAATCAAACACCCCGATTCGGTAATTTACCATGTCCCTTTTTCAGTTAGTTTCATTTTCTTTTGGGTTTTTTCTTTTCTTTTTTTTTTTTTAATTTTTTTTGGTTTTATCTTGCCTCACGTCAAATTAACTTTAAACTCGTTTCGGGCTTGTCTAGTTGGTTTCCAGTGTTTTTGCACCATTTCTTCCTAAACAAACAGAGAATCAAGACCTTTTTTTTTTTTTTTTTGATATGCTGGGTTGAGGTTTTCCCCCATCTTTCTGAGTTTTGACTTTCATGCTTGTCAATGCAGCTAAAAGAAGCTGCTTGGTTTTGGGACTTTTAAATGCAAATTTGGGTGTAACACGGTCAATCCATGGCACTGGTATTCTACAAGTTACTTTTCTCCATTTCCTTTTTCCCTTGTTTAGATCGATCTTTCAGGGCTGCATTACTGCTCTCTCTCTTTCTGTCTCTCATTTGATCCTTATCTTCTCGGTTTAGCTACTATGTCTGCTAGGGATTATTACGATATACTTGGGGTAAGCAGGAAAGCTACAGCACCTGAAATAAAGAAAGCTTATTTTGGGGTAAGTGTTTTTAGGCGTCTTATGTAATTTTCTTTCTGTCAGCTTCCAGTGTGCATATGAATGAATATGTTGGTGTTACTTCAGAATTTTTTCAATCGTTGATTCAAATTTTCTTGTTATTCTATAGCTTGCAAAAAAGCTCCATCCAGATGTAAACAAAAATGATCCTGAAGCTGAGAAAAAATTTCAAGAAGTTTCCAAGGCCTATGAGGTAAGTTATCATTTTGGATTGTAGCCTATGTGCTTGGTTAATATCCCTTGTGATGAAGGGAATCACAATTCTTTGCTTTATTACAGGTTTTAAAAGATGAGAACAAGCGTGCAGAATATGACCAGGTATGCTAAAATTTATTTATTTATTTATTCTTAGTCATTACATTAAGCAAAGCACAGTAGATGACAAATGTCATTTCCTGCTCGAGCAATATGCTTATTCTCGAATTAATATCTGCTAGTGAAGATTCTTTCTCCTAAACTGTTCATGAACAGTTATGTACAAAATACTTTTTTTTTTTTTTTTTATGTTGGCCTTAGTTATGTGCAAATTTATAGGTTGGCCATGAAGCATTTGAGCAGCAGCAAAGAGGCTTTAACGAGGAGGATTTTAATCCATTCAAGTTCAGCAACCTTCATGATGTAAATGCTTCTTTTAAGCATTTCTTGTTGGTTTTCATTACGTTCATTATTAATTAGTGAACTTAATGCTTCTTGCATCATTTCATCATTGTTAACATTTGGTTAAACTTGCTCTTTTTATGATGCTTAATTCTAAGAAGAGCAAGTTTTCGAGCATTTTATTGTCATGCCGACTGCCCTATCTTGTAGAAGAGACTAGTAATTGTTTTGTGGAAATTCAGCAAATCTTAAGAGTGAGACGGGCAAGAATGGGAGTAAGGTAGTCAAAATAGATGTTTCTTTAGTTTTTGTGGAGGCGCTAGTTTGCTATTGTTAGCATTCCCTAATGAAAATACCTCTCATGGACTGTATCGGCATTGGATGATCAAATACTGTCAAGGGACATAGAGAAATGGGGTATATATGCTGCTATTCTCTTAGCATTACTGATATTTGAGGTGTCAGTGCCTGATACTTGGTTGCTTATTGATGCTTGGTTACTGATATCTGTATTTGATCTGGGGCTCACAAGTCATGTTGTTAGCTCTGAGCATTATGATTTTATGATCCTTGCATGCGAATATGGTTGCTGGAGGAATGAATGTGCTTATTCATAGGATTCTTGGTGCTCTTTGTAGTTTCTTGTTTGTATTACTCTAATATGAAATTTTTGTACGCATATTGGCCAGATATTCAACATTCAGGATATATTCAAAAATAGAATTGGCGGTGAAGATATCAAGGTTTTCATCAGTTTCTAACTTTTGTTGATGGTTATGGTATTGCGCTAGTTTATTTTTCTGACTTGTCACATGTGGTTTACCATACTTTAGATTACAATTGAACTATCATTTATGGAAGCTGTTCAGGGATGCACCAAAAAGGTGACATTTCAAGCTCCAGTGCTTTGTCAAGCTTGTGGTATGCCTTATCTTTCCTCTCAAACTATACTTCTATATACTTTTCTTTTTCACATGTAAGCTCTTTTTTCTTATCAAAATCTTCCATCCTTTGGGTTTCTCTAGGCTCCGTTCTGTTGGTACTTTTCCTACTTGTTTTTAGCTTTTGGGAGCCAAAAATGTTAAAAGTTATGCAAAAGCAAAAAATGTTTTTGAAAGATTATAGGTAAAATATGTAATTTTTTCGATAACTTATAATCTTATTTGATCTCAAGTTATTTTCTCCATTTTTCAGGTGGAGAAGGTGTTCCTCCTGGTGTAAAGCCTGAAAGATGCCGATATTGTGGAGGCTCAGGCATGGTTAGTTTACTGGAGGAGAGTCATGCAAGCCCACATAATTGTAGAGATACTCCTAATAATGAACATTAGGGAATTTGTTTATCTCCTTATTAACTCATGGTTTTGCTGCTGTCTCAGATATCTATCAACAAGGGCTTTATGAGTATTCGTTCTACTTGCCCTCATTGTGGTGGAACTGGTCAGTTTGTATCGGTATGTTATGCGTCCACGTTATCTTACTTTTGATGAATCTCTTCTTATTTGGTTATGAACAGTTTGTTGTTGTTGCTTTATGTTTTCCTTTTTTTTAATTGAGGTTTTTTAAATGTGATCATTTTCCTCATTATTAACAGAAGTAATTAATTTTCTCATGAATGTGGATTTTGTGGTGATTTTTTTATATTTTTCACTCTGAACAACGGCCTTGTGAGCAACTAATGTTGCTTGTTACTTCATGCGTTTATAGTGAAGAATTTGTGTTATATGATTTTAGTTTCTTCCAGTTTGAAATTAGAATTGCTATTTGAGATCTCTTACTTTTACTGGCATCAGAAGCTTTGCAAGTCATGCAATGGAGCTAGGATAGTGAACGGACCAAAAACAGTCAAATTGGAAATAATGCCAGGTACTTTGCAAAGCTAAAAGTCCATTTGGTGGTTGCTTTGCCAATGGTTTAATCTGTCATGTCCTGCTTGGTTCTGTTGAGTTTCCTGTTCTTCTTACATTCACTTACGATGTGTGTTACTTTAAAAGCTGAAATCCCTATGCGGAACTGAACTTAAGGCATGGAAACTTGTATTCAATGAATAACTGACCAAAATATAGCCCTATATAATGAGTAGTTGACCAAAACATAAACTAGAGAAAGTGATGCTATGTCTATAATTATCTTCATGTATCGTTCACCTTTTCCATGCTTGTTGATTATAACAGTGTCTTGAACTAAAAATGACAAAGTGGTGATGCTTTTTCAATGATTATTAGTGTCCGGTATCCAATATCAAGGCATGGTTTTCTAGTATTCTATTTATCATAGGATTGACTCAAATTGATGTCCCATCTTCAGGAGTGGATAACAATGAGACATTGAAGGTTTACGGAAGTGGTGGAGCTGATCCTGACAGAAATCATCCTGGGGATCTTTATGTTACCATAAAGGTAACTTGTTCAGGGCCTGTCTGATTTCTTCACAGTTTGCACATCTTTTAAGGAAATTTTATTCTTAATCTCCATGCACGCTTGGTTAGAAAACTGAATAGAAGATGTTAAGTATATTTGGGTGAGTGTTTTTCTAAGTTTTTGTTAACAATGGTGAATGGCGGGTGAAGTTGGCAAAGGTGGTAGGGCTGGGCCAGGGTAATACTTGTAAAAGAGCAGTGAACTGATGAAGGAAACAGTGGCACACCAAAGATCTTGACTGAGAACAGTGACTGAATATGACACAACAATAGTAAGCCTCATTGAATGCCATTAAGGGATTTTGCTGGCAGAATATGGTTATTTTTTATTGCTCGTGGGAATATTAAAGTTGTGAATATATGGTTTTATTGGTGGTAATGGGGCTACTGCTCAAAGATTTGGTGGTTATAGAGGCCGTGTGCTGCTGGAGTTCGTTTCAGTGGAAGTAGTTAGTCGTGAAGCAAATCATAAATTCAAATTAGTCTACAATAATTAGTCCTCATTGCTTTTGTTTTTCATTACTTCTATGTAGGAATTTAATCGGTGAATGCTTTTTTTCTTCCATTGTACCTTAGTTTGCAAAATTCTTTCAAAATTGCAAAGGGTCCAACTCTTTACGCTTGAGCCAAATTACCTTGCCCTTATGTTTGTTATTTGACTATACTTGGTCTTTACCCTTGTAGTTGGCAATGGCCTATTGTCTTTATTTTATAATTTCTTAGTGATAATTTTTCAGTGTGTTGATTAATTATGTTTATATTTGCAGGTCCGGCAAGACCCAGTTTTTCGTAGAGAAGGTGCAGACATTCATGTAGATGCTGGTTTGAGTGTTTTTCAGGTAAGACTGGAATTCAATAATTTTCGAACAAGCTATTAAAAGTTCATGTGTGGAGGTCTTGAGCAATGGCTTTGTTTCATAGCTCAATAAATCCTTTGCCTTCCTTGGGTTGTTTCAGTCATTTAGATGTTCATATGGTGCAAACTATTATGTTAGCTTATGTCATTGTACATTCCTTTTATTAACAGATTGTTAAGCAAAAATCTAGGGTTATATCCGGCCGTTTGCTTCAGTATGCCTTTTTTATACATCATCTTGTTGAGACTGGTACTGGAGTTAATATTATTGTTTTCTTTTTACAGGCAATTTTGGGAGGAACCATCCAGGTTCCAACTCTTTCTGGTGATGTTGTGCTAAAGGTTTGTTGGAAATTGCATATGATTGATGTAAAACATAGAAATTGGCCTTTGATTATTTCTTGTTTGAAGTGAATGCTTATGTTGCTACTGATGTTGTTTCCTATTTGCAGGTGCGCCCTGGCACTCAACCTGGCCAGAAGGTAGTTCTGAAGAATAAAGGTAAGAAAGACTAGAAAGGTGTTTCTTTTATTGGTCCAAGTGGTGTATATGGCGAACATTCCCATTTATTTTTCCTTTCTGGTTGTATATACTTCAATACTTATTTTCCCATTACATTTTATTTGGAGGAATTTTACTCTAAGTGTGGCCTGATTGGTTCATGGAATAAAATGGTTACCCTGGGTAATGAAATTGGACTGAAAGATCTGGGAATAAGCTAAGTTTGATATCTTTCCTAGGTTGGTATCAACTAAAAAAAAAAAAAGAACATTCATTCATTTGGTTCATTATAGGAATCTTACCTATGGCATTTTCTAAAATTGCTTTCATCATAAACATAAAAGGCAACATTTCGTAAAAATAAGTGTAATAATTTTTTTCTTTTTCTTTTTTTTTTTGGAATGGAGTATTCAAAACACTGCTTTGAATATAGGATACATGCATCCACTGCTTGAGCCAATTGTTTTGGTGTACTTGTATTCATTTTTCATATGTCCAGAACTGTTTTTTTTATTTGAATGCATAAAATTATTTAGGTTTATATTTTCACATTTGACGGCCAAGGGTAAAAAAATTCTCCTTTTTGTTTGTATTTTAGTTGATTTTAACTCTGTTTTTTTAATTTCACTCATAAATAAATTGAGGACAATATTAGAGAAAGAAAACTTCAGTTCTAGACGATTCTTTCGTATTTCTAGAATTTGAAATCTATGGGTCATCCTTTTTATGTTTATGTAATCATGTTATGTGAATTCTTCTTCCCACCCATTTTTGTTTGTCTCGATGTTAGTTTGTTTTCTCTTTCGAGTTCAAACTGACAATTTCTTTATGTGCTTACAGGGATTAAAACAAGGAACTCTTACTCATTAGGTGACCAATACGTGCACTTCAATGTCAGTATCCCAAAGTAAGTCTCCTACATGGCGTACATTTCTAATGTTCTTCCTTGAAACAAAATGTATCTACATGCCATATATGATGCAGCTCTCATCTTCTTCTTTTGAGCATAGTCACATTTGCAGCAAATTGTTCCTTGATTTATGGATGCGAACTAGAATAAATTTATTAATGGTTGGAAACCATTTTGTACAGGAATCTGACCCCAAGACAACGTGAATTAATTGAAGAGTTTGCTAGAGAAGAGCAAGGTGAATATGATAAGCGTGCTGCTGCTGGGGCATCTGGCTGAAGGCGAGACCAGAATGACTTAATTTTTTTAAAGCAAATGCAAGGTTATTCTTGGTGACAGAAAAGAGGCACAGAAGATAAGAAATTGGATTATTAGTAATAACTCATGGTTTGGAAGTTTTATACGAGTAAATTTTAGAATGTATTGACTTTTTGTTGCTTGTGTATTGTATCAAGTTTTCCACTCACAGATATTGATTCATCATTTTGAGGCCAATGGTGATATTGTATTTATATAATATATGTAGGTATAATGACAAAATAATAGCTACACGATGCGGCTGTTGTCTCATGGCATATTTGACTGGTATGCTGAATTTTTTTAAAGCATTGAATAGCGCTGGTCGAAAATGTGCACCCTTGATATGGCCAATCAAAGTTTAAAGATTTGTGAGTTAAACAATCGAATTGCAGTTATGAGTCACCTAATTTATGTTTAAATTAAATAAAAAATGATTTAAAGGTGAATTGAAATTTTGGTTTGTCAAATTGTAAGGATTTTTCGAGTCATCCAATTTAATTTTTTTCGTCATTGTTGTTTTATTTTTTAGTAAGGTGTTATTTGATAAACTGAAAATTTTGCCAAAAAAATTAGGTGCTGAATTCTATTGATGAACTTTGTAAGGCATTGAATTTCGATTATAAAACCGGTATAGTATATTACTAAAAATTATTTGTTGAATATAAATATATTGTTTGATAAATCAAAAATTATTTGTTGAATATAAATTTACCGTTGGATAAATGTTAATATTGAATGCTTAAAATTTTTTTCACATTTTTATTCTTATTTTAATTGAACTTTATGTTATTTATAAAATAGTTTGATTTGAATATAAATATGAAATATTGGAAAAAAAATAAACCATTAAATAAAAAAAAATACCATGAATCTAAAAAATATAAATCTTTTAAAATAAAGTAATTAACATAAATTATTATGCAGTTGATTTGCTATTTTTTTTTAAATTAATCATAAAAATTTAATCAACTCACCTTCCTACTTTGATAAACTTTCATCATTATTTTGATATTTCTCGAATTATCTTCACCTTCATTATCAACATGCTTTAAGAAGTGTCTATGATGGTTAATTTTTTGATGTAGTTATGTATAGCTACACAAGAAATAACAGTTCCTTTATAGTGAAAATGGATATTTAAAACATAGAAACAAAATTAAATAAGAAATTTAGGAGAAAGAAATATTGATAAAACCATTTACAAAATAAAAATTAGGAAAACCTAAATAAAAAAAAAAAAAACAAACTCAATTATTAAAGTAAAAATACAATATATTCGCACATGAATTTATCTAAAAATATCAAATTTAGATATTTATACCCTATCAAAGTAAGGAATTATGGCATATATGTTTGGAATAGATTCCGTTTTGAAAGAGTTGAAAAAGCACTATCTCAACTTACAAAAAAATTAGATAAAGAAAGATTAAAGGAATTCTAGAAAAACCATTTATAAACAAAAATTAAGAAATGCTAAATCAACAAGACAAACTCAATTATTAAAATAAAAATATAATAAATTCGTACCTAGATTTAATTATTCAACTTGAAGCTTTAGGTCGATTGAATAAACAGTTCAATAAATGTAAATTATTTAACGGGGTAAGATAATCTTAAAAAATAAAGCTGACTAAATGTAATCTCTATTAAGTGATAAGTTATCTCTTATCTATTTATTTTTTTCAATACTTTTTTATTGAAATATTCTATTAAGTAGTTTTTAATATTAGTTATCAAACACATTTAAAAAATTAAACTACTAAAAATTTTAATTTTCAATGAACTGATTTTTTCAATGGGATATCAAACAAACCCTAGGTCATCAAGATCCTTGAAATAAATCTTAATCTTGTGCAAAATCCTAATCATGTGCTATTGAAGATATGAGATAAATTTTGTTTATTCAAGATCAAGCCATCAAAACCTTTTCATGATCTAGTGTTGTTACAAGGAGATAAATTTTGTTCGCTCAAAATCAAGTCATCAAAAACATGTAAGCAAATCCTTCGAAACAAGTAATCAAGGAGATAAGGTTATTTTATTACAAAAAGAGATAAATTTATTTGTTCAAACAATTGAAAAAAAAAAAAAGAAGATTATGAAAACAATTAAAGAAAAAAAATCCAAAGACATTTGGGAAAGAAGAATATTAAAAATTGTTACACCCTAAGAACGTCGTTCGCCTAAATAATCCTAAAGGCAACTAGGACTCCATTGACCAGATTCTAAGGTCCTGATCACCTAATTGTCGGATTTACCAATCGTCCTAATAAGCAATGCAGCACACTCCAAACAATGACATGACTGTCTGACAAGGACCACTTAATAGTACATTATGGGTAAGGCAACTTTTGTTCTAAACTAGTAGGAGACCATTGACAGCCCTTCACAAATACGACCAATACAACCAAAGGATTGCTATACCTGGACAATGACAAAAAGGCATGTAGTACAAACTCCTAAAGAGACCCGAGTATAAAAAGGGTAGGAAACCCCAAGGTAAGGCATGAATAATCTCTATCTGCTTTTCCTCTTCCATTTTCTCCTTACTTAAGGCTCTTAATTCGCTTAACTAAATTAAGCATCAGTGTGTGCCCTGGAATCTTAACTTTAATGCCCCTCTGACCTTTCTTTATGTTTCGGGTCCCATCTTCACTCTATATTCTAGTCTTCTTCCAACCTTCCCTAAGAAGACAACAATAAGAATCAACTTCTTCGTAGCTCCAATAGAGTCAAGAAGAAATATCTAAAACAAATTCTTTATAATTTTGATCAACAAGTTCAAAAGGAAAATTAGAAAAAAAAAAATCTACAAAGCCAAATTTCTAGAGCCCCAAAAAGTCCAATGTGACCATACACACATACATACATATATATAATGTTGTAAAATGAGTCACTGAGTTGGTGTCACAAATTAACCAAACACCAACTCAGTTAGTGAAATATAAAAAAAATAATAAACTAATTAAACTAATAGTGATAAAAACATTTGCGTACTAAAAAACTACTAAAATTTTTAAAAGATACTCAATTCTTTAAAAAAAAAAAAAACTCCCACTACTTAAAAACTGCTTAAAATATAAAATTTTACCTAAATAATTTATGAGCTATCCACTTTTAAAAAAATTATTTATGTTTTTTTACAAATTTATTTATTAATCTTTCTCATTTTTTTTTTTAGTTTGTATGTTTTTCACCTACGTATTGGGTGTACCCCATTCTAATTTGTATTTACAGGGTTTCTCTTGAACTAAAAAGGGGAAGAAATACTCTTTTAAACAATACCTCATTAAGAGCAGGTTTCATGTCAATGGCAAAATACTTCATTTGTTGCAACATTTCTTTAAACAATAAAAAAGGTTTTTCTTAAACTAAGAAGGGGAAAAAAGAAAGCAAATCAGTGTGATAATTCTCCATCCTCAAAGTAATTCCTTCCCATAGATTATTGTCCCAAAAATGGAGTTTTCGGCCCAAATTTCAAAACATTTAAATTTGATATGAAATTCCAAGATCCAAAATTCCCTAAATTTTAGGTCAAATTTCAATGCTCAAAAACTCCCTCAATTTTAGGTCTAGATTTATTCGATTCAAGTAAATCATCAAGATCTATGAAGCAATTTTTTACCAAAGAAAAGAAAAGTAAAATTTTCTTTTATTTAAGAATGTTGAGGGATTATATTTTACATTCAAGAAAAATTTAAACTATTAGTTTACTTAAAATTTTATTGATTTAATTTTCAAACACTGAAATTTATAAGTGAGGTGGAATGTTTGTTGCGTGAAGGACATGATAAATGGTTTCCTTCACTCCAATCATTTTATGTGTCTTCTCCGCCTCCAAGATTTCAAGGACCTTATTTGGTTAAGGATTTAATACTTATTTTTGTTCGACATCAAAACGGATTCTTCTAATGCATAAAATAGAAATTCCTATGACTTCTTCTACTATATCCATCCAGATCATGATTTTCCCCCTTTTTTAGGCAAAGGAGATAATGCAATTTGAATCTGTTAAGGGAGCTTTTTAGTAAGGAAGAGATAAAAGCCATCCGTATGATCCCTATTCGAACCCGAAACAAAGATGAGCTTCTCGTATGGCACTTCCTCTAAGGATGGATCTTCTTCTGTGAAGTCACAAGTTGCTTCGTAACCTTGAACCAATTGAACCTGGTGAAGGATCTAGTGACAGAATGGTGCATGATAGGAAATTTCTGGAAAAGTGTTTGGGACCTCCCTATTCCACCGAAGTTTAAAAAACTTTCTAGGAAGAGCTTGTCTGTGTTGGTCACTTTTGATAATTGGCAGAGAAGACATATAATTGGATCTGCAAAGGTTTCACGGTGTGATGAAGAAAATGAGACTTTAGAGCACGTATTTTTTTTGTCCTTTTGCTAGAGCTGCGTGGATGGCCTCTCTGTTTAGATGCTGCCTTCGACGAGAAGGTTCTATAGGTTTTTGCAAATGGTGGAAGGATATTTCATTGGTCTTGCCGAACTTCGGATCCTTTAACTCCGGATGCATATTGCCATTGTTGGTTTGGCATCTGTGGAAGGCTCGAAATGTATGGGTTTTTTAAGGCGCCTTAGGTGATCCTATTTAGGTTTGGACTATTGCATGTAGTGAGTACCAAGAATCCTTTAATGAACTATCAAGAGTCCAATCGCGTGTCTTACCTCGGGAAGGTCAACGTTCACGGATTAGACCTCCAATGGAAGTTATCAGAGTCTATTGTAATGCCTCCTTTGAGTGTCTCCTTGACTGCGGGTATTGCAGTTGTTGCAAGGGATTGCTTGGGGACTGTTGTTGATGGAACCAACGCACTGGTGCATTTAAATTATCAGTGGCTGAAGCCTTGGCAATTAGACTTTGCTATTATTCAAAAAAGAGGATGGAAGAGAGTCATTATTGAGTCTGACAATATGGAGCTTATCCATAGGCTGGCAAATAGAGGTGTTAAGGGATGGGGGACCTGTGCCATTGAAGAGGATGTTTCTCTAATGTTGGCTGGAACTCCGAAGGTTCGTTTTGTTCATAAAGGCAAGCAAAGTTGCTGATTGGGTGGTGAAAAAGACTAAAGCCAGGAGCTGTCCCAACGAATGGGTTTTTCACCCTTTTGATGAGTTGCTGAAGCTTTTGTTGACGGATAAGAATTCTAACAGGCTGTGGCCATAGGCCATTTCATTTTGAACCCAAAAAGAAAAAATTGTAAGTACTATACACCACGATTATAAATAGCAAAAATCCGTGGAATTGATGAAGTTACACATTGAAAATATGCCAATGCCAGTCGCAATCTCAAGATGTGAGGTTGGTTTTTGTTTTCTGTTTTTTAGCATCCAATTAGATATTGATTCATCTATTTTAGCATCAATTGGACCATTTCCATTTGGATGATGCCCATTTACTTCCTTCCTTTCTCCAGCTTCCTCACCAACAGCTGCCTCTGGAGTCACCCCCAACTTGATCATGTTAGGGAGCTGAGTTAGTGGGGCAGAGCTTGGACTATTATCCCATGTGAGCGAGCCACGAGGCCCTTAGCAGCAGCTTTCTTCCTCACTTCTGTCACCGCACAAGCTGCTCTTTCATTAAATCCTCGTCCTCGAGGTAGAGTCTCGCCAGTAATTGCTGCACTAAGGGACTTGTTGAAAGAAGCACTGGAATTCCCATATCCTCCAGCTCCAGCATTAGCAGCATGGAAGGCATGTATCAAATCTGGATGGGCCTCCCACGCCAAATTATGAATCAGCTAAACAGAAAGGTAGAGATACATGCTTCATTGGAGATGTCAGATGGCTAATTATAGCAAGAAATAACATTTCCCCATAGGTCTGTGTCCCAGAGGAAAAAAAATTATGAAAATAGGTGGCCGAAAGCTAAAAATGGTTTTCTACGTAAGTTTTTCTAACAGCAGTTGCTTTGTGAACTGACGATGTGAAAGGGAGGGAAGAAAAGCAGGGTAAGTGATTAACTAACATGCCTTTCAAGACATCAAATTGCCTTTTGAGTAGAAGCTGCATTTAAAGATTTTGAGCATTCATCTGTCAATACAAATTAGCAAATAATTCTTTTTCCTTTTTATTATACTCTTAAACGTAGATATGCGGATACGATCGGTACCGATAACACTCGGCAAAACCCTCCAGTGAAAAGGAAAGAGATGTGGCGCGGCGAGAATAGTCCCATCGAGCCAGACCTTGCCTTCCAAATGATTGTTACGGAGTGATTGGACCCCAAAAAGTGTCCAAGTGCACTGTAGCAGAGCCCGTAATTAGGCACTAAAGCCTAATAGTTTGGAGTAGAAGGTTCTCTTTTACTTTTATTTATTCGTATTCACTTACTATATTTATAAGCATGCTATGAAAACTATGAAAATTTAATATTAATTTAACAAATTCCCAAAATTAATAAAAAAAATTTGTAAAAAAAAAAAAATTAATCCTATCAATTCTGATCCGAACCTGAAAAATTGGACTAGTCAATCCGAACTCGAACCCGATCCAACCTGATTTAACTAAAAAAGTCAACAACTTAAAACTGACTAACCTGAACCCGAAAATAACTCGAATCTAAAATAACCCGTATCCAGAATGACCCGAACCTGAAATAATCCGAATCCGAAATGATTCAAACCTAAAATAACCTGAATCTGAAATGACACGAATTCGAAATGACCCGAATAATTAACCCGAAATGATCCGAACTTAAATGAAATATAATTTCATTTCAAAAACATTAAATTCTTACAAATAATACTTATTACATAAATTATTAATTTATTTTATTATTTTATTTCATAACTTATAATTATATTAGATTGTGATAAAATATGCAAATACTATTTGGTATGTATTAATTGATTATGTTCCTATTTTTATTCTCTTATCTTTATGCAAAATAATGCAATAATTATACATGTGCCTCTTATAATAATTTTTAATATTTTATTAATTTAAATGTTTTAAATTGTTATTGTAAAAGAAAGAAATCATTTTCATTGTTTTATTTATAATCTGTAACAATATTACTTGGTAAAACTTTATATGACCATTATTGTTTTATTTATAATTTTTTACTTCTCACTTGGATTTGATAAACACATGCGTAATTATCATTATCAAAGATCAAAGATATTTTTATTTCTTTGGTCGAATCTGAATAAAGGAATTGAAAAAAAATTCAAATTGTTGAAAACTCAATATTCAACCAAGTGAACATTTAAAAAAAAACCTTATGTACGGTTTTGCAAGATATTTAAAAATAACAATTCAATTCGATAATCCTTAAAAATTTAATACTGAAACACACTAATATACTTTTCCATCTTTCTATTTGTAAACATAGAAAAAATAAGTCATAACCTTGTTGGTTAAATCAAAACATAAGACCAAAATTTTATGTAAAATTTTCAAATATACTTTGCAAAAAAGATCTTTGTAGCAAGCAAATATTTGATAAGGATATTTTAAAAGTATTACTACTTCTATTGTTGCAACTTAAAATACTGTATGACCTCAATAGCAGATAATGGGTTAATGGATAAACTTTTATTGATTTTTTTAATTGATTCTTTTTAAGTTTAATTAGGTTGAAATTGGGTATTGATAATGGGTTAATGAGTTAACATTTATTGGCTTATTGGATCTTAGGTTAGTTTGGTTAAAATTTTGGTAGACAACAATCTCATTTTAGCCATAATAAGTTTTCTTATTATTATTATTATTTTACAACCTTTTAGATGATAATACTTACTTGTTAAAAATTTTTTTAGTGATATTTACTAAATAAATAGATAACAAAAAATTAATAGTGATATTTAGTAAAAAATTATTAAATGATAATAATTATTTAAGTAAAATTGATACTTGAATTTGAAAAATAATCCGATTATAAAAAAAATCCAAAAATCGATTCAAAAATATTTTTATTTTATTAAAAATTAAAATATATATTTAAAATATTTTTATTTTTATATTTGAATAAAATTTTAATTAAATATGACTTGAACAAATAATTTATTTAAATTTAATCTAATTTAATTTTAAAATTGATAAATTAACACAAATGATCCAAACTTATATAAATCTAATGTCAAACTTGATTGACCCAAACTCAAAATGACCAAACTCGATGAATCCAACTGTTAAACCTGCTTAACTCAAATCTAAATCTAAAATTACTCGAACCCAATTTAACCTAAGTGTTAGACTCGATTCACCTGAATCCAAAATAATCGAAACCCGATTAACCCTAGTGTTAAACCTGATTGACCCTAACCCAAAAGAACCCAAAATCGAAAGGACCCAAACCCGAAATAACTCGAACCTAAAAAGACTCGGACCCAGAATGATCCAAAACCGAAATGACTTGAACCCAAAAATAACCTGAAAATTTTAAAACCCGAAATAACTCAACTCAAAATGACCTGACTTGAAACTAACTCAACCCGCTCAATTGCCAGGTCTAAAAAATTATTAATAATTTAAAATAATAAAAATTCAAGAATTTGAAATGAATAAAATATTATTATCCTTTTAAAAATATAATTATCTATCAAATTTATTTTATAAAATATAAATATCTTAATTTTTTTTAAAAATACAAACTCATGGAAAATGCAACTACTTTATAAGTCTATAAAATTTAGTTTCATTAATAATCTAATATGTAATATATTTGGATATGTTAACTAAAAATTGCTATATCTATATATATATATATATATATATATATATATATGTAATAAAATTTATTATAAATATAGAAGAGTAAATATAAATATTACAGGAATATAAGTTAAACTCATTATAAAACCTTTAAAAAAAAATCATGAAGGTGTCCTTAAGTAATTTTTACCCCGTCCCTTATGTAAGTAACTGAAAAATCTATTACCGCATCAACCAAAAGAAAAAACAAAACATTTGCCATTCAAAAATTTTCACGGATGAATAGAATAAAATAAAAAAATTATCTTAATGTACACATGTATATAATAATATGAAGTTTAGTTGTTTGAAATTCTAATTTTACTCCTGTTGATTGACAAAATTTAATTATTTAAACGTTTTACATGTAATTTATGGTTAAAATAAAAAAATATTGTAATAAATTTTTCTCCTATTAATGGTAAAGATTTGAAATTTTGAATGATAAATCTCAATAAGATTATCTTATTACTATTTATAATATAAAAATTTAAATAATAATGGAATAAATCTTCTTACTATATAAACAAAATTAAAAAAGTAACACATTAATCAAAATTTATATTAACATATAAAATTAAATTAATTTTTTTATTTTTAATATTAATAAAAAAATTAAAACTTTAAAAATAAAGCAATTCCATATAAATTTAAACATTTTTATTTATTATCAAATAAATTTATTTACCAAAAATCTTCATTATAATTAGAATTCTTGTGCATTTACATAAAAGATTTGATTAATATATTTTTTTTCTAATTTTAAGATCAATGAAAAATTAAAATTTTGAAAAGAAAGTAATATGAAAACTTTTAACTTTCTAATTTTTTATCAAATAAATCCATTTAATAAAATTCTTTGACTATAATTAGAATTCTCATTTATAATTTGGACAAATAATAATAATGTAAAATTATATTAATATAACTTGAAATAAATTAAGCATAAAACTAATTTTAAAGTTTTTCTATTATAATTTTTTCTTCCTTATTTAACCGGTACCGAAATAACTTATAGCCAATAAAAAGCCTTACGACATCTGCAAAATTTAACTGCCAATGCCATCCATGACCTACAACCTATAACCACAGTCAATGTCTCAAGAACACCATAACTATTAATCCGTCCTTCAATACTGGCAGAATTATCGAGAAAAAAACCAAGAAATGTCTTGTGTTGCAGCATCAGTAAATCATTCTGCAAATGCTTTACCTGTTACTTTACGCAGCTAAAGTTCTCATTTCATTTTAAACTTTTCAACTTTCCCATTTTGGTTTACTTACAGACTGAAGACTGAATATATGCGCCTTGAATTGAAAGATAATTAAGCCTAAATGAAAAATCCATAGCCAACACTGAGCTAACGAAATCACATTTCAGACTCAAACCCAATATTCCAAAATCCCTCAGGAGTCATAGGAGGAACATACTTGTATCGGTGCCTAGACACACCATCATGATGCTCACAGCGGAAATTCTTCTCATCATCTTCATTGTCCTGATCTCCCTTGTTAAGAACAGCGTCATAGAATTTCTTACATTGATTGCATTCAAATCCTCTCAACTTTTCCCTCTCTGATTTCTTTCTTACAGGTTCCACATACTTGAAACTTCCCTTGTCAGCCATTTGAAATGGTATATCTTTTTTATCTGGCCTCTTGTCAACACTAGCATCCTGTGTCTCATCGTCTGAGCTATCAACATTCATCTCTTCTGGAACTGGAGGATCATCAGCTTCTTTCTTCACAGCTTTCTCCAGGTTTTCCCTGATATTCATCAGCGGAGTGTCAAGAAAGTCATCATGGGGATCAGGCCTAGCTTGACCCTGGTGAGACCTAGTATCTCTCCAGCCAGAACTAGGTCGCTTTTTGCCAACTATAGGATTAGATTTCACACTTGAGGGGCATTTAAAACTGGGGAAACTGGAAATAGGAAGGTGGGAGCTAGAGGTTTCAACTGGTTTGGCTCCTTTCTCATCCTCTAGGTTACCATGTAAACCAATTAAATACTTCCTGCTTTTTGTGTCAAGAACAACCGCAGCAGTATTTGAAATTCTGTTTACAGCATCTGCAAGGAGGGACAGCAAAATGTAGCTAAGAAATCTCTAACCGATCCAAAAGGAAAACACAACAGACATAGCAGTGGCAGCAATTTTTTTTTGCAACATGTTGCCTCAAACTATAAGGTGTTCTTGACAGTCTCACTAGAATCATAGATTCAAAAAAACCATAAAAATTATTAGAAATTTAATGAGACCTCAACAACTTGTGAGACCCTTGTGCAAAAGAAAAGGCAAACCTGTTTTGAATTTATCCAGAAATTATCAGAAAAAAACTAGGATGACTAGGCAATAAGCATTGATCTAAATAGAAGCCAAAAATATGAACTAAGTGTAAGCAGCAGAAACTTGCCCAGAGAACGTTTGGGATTGTGAGGATGCCTTGCTGAGTCACTTTCAGCTTCCATTTTATTTGGAAAAGCCATATTCTCGGTAGTAAGGCCATTCTTTCTGCAGAGGAAGTTGTATTGGGATTTTAGCCTTTTGTAAGCAGCAAGGAGATCTCTTTTTTTCTTCTTCTCAGCCATCAACTCAGAGGCTTTTGATTCAATCTGTTTTATTAACTTTTCATATGAATCCATTTCTTCAACCGCATGGTCCGCATCATCACCACTTTCTCTAAGTTTGACCTGCAGTTCATTGACTTTCTGTTCCAAGCCATTCACTTTGGCCAGAAGTACTTCTTTTAGTTTCTCATGCTCCATCAGCTGCTGCTTATTCTTCAAAATTTCTGAGCCTCTTAATTCAATTTGTCTAAGCAACTGTTCTTGCAGTTTTCTTCCTTCCTCAACTTCATGTGTCTTCTTCCCAAGTGCCACATGGAGTTCTTCGTAGTTCTCCTTCAATTTCTCAAAATTGGCCACAAGTAGCTTCTTCTCCTTGTGGCAATCGATCAGCTGCTCTTCTTTATGCATAATATCAAAGGTTTGCAATTCAATCTTTCTAAGTAAATTATCTGCCAACTTCTTCCCATCAGCAACTTCCTGAGTCTTTTCTCTGAGCTCCTGCTGGAGCACTTCAACCTTTTTCTGCAGGTTGTCTAGATCACTGAGAAGTACATTTCTTTTCTCTTCATGCTCTTTCTGTTGTTTACCCTTATTAGCTATCACAGATTCTTTTGTTTGAACTAGCTGCACTAATTTGTTCTGCAATTCCATTCCCTCATCAACTTCCTTAGACTTCAACATAAGCTCCCCTTTTAGCTCCTCAATTTTCATATCTTGACTTTGTAGTTTTACAAGAAGTTGTGTCATTTTCTCTTCCTGCTCCTTTAGTTGGTTTTCCTTCTCAAAAATATAAGAGTGGTTCTCTTCGACAAGCTGTTTTTTTTCAAGTTCAAGTTTCTCTAGTCGGAGAGTGAATTCATTTTCCTTCTTCTTCCATGCATCTTCAGCATCTTGCTTGGCCTCGGTATATATTTTTTGCAAGCCTTTAGATTTCAACTGGAAATTTGGGTAGAGTTGGCTGCAAAAGATGTACTCAATCTGAGAAATTCTGTCCTTTGCTTCCTGAATTGTAGCAACCAGTATGGTGCTTAAACCAGAGATATACTTGACATCATCGCTGTCAATAGAAAGCCCTAATTTTGGAGATTGTTCCATTTCTGGAATCAACATTATAAGAACAGCCAAGTTATCATCGTTATAGTTTCAAAACAAATATGTTGGCGAATTCTGAATTTAGCAAGGTATTATAGTTAAAGGGCATGTCCATTTTCAGCCATAACAGACTTATCTGGCATGGCGAAAGACCTAAAAAAATTTTATCCCAATTTTTAGAGTTCTGCCATTGAATCCTTAAGTTTGAAAACGAGAAAAAATATAGAGTAGGTAGTTGAACACTTGAACCGTGAAGAAGAAGACATGAATTCAAACATTTTAAACAAGTTGGAGCCTCTTTCTAGACAAACTAGCAACAAGAAAAAGAAACTCAAACGCACGCAGAAAAGCAGAAATAGCTTAATCGTTTTGCATGAACTGCTAACGGAATTACATATGATATAAGTAAAATATAGCTACATCGAAAAATGAAACTAAAACAAGCACTAGCGAAGAACATGAAACTCAACAAAAGTGCAGGAAATTAGGAAAATTGAAACCAAAATAACAACTTACTTCGGGTTTGAATCCAGCAATCAAACAAAGGAAGACAGAAAGCAATGAATCGGCAAATGTCAGCGAAATTTTAGAAATCCAGAAGAGGGAAAAATGGTAGATTGGAATGGATGGGACGGGGGCGGGGGCGGGGGCGGGGGCGGGTTTGAACTTGTGCTAGCCTAGGCTTCAGGGATTGATAAATATAGCATAAATTAGGAAGAGTAGATCTACTAGGCCCAAATCACTAAACAGAACTCATGGGCCTTCACTATTTTTACGGCCCACCTACTTCTTCAATATGTCTTGATTTATTGGAAGCGTAAGGAACAGTTGATTATCATTTAATTTATTTGCTGGCTAAGTTGAGTCCAAAGATGAAAGTTTTTTTTTTTTTTTTTTACTTTTTGGGCCAGTTATTACGAAAGATCTGGACGAGGATATTAATAAAGAACTAGTATGTGATTCAATCTCTGTTTGTATTGTAATTTGTAAATCGTAATTATATTGTATATAAAAGTATGAATAATAAGAATTTTTTAAATTGATTAAAATATTTATTATTGTTAATTATATTATTGATTTTGTTATTTTAGATATTTTTTATTATTAATAAGATTGGTCACATACATAAATAAAAATTCTAATTATATGTAAATATTTGATTAAATGAATTTATTGGACAAGAAAATTTGTAATTTTATTGAAAAACTTTGGGCAAATAAAATTTAGTTGATAATAAATAAAAATAGTTAAAATTTACATTAATTAATTTATCATCAAAGTTATAATTATTCATCAACCTGACAAAAGTAAAACTAAAAAGTTATTTTTTTAGAATAGATAATGAATTAGCATTTTTCATGAACTTAAATTATAATTTTGGTTTCTCAAAATGATTTTTTGATGTTTTGAAGGTTTTATAATAAATTTTGACTTATATTCTGATGATAATTTCTTTTAATTAGTATTTTTATTTTTATATATAGTAATTTTTATTTAACATATTTTCATGCAATGTGATATTCATTTTTGTGGTTTTTTTATTTTTGTAAGATCACATACAATGTATGTGACACAATCACTGGTCATGAACAGAAAGTAAAAAATAAAAAATAAAAATGGATTATGGTCTTTTCTTACACTAGGAAATTTGTTTCAACGGTGGCTTGGCTTGGCTACGTATTATATTGCTGGGTTCCAGCCATCATTGTCCCAACTTCTAAGTGAGGCCCTTTCCTTTCGGATTTTAGCATTTTAGCAGAGGGTCTTATTCTGCCTCTTTCATCTACGTTCCAATTGCACCCTTAAAAAGCACAACAGACAATACATGGAAGGAAGGAAGGAAGGAAGGACTTTCATTTGTTTTGCCTAAGGAGGGAACACCATAATCACAATTTTATCTAACTCATTGAATTCCCAATCTTGTTTAAAACAATATCAACTAGTCCTAGTCCTAAGTAATAACATAACATCCACTTTCACACATAAGTCAGTCAGTCATACCTGACCTGAGGCCGAGCAAACAGCCCAGCCCAGCCAAAAGCTAAACAAACTTTCATTGTAGCGACCAAGTAACACATCCTCCCTTAGGAACCCCCACGATAGCATCCCACATTCAATAAACCCAATGAAAAGTATTTCTATCATATTTAAATACCAATGACAATTAAGTTCAACATCAAAAAGATAAGCAAGATTCCCACCGGATTGTAGAGAAATAAGTTCATAAAGCCACAAAAAACAACAGTTACAAGACATCAATCGGGTTCTTGACCACTAACATGAGACGATCGAGGAAAAGAAATGCCCATTTTATCAGCGAAGAGGTTAACAAAATGAATCAGGGGAAGCGGAAGAAAACAACAAAATTCTCACTTTTATTGACGCCATTCTTGGCCAAGAGATCAGCACATCTGTTTCCCTCACGATAGTTGTGCTTCATCACATGAAGTTGGTCTATGTGGCGTCTATAATCATCCAATAAAACACATAGGGCATGATTTTGATTATCACAAGAATTAAAGGATGAATGGATATTTGAGAATCGGTTTCAATGATAATATTAGATAGTCCAAGATTGACAGCAATATGGAGGCCATCCCTCATGGCCCAAAGTTCAGCACTCATGCTGGTGGTTTTGCCAAGGCTCCTTGAAAAAAAACCAAAAATGAAATTTCCATTGTGGTCTCGTATCAGGCCACCTGGCCGGGATTCCCTAAAGAAGAGCCATCAGTATTAAGCTTAAAAGCTCCCTCACGTGGAGGCTCCCATTTGATGTTAATCATGAATTTGTTTGGACCCTATTTTGATTCCTTAGCATAAGCAAAAAATTCAACATAAGCATTTTTAATTTTTTCAACAACAGACTTACTATATTTGTACTCCCCTCTAGAAACTTTGTTATTGTGCTGGAGCCACAAAGTCCAAATGGCCATAGCAAAAACAATGTTCCAAGGTAAATTAAAGAAATTAGAAATGGGTAAATTAAAGAAATTAGAAATGTTATCATCTTTGCAATTCTTTTTGAGCCAAATGAGATAATCTAATTGAAAAGAGGCCGGGGCTGGTTTAGGAGCCCTCCACACTTTGATAGCTTCTCTGCATTTACGAAATAAATGGTCAATAGTTTCACTTTCCTGTCCACAACACTGAAGTATCAATATCAATCGATCTTCTCTCTTTGAGAAAAAAAATCTACTGACCAGTTTGTGGTGGACGAATAAAATGCTTCATTTTTGGCAAGGTTGGAACCTTCCAAATCCACTTCCAATCAGTTTACCTGGTATCATTTAAGCTACTAGAAAATTCATTTGCTTATTTAATAGAAATTTTAACACTAGAGGAACTTTCAACTTACGGTGTGTTGTCCTTGATCAAAAGGTTGGATAGGGATGGCTCTAATGGTATTAATGACCTCCTCAGGCCGGCAAATGGGTAAGTTATTCAGCAACCAATTTACATCTTGGTTAAGGACCCTATAGACTGTGAAGTCAGATTCGTCTTGAGCAAGAGGTCCTGAAATAAGATTTCTAATAGGTCCAAGGCCAGTCCAGTCATCCCGCTGAAAGCTAATTTTATGGCCATGTCTAACAATCCATCTTAAGCCCTTATGGAGAATATGCTTGCCCTTGGTAATTCCCTTCCAGTTTGGTGAGGCTTTTCTATATTCATTACCTCTATTCAAATATTTGGCTCTTAACACCTTCACCCAAACAGCGTTATCCAAAATTTTAAATTACTTAACAGAGATCTAAGTAGGTAAGTTACTTCAGTCTTCTTCATCAATGACCTTTGTTCCCAAACCCTTCAAACCCTCCCCTGGGATCTCTGCAACAGTTACCAGTGAGTAAAATTCCTCCTTGGCATCCTCTTCATCGTTTCTCTTCCTTGCAGTTCAGACCTAAACACTTCGGGCACCACGGCTCCATACATGCTTGTTCAGCTTTACATCAACTCTAACATTAATTATCCTCATTGCCTTTTGGGCAAACTTCCTAATCTCCTTTATGGCCTTTGGGGCCTCCTTCTTAAATGTACTGTGGAATGTTGTTCAAATTTCCAGATTACATTGCATAACTTCATACGCCGATTAAATGGAAATAAGCAAAACTTTCAATGGAAAGGAAAAGCAAAAGAAGGGAAATATGTAAAACCAGTGCCAAATGGAACTCAACGGTGAATATTTTCTGTGAATATAGCAACAGCTTGATTTATGTTCTAATTGAACTGCATGGCAGTACAAAGAAAAAAACCTCGGTTTCCTTTGTAATATGATCCAGAAAGATGATACAGTTGTTTAGATAGAAATAGAGAAATCCAAACCAAGCAAGAACATCATAAAGTTACACAGTGGAAAATTCTAATAATAAGGTTTCAGTTTGGATCAAATCAACATTTGAACAGATAGTAGCAAATTTGAGCAATGGAAAACTAAGGATTATTTTGAGAACGCAAGCAAGAGCTGAAGGTGGTAGTAGGTCCATACGAATATCCTTTAGACACTGAGCAAAAAAAAACATGGAGAAGGGAAACATGTGGATCTGGAGCAAGCACTAATTAGTCAACTGCTCCACTCCATATGATCCATATATTTAAAGCAATTTCGACATCTATCACAATAACAAAGGAACATCATAATATAGTATATCAGATCAAATCGGATCATTAACAGCAGCAACAACATATATAATAGATGAAACTAAAGCAAAGATTTGCTTTGGTTTGGTTTGGTTTGGGTAGTCAGCATCCATGCAAGCGCTTGTGGAGTTTGACGGTGTATTCTCTAGTGACCACCTCCTCCTTTCTTCCTTTGCTTGCCTTCTCTACCATTTTCTCTTTCTTCTCCAAAACCACAACTAAACAAAACTCTAGCACTACCACTTATACAACTCGCCCTCTACACTAAAGGGCTTTATGCTCTTTATTATGACTTCAATGCCCTCCTATCACTCGGCGACCGCCGTTTTTGATTGGCCTCAATCAACAAATACAGACAGACAGTATTTACTTCAATCTTTTAAGTTTTTTTTCTAATAATTAGTCTTATTTTTATTATAAAATATTTTTCTGTCATTTTCATGGCATGTTAATTGTTAAGTGGTATTGTAATGATGACATTTGTTATACCGGTTGGATGATTGACCAAATACTTCATAGACACCCCTTACAATCGCCATGACCTAAAAGGCTGCTAAAGCAATCGGACGATCGCCAAAACAGGATCAGACATTGATGTGATTTCTTGGCTGCAACATGACTTCAAGATTGACACCTCCTAAATGGTGACTGACTGGCTGAGCCGATCACAAGGCACCATAGCCTGACAACTAGCTCAGCGCTAGCCATTCTCTTATCAAATCACCTTACACCATGTCTCCAGCAACGTCTATAAAAGGGTAAGTAAACCCAAAGGTAAGATAGATTTTTCCCAATTCTCAATCCTTTTCACTTTTCACTTTATTCCCAAAAACTCATATACTGACTTAGCTATCGAAGAATGCCTTAGAGTACCAACTCCGGCACTCTTCTGACCATTTTCATGTTGCAGAGCTGTGATTGACCTTTTGTAAGAAAAATATCAGCAAACATTTTTTTTAATTTCTGTTTTAATTTTTTTTTTTTTTTTACAAATTTATATCTATGCTTTATAGCAACTCATTAAATTTAATTTTTTTCATTAATAGGTAAAATGTAATTAATGTATAGTAATTATTCTTCAAACTATTTTTGTAACACCCTAATCCCACATCGAAAATCTTTGAGTATCTACCATGATATATATATTGAGACTTAAGCCTATACTTGAGAGGTATCTTTTGGGGATAAAACCGTGAGGTTCAATGGGCCAAAGCAGACAATACCTTGCAGGTTGGGCGTGGATCTCCACAAATAGTATCAGAGCGCAATCACTAGCCGGCAGGAGCTAAGTGCTACACCGTAAGAGCCACTTCTAAAATCTTGCGGGAGCTAAGTGCTGCACGGTGGGAGTCACTCTAGAATCCCAACACCTGGTGTGATTCTGGTTTTGTCTACTCCGTATTGATTCTGTCTGTTCCATATTAGGCTTGATGAGGACTTCAAGCTTTAAAACGGAGGGAGTTTGTAACACCCCAATCCCACATAAGGAATCTTTGAGGATCTGCCATAATATATATGTCGAGACTTAAGCCTATACTTGCGAGGCATTTTTTCGAGACAAAACCGTGAGGTCCAATGGGCCAAGCGGACAATACCTTACAGGTTGGGTGCGGGTCTCTACAATTTTACTAATTAAAGTTTATTAATTACTTTGATAATTTAAAATATTGTAATAATAAAATATTGCAAATCATAGTATAGGGTTAAAAGTATGGGTGTTTTTATAAATCAATAGTTTTCATTCCTCGGTCTAGTCGCTTTAATCTTTGCAAATTGATATAAACGGATTAGTTTGATGATTAAAGCATTAAATAATAATATCATTCATAAATTTCATAATGAATTATTTGTAACATCTTTTAATTACTTTTTTTTAGTAATCTTTTTCATATATTACTTTTTTTGTGCACGTTTTAAGTTTATTTTGTTTTGTTTATTGATTTTGGAAAACTGTAATTAAGCATATTCAATTAAAATTTTAAACTTCATTTAATTCATATTTTTTATACGAAACAAATGTAACCCATGAATTTCAACAAGATTCTATAATTAAAAATTTATATTTAATACACTAATTAACATATAAATTGATACATTATAAATAAATCAAATCACAATACTTCATTAAAAATTTTTAAAAATAAATACATATAACTTTAATAAAATATGATAAATTTTACTGTATATTTTAAAAAACTTTATCACCATTATATTTGTATCTTATAATAATTATAATACTAATAATAATAATAATAAAAGAAAAAAATTCTACACTTTACTAGAAGAAATTCAATACCTTAAAAGCTTCTCTTATAGCAAATTCTTCAATATCTATCCTTTATAAAAATGATTTTTCTTATAACTATATCATTAAATTGTCATTTAGTTTTATAAGATTAACATAAATAAGAATACAGGTGCTCATACTCGAGTCAAACCAAGTCGCAGTCCAAAATTTTTTTGAATTTTTTGTCTAGATTCAAATTTGTCCAACCCATATGCTTAAGTTATTATTTAAAAATATTAAAATATTAAGTTATTATTTTTATATTTTTATATTGTTTTATAATTAAATTTAGCTAAAAAAATATTTTTATTATATGAACAGTGTATTAGACCAATCTAGCTAACCCGAATCACTAAAAATAAAACTTAGATCCGATCCAATGTAAGTCGACAAATAATCCTATCCTTGAGCATGTCTAAGTAAAGAAAAAAAACTAAAAGAATGATGAATATTTTTAAGGCCAATAAGAAGGTCAATCAATTAAGTCAATTATCATTTTTTATCAATAACAATATTTACTTCTAAATCTTACGCTACATTTAGTTCGTTGAATGGAATAGCTATTTGATGAGAATAAAATAGAGAAAAATAAATATTACATAATTTGGTTCATTTGAAGGAGTAAAAGACTAATAATATCACATTGTTTAGTTGGATAAAATGATGTTAATATATATATAAGGAACAAAGATAAACTGGCCATTTTATCCTAAAATTAAATAATAATATTTTTATAAAAATTATTCTTATTTCTTTAATAGCTTATAAACTATTATAAATATATTTAAAAATATGTTAAAGATATTATAATTAATAATAAATTTTACAATATTAAAATTTAAAAAATATTTATAAATATTTAAAATATTATTTAAAAATATATAGCAAAAAAAATATTATAATATTTTATATTAATATTTATATTTAAAAATAATATTAAAAATATTTTTCTAAGTTAAAATTAAAATATACTAAAATAAATTTTAAAATTATATTTAAAATTTTTTCAAAATAAATTTTAATAGTATTTAATATTAAACTTTTAGAATATATAAAAGGTAAAAAAAAATTCTCTTTTTTCTCTCCATATTCTCTCTACATCCCCTTTCTCTCTTTAAATTCTTCTTTCTTCTAACCAAACCTAGAAATTCAACCCAAAACTTCGATCTTGGTCCATCATAGCTACCGCTATATTGTTAGGTTTTTTACTCAAATTCAATTTGGAAATCAGTTTAGATTTAAAATTCTTTTGGTTATAGATTATTTGGTCATTAAATTTATTTAATGAGTAAAATTATCAATGAGAAAAGAAATCTTAGTGAATAACTTGGTGATCAAGTGATTGCCCCTATAAATATGAAAATAGGTGTAAATTTTTAGAATTAAGAATGAGAGAGATGTAAGCCTTGTAAGATCTAAAGCTATCAATATGTTGACTGGATGGTTTGTAGGTTTCTCTGTGTAAAAACTACTAGTATATTGATTGTGAGAAAGGACCGTAGCTTTTCACATACAAAAGCTGTCAGTATATTGTAAGAAGAGTCTGTAACTTTATCCATGCAAAAGCTACAAAGTTGATTTAGTGATGATGTTTTTACCCTTTTAAGGTTATGAAAATAGGCTAGATGGGTTAAACCATATTAAAATTGTGTGTTGTTTTATTTTTTTTCTTATTGGATTTTTGTGGACCGTCACGCTATTCCCAACAACTAGCATCAGAACTATAGTTCGAGAGTCATCATGATGCAATTATGGTAATGGTGATTATTCAATTTCAACAAGGATTTTGTTGTTATGGATTGTGATCGTAAGATCAAAAACATGCAAAAGGAGATTTGTTGCAAGTGAAGCTATATAGAGATTCCTAAATTGATCAAATGGTGTAGATTTTCAGTCAATGTTGCTAGCTAATGATCTTTTAAAGTAGATAACACGGAGAGATAATTCTCATTGAAGCGACATAAAGACTAATTCAATTATGATGGAGTCAAAATTACATGAAGGCCAATGTTTAATGGAATTTTTGTTAATGTGAAGTTTGTTAGGTTATTTAAATTGGAATTTGGTTTAGATTATGTCAAAAAAATTTTTTATTATAGATTAATTGATCATTAAGTTTATTTAATGAGTAAATATTATTGATAAAGAAATAAATCTTTGTGAATAGCTTGGTGATCAAGTAATTGCCCCTACATATATCGGGATAAGTGTCGACCATTAGAACTAAGAATGAAAGAAATAGAAACCCTGCAAAATCTCATTGTAGGAAGGTTTATAGCTTTCTCTGTGCAAAAGCTATTATTGTGCTGAATACATAGTTTGTAGCTTTCTTCATGTAAAACCTGTCAGTGTGTTATGATAAGGGTTTATAACTTTATCTGTGCAAAAGCTATTAGTGTGTTGTGAGGAGAGTTTGTCATTTATCGATGCAAAAGTTGTAAGCTTGATTTAGTGATGATGTTTTTACCTTTTTAGGCTATGGGCATTGGCCAGAAGGGTTGAATCATCTTAAAATTGTGTTCTTTTATTTTTTTTTTCTTGTTAAATGTTGTTATGGGTTGTCGCGAGATTTCCAACACAGATGCTACTGTTTAGTATCGATTTCCCAACCTAGAAATGCTTCAAAATTCACCAAAATCTTCCTTTAAACCTCATCTTTCCCATTTTGCTTAAAATCCCCAAAAGCATATATTTACAAAAATATCAAGTGACTTTCATCTTCATTTTCACTACCATATGCGCCATAACACCTCGATTTTCACATTTGTTCATCCTCTTTATGCCTTTTTTCTCTTACCTAATTTTGGAGCCCAAATCTCTCTATAGCTAGCCTAACCCAAAACCTTGGGAAAAAAATTCTCTCTCTCTTTTTTTTTAATTCAATTTTATTAGTTGTGTTGGTTTAATTCTTCAAATGTTTTCGAAAAATATTGCTAGATATAATTTTAATAATTTTTTTAAACTTATTTCTGTGATTTTATAATTTATATTTACATCCAACAAGCTTTCAAACTATATTCTTTGAGAATATTAGATGCATGCCTAGTTAGTAAATCTAAGCCCAACTACTTGCTTGTGGTTTTTTCTGAAAGTTTTGGACAAAAACCATGAAAGCATAAGCATAATAGCATATTAAAAAGGGATTTTGTAGAGATGAATTGTTACATGGTTGGGTTGGGTAAGGTCAAGGGTCCTTACATAGCTACACCTGATTAGCCGTGCAAGATCATGTCAAACATGCCACTACCTCATTGCTTTGCCCTCACTAATCCCCTTCAAATCTCTCAAAACATCATAAACGAAACATGTCCTTTTTAAATTTATATTATATTATATTTTATTTTGTTATTTTAACTAAAATTCATTATACTTATAAAAGTGAGTGAAAAATATTTTTTAAAAATTTATTTTATTTTAAAAATAATACATTAGAAAATAAAAAAAAATTAATTAAGTAATTATCTTTTAAATTAAAAATAAATTAAAAATGAGAATTTTTTAAATAGTTATTTTTAAGATTAAAAGATTTAAATATCTTTAATTTATTTTTATAAATATAAATAATTTTAATTTAATTTTTATATAATATTTTCAATATCACTTAAATTTGTGACACTAAATTCAGTTAAAGATTTTATATGTGGTACTAGATTTAACATCCACAACTATGGATGAATTTTTTTAAATTTTTTTCTAGATTAATATATTAAAATTTTTAAAAAATTAGTAATTTTTCAAATGAAAAATTGGGAATGTTTTTCAAAACAAAAAGATGGGTAATTTTAATAAGTAAAATTAGTTTTTATTAGATATAAATAATTTTTTTAATAGTAATTAATTCTAAACAAATAGGTATAATATAAAAATAAATTATAATACTAAAATATTTTTACTTGTAATTTATTATTTTAATCTATTTTAATTTTACAATAAACTAACATCAAATTCAATAGTTCATTTTACAATAATGGAAACAAATACCATACAGCTTCAACTAATAAACGCAAATATAGATTATACCCACCATACCAACCGGAAATTACTTCCCGCTGCAAATTGCTATTGCAACAATACCAAGATCACTTTTCAACCCCTCAAGTTTTCATCGAATTTACAGATACATGACATTATTAATAATTACTAGTACAAACAAAGCTTCAAATTCGTAATAACTTCATCAAACAATATCTGCAGGCAAATCTAAAACAGAATATCTGAATCCTGGAGTGCATGGTATCACAATTCACAAAGATAAATAGGCCACAATAATCTTTCATTTCTCATTAAAAATAATGAAGGAAAAAACCATTAAAAATGAAAATAAAACCCTACAGATTGATCCCACAAGAACAATCAGAAGAGAAAATATCTTCTTCATCTCTAGTAATCTTGATGTGAAGATTTTTAATCGCCTTTTTTTTTTCTCTTGGTGAAACGGTCTATTATGCTATCGTCATATTCCCGAAGAGATGATGACGAGATCGAGCTTGGATCTCCACAACATGCTCAAATTTGAAGTTAAAGTTCCAATATTTAATCTCATTTCATTTCATTTGAAAAATTCAAACTCTGATAATCTTAGCTGCTTTGACAATGGGATTTTCTCTAGCGATGGCCTCGCGACCCGCTGCCTTGTAGTCATAACTGCAATCGTGTCGGTCCGAGTACCGGTGCTCCGCACATAAGAGTTCCCCGCATCGACACCGGAACCCGGTCAACCCCACGCGTTTTCTGCAACCGGAACATCGATTAACTACTGGCTTTTCGGCAGCAGCCGAGGGATCGGTTTTTCCTGATCGATTTGATGCGAAGGTCCGACTATTCTTTGTTGTTGCAGCAGTTTTAGGCAAAGCAGAAGCAGATCGGTTGTCCTGTAAACGAGAAGGGGTAGATCTGGAGGATTGGTCATCAGATAATTTGAGAATAGAGGGTCCAGCAGAAGCAGTAGCAGCGGTTGGGGAGAAGGAGGTGGAGGTGGAGGTGAAGGTGAAGGTTGTGGCATTAAAACATGTCTGGCACATGTTGTTGGTGGCTGGATTCCCCGTAACCCCGCAGTTGTTGATGCAGAGCGTCAAGGTTTCAGGTACCTTGAAGTCGGTGTCTTCTTTTCCGGTTCTTTGAGCCATTTCTGTATGGGTTGTTTCCGACCGGGAACAAGAAATACGAGAGATTTTGTGAGTTGGAGAGAGACAATTAGTGTATGGGGTTGTTAGGCGAAGGGAGAAGAGTGGAGAGGAGATAGGGGATTTGAATGGATGCGATTGAGAGGTAGGTAATGGCAATGGAATATGGGCGGGCCACATATAAACGCGTAATGTACTAAACAAACATTTTCAATTCATCTTTGGCTTTGCTAATTGCCGTTGATAGGCCTACTCCAACTTACAAAAATAACTCAGTCCTCACTTTGGATTGCTTCCTGAATCCTCATCCTCCATGCTATTCTATGCTCTACTGTGGTTCTTAATCTTATTATTATTATTATATATACAAATTGTACTTCTTATAAAATCTCTTTATGAATTGCTATGATAATGAAATCACTTATTAAATTAATTTCACATTCAGTTGGAGAATTTGTATAAACTTAGATAAAAGTATCAGAATATACTAAAATTTACCGCACCAACGTTATGGGTGAAAATTCTTTTCAAAAAAATCAAAATTGAACTTTACAAAGAAAAAATTAAAAAAATAAGCAAGTAGATTTTTAGTGAGCAGTTATATTTTAAAAATTAAAAGATATTAAAAAATGTGTAATTTTTAGTGGGAAGCTTTTTTAATTAAATGACTTCAAATACCCATGATTTATTTTACTATTATAACTCTAATTTAGTCGTTATATCTTTTTTCTTATTAAAATGGTATTCTTTTACTCATCATACTAAATTTAATTAAAAATATTAGTATAATATAAATATAAAATTAAAATTAAAAGTGTTTATATCTTCATTTTATTTAATAATTATCTATTTTTTTACTTAAAAAATATTATCCATCCTTTTATATGAAAAACAAAAAAAGGAAACATTCAGCTTTTTTTACGTGAAAAAAGGAGTCAAGAGAATATTTAGATAATTGATTTATACAGACTTTTCTTGATTGAGATCATATGTAAAAATAATATTGTCATAAATCGATAAAATAATATTTTTATTTATTCTTTGAGCTCAGAATTGCCTTTCCTTGGTACCTAATAAAATGTATGAAAGGATCTTTGAACAACCATAGGTTGTTTTGAAAATCATTATAAAATACTTTTACAAGATACTCTATTTTTTCATAGAAATAAATTTGTTCAAGAAAGACTCCAGAAGATGCTGATCGTAAATAAGAAGATTGGTTACAGAGAAAAAGGAAAATGGATTCGTATTCATATGCATGAGAATTATATAAAAAGAAGAATAATTTTGGATTAAAAATCGAAATAGATTTCTTTGGAGTAATAAAACTCTTTAAATTACAATACTTGTAGAGAGAGAACCGTAATAAATGCAAAGAAGAAGCATCTTTTACCCAGTAGCATTTTTTAGTTAAAACGGCACGACCGTATGATGCCAAGATTATTTTTATTGAGGTTGGCTTATCTTATGTCTATTTTCGTATATAGAGCCCACGTTCACTTAACGCCGCATGTTCGAAAGCTTTACTCGAACCCGTAAGGCCACTCGCTTGATAAGTAGCACATTTAAGGAAGACACTAGCACAATTGATAGCAAGAGGCTTCAAGCACCCATCTCGCTCGAGGGTCTTAAGTGCTAAACCTTAAGGGCCACATATGGGAAGCTCAGTCCCACTCCTTATAGGAACATCGAATCTTGCATGGTAAGAACCCAACACCATGTATTGATGCTATCATGCTGGAACCCTAAGGCACAACTCATCAACTAAATTATCACATCAAAAGCCAAGCTAGGCTCGACTCATCCACCCTCGAATGCCATGCCTCGCTCAAGGCTAGTTCCGCACTTGATGGACACCTAGTATCATGCTCATTTCTCATTGAGTATTCATGTGTGCTACCCCAACTCCACCGCACTCTGTTTCTTGCTATCAATAAGCCACAAAATACTAATAACTTGCTAGCCTACTAATCCACTTGATTTACAGTCTTGTTTTGGTGCCACTTTTACATAAGTATCATCGCATGATCTCGATTTACACACTAAAACTTGGGTGGAGGAACCATTGAGGCATAGCATGTGCTTTGGTCTAATCCCACATGTCAGTCCCCCACAAGATACTAGGCTCGTTGCCTTAAACCATTCTTAAGATTCTATCCTAATAAGATAATTGTCATTCTCGTGGCCGTAATGCCCACCCACCTAAACACCACATATGCCTAAGAATAGCTCACTTGCACAACCCCTACCTACTTGCAAGATGAGGGGTGGTGAAAGCTGACACCAATCATCCTTAAAGCATAAGAGTTTTTAGAGCTCTAACATTAAGAGCCATTGAAACGTTTGAAATAGGGACACTTCTCTTCCAAGCCAATCCAGGTCAAACTCATCACCATGCACAATGGTCTCCCTCTTGATTCCAACGTTGCTAGAAATAATCTTGTTGATGCTTCTCTTACTAAAGGTCGAGTGCGGCCCTGCAACACAAAGAGGTTAAAAGGGCACCGAAGTTTATGCTCTGAGGGCTCTCTCCGATGGTTAAATTAGTATACGGGTGTTAGAAGATATAGCAATAAAGATTCAGAATTAGGGAAAAAACTTGCCTTATTTTTGGATTTGCTTACCCTTTTATAGGTGTTGTTTGGGGATATAGTGTCAGGTGATTTGATGGGAGGGTGACTAGCGTCGAGCTAGTTGTCAAGCTATGGCGCCCTGTAGTCGACTCTGTCGGTCAGCTACCATTTGAGAGGTATCAGTCCTGAAGTCATGCTATTGTTGAGAGGTCACATCGTTGTCTGCTGTTGTTCTGGTAGTCGCCTGGTTGTATGATCATCCAAATGATGAAAGCTGACTGGTAACCATTTGGGCGATCTGACTGATCGTCCAAATGGTAAAAATTGACTGGTAGCCATTCTGATCGTTCAAATGATAAAAGTTGACTATTAGCCATGTGGACGATCTAGGTATAACAAATCTCATGGCTCCGCCAACCAAGGTAGTCAGTACCGATACCGGTGGACGTAGCATTTTTGTTCTGGTACAAGTACATACCAGTATCAGTGTGTTTCGGTGTACCATTTCGGGTTTATCAGAGTTTTAATATTTTTAATTTATATATATGAAAAATATTTCCAAATATGAAATAAATAAGATTAAATAAATTTTATATATTAAATATCCATCAATTATATATAATGTTCTGTAAAAAA
>JBBYHM010000026.1:3351948-3371927 GCA_038381775.1 Adansonia rubrostipa
TTTTAATATTTAATTAAATTATATATGGTATTAATATTTAATATTTAATTTATTTTTGATATAGTATTATCTGTTATTATTTTCATATTTTTTAATTTATCTTATTACTTTATTATGCTATTATCATCTTCTAATTATCATTACAAATTATTATTATTATAAAATAAGAATAATATTCAAAGAATTATTTAAAATTTTACTTTTAATATACACAAACTCTCAATATTTAATTAGTTTAACTAATAAAATTAAAAAAATATGATAAATGGATCATATATTTTATTGCTAATATTTTCAAAACTCATAATATAATTTACTTTTTGATAAATTAGTATTTTATCATATATAGACCTATTCAAGATGGGCTCAGATTTTCATATTTTTGTATCAGACTAGCCCGACTTGACTCAGAACAGTGATTTTAAATTAATATATTTTATTTAAATTTAATTATAAAAATATATAATATTAATAAAAAATAGTTTTTAATATAATAAAAAGTAATTTTGGCTCTAATAAGCAGGTCTGGGCACGTTAGCTAAAGGCTTGGGCTTGGGATTTTAAAAAAATTTAGACCGCAATCCAGCTCAACCCATGAGCAAGTTTAATCATATTTAAAATATAAATTAAGTTTTTAATATTTAATTAAATTATTAAAAGAATATTAAAATAAAATTCATAATTAAAGTTTTTTTATTAAAAATTATTTAATTATAATTTTTTTATATTTATTTTTAGTATTAAATTCGAGTTCCGTTCAGGTTGGGTCGAATTCAAACTCAAATTTTTTTCAAACGGACTTTCAGATTTGGATTCATTTTACCGTTTCTACCATATACTAATTTGAAGAGTGCAAACTAAGAAGGAGAGCTGAGAACTGTCTTTTTTTTTCATTAAAATTAACAACCGGGGTTGTCAAATTATTGAGAGATGATCCATGGGTTTGCCTGCTGCCTATAAAAAATAAAGTCGGTATTTATTTCTCAAGAAAAAAACAAATAAAGAAACCATTAAACCAATAGTAACTGCTGAAAATATTATAATTCTTATTAATCAAGAGATCCGACAGTGATGTGAAGCTGATGGGAAACCCCTCCCCATTATTATTATTATTATTATTATTGTTGTTGTTGTTGTTGTTGTTGTTGTTGTTGTTGTTGTTATTAGCTAGTAATTTCATGTGTTTTGGGCAAGAACTATTGCAGACTTTCAATGGGAATATTAATTGGTCGATTAACCCATCTATAATGTTGTCCTGACCCAATTGTACGCAATTCGTGCTTTTGCATTTGCTGAGAAGGACTACAAGCAGGTGAAAGCTGCGGCATCACGGGTCTTGCAGGTACTAAGAAAAACAGGAAATACTTCCTATTCCTAACACTAATTTTATTTAATTGCTTACAATTCATGAAATAGGTCCCATTTCTATGAAGTCGTCATAACTAATCCTCCATATATTTAATTGAATCAACTAGTCAGCCACATTTTGGACATGTTTATACTTATAGTTTATAATCACCTACATCGATCCCACAGGGCAGTTTGCTTATTACTAAAATTATCAGAGCTCTTACTCTTGAAAGGTTTGTGTTTGCAGATGAGTTTTGTACTTGGTGTGGGGCTTGCTGTTGTTGTTGGAGTTGGTTTGTACCTTGGGTCAGGAATCTTCTCCAAAGATGCCAGCGTTTTGCACCTTATCAACATAGGGTGCCGGCAATTAATTCTCGATCGATGCATCTACAAGCTCATATTTTAACTATATTATATTTTAACTGAATTTCTCTTCTTCCACCCATCATCATCATCAGTTTGCAGCAGCTATACAGCTAATCAAGTAATTAGCCTTCGTTTTTGATGGTGTCGACTTCGGAGCATCTGACTTTGCATACACAGGTTACTCCATGGTAATTGATTAAGTTTTAATTTTAAGCCCAACACTGTCCACTATATCGTTTCACTATTGCAACTCTCTTCTACTAAATATTTCCCTATCCCATGTTTCTTAATTCTGATCAGGTAATTGTGGCTGGAGCAAGCATTGAATCATTATTCCTTCTCTCCAGAAGCAACGGTTTTATAGGAATATCGGTTGCATTAGCCATTTACATGGCTCTGCGAACGTTTCCCGGTATTTGGAGGTAAATCCTCCTTCTTACTTCCTAGCAATTCCATATTTATATATTGGATAACCATCCATATCGTACTATCATATCATGTTCTTGAAGAAATATGCATACATATATATATATATATATATATGCTGCTCTTGGTTAATCCACGCATCAACAACTTGGAAGCAAGTAATTAGAAAGAACGTAGAAATTAATTAAAAATGGTTGAACATGCATTTTTTCTCGGTATAATATTGACTAATATTGCTTTTATATTGGGAATAAGTTGAGCGAGAGGTGCCATTTTATACACTTACAGGATGGGGACAGAAACTGGACCTCGGCGCTTCCTAAGAAGTCGATTCATGCGATAGAATTTGGAAAAAGTGGTTATCGTTTTGTTGAAGTTTGTGCTTTCTGCAACGACAATGCTCAGTCTGGAGTCGTTTGCATGGTGATGGTGGTGGTTCCTTTCTAACCACTTTTTAAGTTTCTTGCCGATCCCCTTTTTTACTATACCTGCCTCCTTTTTCTTCATCTTACATGTCTTGTCTTGCGTCTTCTGAGTCTTACATCATGTACCAATTAAAATTTGCATATCTAATTATCGTGTTACATTTATATAGAATATCACTCTTTCTTTCCATAATATATATTTATATATTTCTTTTCTTGTTCAGCATTTCCATTTTTTTTATGATTCGAACTTCAAAGTAATAGTCATCCTCTTTGGGGAAGAACAGCTGAAAAAATAAAGTGTAGATATGAAGGGGCCTGCATGCATTGCATTGAATCAAGGAGGTAGATTTAGCCCATACCATAGATACTCTGATTACGGCGTTTTATAATGACATGAGATTGCTGGCCGTTTGAACAAGTTTGTTTTGTTGGCCCCATCAAATTGTAACATGAATAACATGTTGAAAATTAAATTTCAGTCTAGTGTTATTTCTTTCTCTTCAAAGAAAAGACAACAAGGCAAGACAAAAAGCCACAAAGACAAAAGGGTGAACTTCATTTTAAGTCTTATTTAGATAGATGGTGAGATTACAAATAACAATGATGGTGAGGTTGGACACTCTAAAAGTAAAATTAAAATTAAAGTTGAAATATATGTTTTAACTCAATCACAAACATGATAATAAGACAAAAATAATAAATAATTATTAAAGCATTATATTAAAATGTCTAAATCATTAAAATTTATATTTGTAATTATATTTAATAATAAAATTATATTTATGTTTAATAATAATTAAAAATTATTTTTATTAAAAATAAAATATTTATATTTTAAATATTATATTAAAATTATATTTATATTTAAAAAAATAAATTAACAAGTATAAAAAATAATTAAAAAATTAAAAAAACTAGAGAGGATGGCAATTACATCGTCCACTACGGGCTAGTCCGTAGAGATTCAGTCAAGCAAGAATCCCATTGGGAGTGCAACATGTATGAAGGGATTTTACAGAAAATTTGGGATTTCTATCGCGCCGAAGGAAGTGGAAGCCTCAGTCTGGACTGGGTTTACTTGGATTCCCCGCATGAAGGCGTCAAACATTCACTCCACTTACTTGACTTTTGCCCGTCTGTTCCTTCGCAAATTCTATCCGCTATTTGCTTTTCTTTCCTATTCCTAGGTTTGTCTCCTTCTGTTCTGATACCCAACCTTTACCCTAACCTACCGCACTGGAATCGGAACTGGAACTCCTCAGTACTGCTCCTTTCTTCTGTTGTTCAACAATCAACACAACTTAACTGAAACTCAAAATCGCATACGTTCTTTTTCGTTGCTAGTGAAGAATTGAAGAGTCAAAAAAACAACCACCCATGTCCATATCCATGCAATGGAATAGCAATAGCAATAGCAATAGCAATAGCAATAGTCATTCACCTAATTATCATCACCCGATGATTATAATAATTATTGAAGCTTAATTACTTATTTTCATAATCATTCTATGGCCAGGGCCACCGGGATGGAGAGGCGAGAGGTTGGCAATGGCATCATACAGAACAGACAGAGGTACAGCATTCCACCCCCCTTACATATCATCATCTTTACAAAGTTGAGTCATCCACATGAATTCCATTTTCAATTAATTATATTGACTATATCCCTCGCTTACAAGTTCCACCGCCCATATTTCATGAACTCAGAAAAGATTGGAAGAATCCCATATTATCAATATATATTCACTCAACTAATCCCCATTCTCAAGATCAAAATCATGCATCAAGAGAGAGAGAGAAAGCACGATGAATTGAAAAGAAAGTTACAGGTAAACAAAAAATAAAGGTAGTGATATAATTAACAACTTTGATTAATTCAGTCTTAAGCTTCCAAAGGAAACGCATTCGCTGCCCCCCCACCCGCTCCCACCACATATCTTTCATATGATCCCAAAAAACGCATTGATTTTTCTAATCAAAGGCACAGCTTCTACATCATATAAAAAAGAATCACCTCTCCCTAAAAATTCTTCTTCACTAATTTACCAACGCCAAATATTGAAGTAATATGAGACAAGAAATCAAAAAGATACAAACACCTTATAGGTGTTGCTACCCTTCTCTTTAAAATGGAAACCCAAGCAATAATAATAATAATAACATATACGATAGAAGTGAAAGACCACAAACTAAACTTGATTGCTTACTGTTAGCCTAGGTAGAGGCCTCCTACTCTTTTGCAGGAATTATTCTGTAAACAACAAATGTAGTAAAAAAAATTAAATAAAATTCTCATAAATTTCCCACCTACCTCTTTACTCCTCGTTTCTTTTTTCAACCTCTACCACACTTCACTTCCCAGTGCTATCTTTCTCACTGGCGAGAGACCCAAAAAAGCTATGTACCTTGGAAAATCTGTTATTGTTAGTATTACTTTTTTTAACTATCTTGATGAGGGGATAAAGGAAAATTAAACTCTTGATTCTCTAGACTACAAGCTTATCAAGCTGCATCTAAAGCCAAGCTCGTATAACGGAATGATAAATAGAATTGACCCGGGAATTAGAATTATTCAGAACCTCACCAGATGATGCACCCACCTGGGACAAAAACTGCCAATTTCTCTTTCATCATTTCAGGTGGGGATCCCTTCACAAGAGATTGGACCCATGACAAATCAGGCTGCTCGCTAATCTTCCCAAGCTCAAATAATGATTATCTCCACAATTGACCCATTTCATCCCCATGGATTGACCAGTCCAACTTTCCATTCGGTGAACCCAACCTGGAGCAAGAAGAATTAACAGGAGATCCAACAATAGAAGCAGTGGAGCTAAGGCTGCGAAGCTGCTCTTGTTGCTTCTCAAGCTGAATAAATGCAGAAAGGCGAGCAGCCATAGGGAAGATTGGCTCGGTACTTCTTTGTGTATTCTTCCTGGAGACACAACACCAAATAATGCCTGCAAAAGAGGATGCTCAACGCTTTTGGCTGAGAACACTACTATTGATTGGAGATAACAGGCTCTGTTGTTGTGGGAATAGATTAAGAACAGCAGTTTATGGGTTGGGGAGAATACAGCAGAAGCGGATGTCTGATCCGTATGTCATGGAGATGAAGAGACTTCTGCAGAAAATAGCTCCTCAAAGTTTGGAATTAATGTTTAGACCAACCAGATGGACTCGAGACTGGACTGTTATTGGACTGAGAGAAACAGGCTAAAATCATTTAGACTATTGTTACCGGACATCAAAATTTGGCAATATGTCAAAATCCTCAGATAGGATGTCCTCAGCACTAAGAGAATCTCAAGCAGCTTGGTTGAAGGTTGCTTCCAGCTAGATGAAGCATTGAGATATTAGGCTGGGACCATGCTGCAGATTTGTGTGAAAGCCCAGTGGATGACAGAGACATGGGCTGGTTAAAGGGAGAAGGGGGCATGACAGATGCTGACAAGGGTGCAGCAGGTAAAAGGCTCATAACACCAGCCATTTCCATGACATTAACAGCAGATACAGATGCGCATGGTGAAGGAATAGCACAGCCAGTAGAGACATACAGTGGGTGGAGTTCCTCAGCTGTGTGGGCGAAAAAGCAGACCCACCTATTGCAACTCGTGCCATCCTTGCACAGCCAAATGCCGGGTGTAGCCAACATTCAAAAACTCCATGAGCATATTCACACATATCCCCACGTCTACAAGCCCTTTTCTGAAATCAGGGCAAGGCAAACAGCTGTAGTGGTACTTACGCAGGTCCCTTCTGCGAGCATTCTCTCCTCGATGGGCAAATAGACACTCAGTCCAATCATGTGACTATGCTCTCAAGCAAGGACGGATCTTGAATAAAAACATCCAGAACTCATCAGCTGGATAAATGCTGTTCTTGATATCCGGGAGAGATGGATCAAAGTCCTCATTCTTCTCAATTGAGGAGTTAAAAGGTATATTAATGAATTTTGAAGCCATAAGTGAAGATGTTAGATTCAAAGGGGAGGGTAGCGATCCATTCTCTAATGAAGAAGAAAGGGTTGGCAAGCTAGAAGTAGAGTTGTCAATAGATATCCCTAAATTGCACTCCCTAAAAGTGTTATCAGAAACATGTCCTGAAAGTTCTTCCAGAACAGCTCTCATGCTTTGGAGCTTTGGATGTACTACAACATCGCAGGTCGGTGGCCAATGGCAGCAATGCAATTTGGATCAGCACCAGCCGATAAAAGTAGCTTGAAAACATCAATTCAATGACGAGATCCACCACAAGCAGCACATTGAAGGGCAGAATTTTGTCCGTGCCACACCACAGGTCGACATCAGCTGCTGAGTGAGTCAATATAAGCTTAAAAGCATCACTACCATAGGTAGCAGCAACCATCACTAGAGTTCTATGCTTTGCAACTATTTGGTTGGAGCCCTTTTTGTGACTATACCAAAGTCCAACCTCATCAATTAAAAAGCACCCTGCTCTATAGATTGCTTTAAGCCCTCAACATCATTGTTAGAAGCAAGCTCAAGTAAGCTGGAAGAGGAATCTTCAGTTTTCACAGTTAGTTGATTCATATCTTTGGTGTTAGGTGTAGCTTCTCCGGTAGATCTCGGAGTGGATTCAGATTTTGGTCGCTCCGGACCACCACACATGCTTTTGTTAGATGGAAATTCATGAACCAGTAATATGTAACCAGTCGAATCAAATTAAAAGATGAAAACCAATCTAATGATAGATTCAGTGCTGAAGATGTTTGAATCATATGGGCATACAGAACATCTCCAAAAAGAAAAAAGGAGCAGGAGAAACACAGCAAATCATTAAAAAAAAAATAAGAAAATAAAAGACATGGCCATATTGGACATTGAATAATATTACTTCTCCTTTAAAAAGAAATCGAAATCATGCAACACAAAAATATACAAGTAATCATCAGGTTTTCCCCGACTTTTCTTTTCTGTATCTTTCCAAACAGAGTATAGTAAAACAAGAAGAATAAAGCCGAAAAAGGAGTGTTCACGTGAGAGCACACAGGCATTATCAGTAAGCAAATGTGACTAGACTACTCTTGCTATTGAAATACAAAAGAAACCAACAATACATACTGAAAAATCTAAAATTCTAATTATCACCAAACAAAACTAAAACTACTAACAACAGACAAGCCCAAAGTGTTAGCCAATTGAAAATTAGTAGTTATACTTACAAGAATCTCAATCTTCTGTCAGATGACAGATCTGGCCATAATTTAGAATTATCTTGATACATACTATACCAAAAACCGACAAAGCCAACGATTTTTATTCTCAAGATAAAGAATTTTTATCATTAATACGACTATGCAAAGAACTATATGCGAAATTGTTTATGGATTAAAGAAAGACACATAGAAAATAGTATTAAAAAAAAAAAAAGACAAACTTACCTCTCAGAAGGAATAAAACGCAGAGAAAGCGAGAATAAGATCAAAAGAGATTTAGCGGCTACAAATCCACCTAGGCTTTATAGTGTTGATGACCTTGAATCCATAGAATTAGTCGAGATTTAAGCCACTAATATTTTTAAAATTAACGAATTAAAATAGAATCTCCAAATAAAAGTAAAAATGAAAGAAAAAAAATCTCCGCCATCCTGTTCTACCATTCTCTGCTCGAAAATCACTCAAATCAAAGAACAAATATCACACGTAACAGCTATCTCCAATCTTAAAACACTAAAAGCATGATAAAAATAGTATCGTTACTATTACAAGATCAATAAGAACATAATTAGGGGGAAAAAAGAGAAAACACAGATTGCTAATTATTTCCAATTTTGGTAAATAGGAACTCCATTCCTCTAAAACTTCAGTTTTTGTATTTTTTTTTTTTTTAGGTATAAAAAAAAGCAGAGAAGCTAGAACGAAAAATAAAAAAAAGTGAATTGACATGCAAATCAGGTGATGAGAAAGTGAATATGATAAGTAAAAAATGAAGAGAATATTTAAAATTAAGCTTACCCAAAGAAAATTAGAGGGTGAAGCCAAGCAAAGCAAAGGTGAAACAGATGTACAGCAACGATGTGGTAGGAAGCATTTGCAGATAAGCAAGCATTATCTCGAAATTCAATCCATCGATACTATCCAGAAAACCAATGAAAAAGATGTCTTTTCTCTATGGTTATGGTTTTAAAGAGAGAGAGAGAGAGTACTGTCTAGAGATTGAAATCAAAATGAAAGGAGGAGAAATTGAAAATCTTTTTGGAAATAGAGAGAAAAAAAAAGTGGAGGACAGTTGGAGGAAAATAAAAAAGAAAAAGGGAGAAAGAGAATATGAATGAAAATGTTATTCATATTCACATAGAATGAAGAGTGAGAGCACAATGAAGTTGAAAGGCAACTATGACGAGAATTTTTTAAATGAATATCATAAGAATTAGAATTTTTTTAATTTTTAATTTTATAGAATAAATCATAATTTTTGGAGGATTTGACTGTCATTTTAATTTGTCTACGCTTTTTTTTTTTTAGTTTTGTGAAAAAAAGTAAGAAAATTATAATAAAACTATCAATAAAATTTTTTTTATCAAGTATATATCATGAAAAAATATTTTATTACAGAGAAATGAAACTTCAATATTTAAAAAAATAAATTATATTAAAGTCACCTTAAAAATTAATTTATTATTAATAATTACATTTAACTTAAGTATTATTATGATATTTACGAAAATGATATGGATAAAATAATTAAAATATGATTCGACATAATATGAAAGTATGTCTTGAAATCTATATACAATGTATTACGTATCAAAATTTATATAAATATAAAATATCTTAAACACAATTATGATATAATAAAATATAAATATGGCTTGATACATGAATTGCTAAGTCTACCCACACCTTCAGACGAGAATGTTTCAATTTAAATAATCTTTGATTTACTTATTTTTCCTTTATTCTTTTATTTATTGAAAAAATGAAATAATATAATTACACGTCTAAACGTTGATGCGGTAAGATCTTATTGGACGAATGCCAACATAATAGAGGAATCAACATTTTAGGCTGTGGGTGAATAAGAATTTTTATCAACACGATTTAACTTAGTCTGACTTGAATAACTATTTATTAATAAGAAATAATTTTTATTTAAGTTTAATTATAAAATATATAAATATTAATATAAAATTTTTTTAATAGTTAAATTGTAATTTGGACTTTCAAGCTAATTAAAAATAATTTTAAGATTAACTAATTAAAGATAATTAGTATGATTATAGATGCAATTAGAGTAATAACAACCAATTTAAATTAGGACCAGTATAATTGTATATTAAATTATACCATTTGGACAAGCAATAATCAATTTCAATTAGAATTAGTGTAACTATAATTCTTTAATATTTTAAAATAAATTATTAAGTATCAAAATTTATATAAACATAAAATACCTTAAACACAGTAAAAAATATGAACATAACACGAATACATGGATTTATTTTCTTTTCTTTATTGATTTTCTTCTTAGTTTTTTTTATATATCGAAAAAATAAAATATTGTTAAGGTGAGTTGGCCTAAATTGAATTTGAAATGCTGTAAGGCCCAGCGATTCGAAGATCAGCCATGGCCTTTAAGGATATAGACGCAGCTTTTTAAATATACGAAGCAGCATTTCATGAACTAAGCAAAAAGGCTATGGTGGTCTAGGTAATGGCGTGCCAATGTATTCCAAAAATAGCCCAACGTTTAATGAATCTGGCATAGTGTTTAAGTTTGACACAGTAACTAAAATAAATGCCACAACACGTTTATCATGTAAATACATCGATTTCATACACTTAGCAAAAAGATCATGGTGGTCAAGGCAACAGTATGTTTACATGCTTTAGGAAACAACCCAACGCTTAAGGTATCTGGCATGGCGTATAAGTTTGGTACAATAACAGAAATAAACATTGAATTATTTAGAATGTAAACGCACTAGTTTGAGGAACTTAACAAAAACGCCATGTACTCTAAAAATATTCTAGCATTTAACGAATCTGTTGGGGCATTTAAAATTAGTGCACTAACTCTACTGAAATTGGTCATTACTTGTTTAAGTATTTTAATTTAAATACGCTTAGAGTAGTTGTAATTGAAATTGGTTTCTAATAGATCAATTTGTATGTATAGTTACACTAATCATAGTTGAAATTAGTCATTATAGCCTATTTGATGAATTTTTATACATAGTTAAATGAATGCTACTTAAAATTGGTGATTAGTAGACCTATTGATGAATTTATATATATAGTTACACCAATTCTAATTCAAATTGTTGATTAGTAGTCTCATTGATGAATTTTATTATGTAGTTGCACTAATTCTACTTTAAAATGATAATTAATAGTCTAATTGTTAAATTTGTACATATAGTTACACTAATAGTAGTTGGAATTGGTGATTAGTTGTCCAATTGATGAATTTTTATATATAGTTGCACAAATCTATTTTAATTTGGTGATTAGTAGTTTAATTAATGAATTTGTATACGTACTTAAACTAATGTTAATTAAATTGGTGATTAGTAGTCCAAGTTTATGTACATACTTACATTAATTCTAATTGAAATCGTGTGATTGATGAACATTGTTATACTAATTCTAATTCAAATTAGTGATTAGTAGTCCAATTGATGAATTTTATTATGTGGTTACACTAATTCTACTTTAAATTGGTAATTAGTAGTTCAATCAATCAATCTATACATATAATTACGCTGATTCTACTTTAAATTGATGATTAGTAGTCCAATTGATGAATCTGTATATGTGTTTAACACTAATTCTAGTTCAAATTGGTGATTAGTAGCCTAATTAATGAATTTATATATAAATTTAATTTAAATTGGTGATTTGTAGTCTAAATAATAAATTCTATTGTGTAGTTATACTAATTCTACTTTGAATTGTAATTAGTAGTTCAATTGATTAATTTGTACATATAATTACACTAATTGTAGAAATTGGTGATTAATAGTCTAATTAACGAATTTGTATATATAGTTACACTAATTGGTTGTAAAGGCATCGATAGACTTGGTAATTCATATATTCGTGTCATGTATATGTATTTTATCACGTCATAATCATGTTTAAAGTATTTTATATTTATATAAATTTTGATACTTAATATGTCATATTATATAAATTTCAAGACATGTTTTCGTGTCATCTCGAGTTACATTTTAATTATTTTATCCATGTCATATTCATAAATATCATAATAATATTTAATTAATAATAAATTAATTTTTTAGATGACTTTAATATAATTTATTTTTTAAATATTAAAGTTTCATTTGTTTATAATAAAATATTTTTTCATAATATATACTTGATAAAGAATTTTAGTTGATAACTTTTCTGTAATTTTTTTTGCTTTTTCACACAAAACCTAAGAAAAGCAAAGACAAAAACAAAGTAGTAGTCAAATCCAAAGGTTGTGATTCATTCTATCAAATCCAAAAGTTAAAAACGTTTTAGTTGTCATTTAAAAAGTTCTCATTGTAGTTGTTATCATTAAAAGTTGCTTTTATCGGAATGACAATGTTAGATTTTGGAATGATATTATTTTATTATCATTGTATTTTTAAACTTTTATTATTTTAGAGATATCTTTTTTGACATTTCAATTTCTTATAGCATTTTTTATAGTATTACTAAACAATTAAAAGTTCTTAAACCATATCATTTTACCGCACTTTCAAGCACACTTTTTTCAATCAATTTTTTTCTAATCTAAACTTTTTCTAATGGCAATCATAAACTAATACTAAAAGAGTATTTGATATAATAGAAAGTTCTCACTTTCTTTAGAATCAAATTCCCACCAATTAAATTTATATATTTGGTATGTTAAGTGTTCACTTTCTAAGAATGACACTTTTTTTTTATCTACTTTTCACAATCATAGAATTACATTCCCATGAGAGAGATAAGAAAATAAATTTTGTGTGTAGTTGAAAAGTTAAAAAAAAAAAATCTTTAAGATAAAATTATCTCTTTTCATATTTAGAAATTAATAATTAATTTTTTTCTCTCGAATATTTTTACTAATTACAAACTCATGAAAATTTAATTTTAAAATTATTTTAATTACTGTCAAATTAAAATTATATTTTAATTTAAATATATATTAAATATTTAAAACCTATTTTTAATTTAATCATATTAAATTTGAAATATATGCACTAAGCTATTTTTATTTAAAATAAATTAATTATTATTTAAAAAATAATATGAATAAATGACGTGTTTGTTAATAATAAATTAATGTTTGATAATAATAATAAGTATCTTTGAATTTGCTAAAATTAATAAAATTTTAATTTTTACATTGTTAATAAAGCATTTAATGAACACAAAATGTAATTTTGTTAAGATTTTACTCAACGCTAGTTCATATATACTAAATATTTTAATATTACTTTTCCAGTAATTATGTTTTTAACAATTAAATTACTAAAATCTACCTTCACTTTAGTCTGCTGGACTTTATATGGTCCACATAATAATAAATGGACTAAAATAATTAAATTAAGTTATTAAGGTGAAATTATAAAATATGTCCCAATTTAAGTTTAACTATTTTAGCGATGGGAGTTTAAGTTTACTTTAATAACTAATTAGAATGTAAATTTCTTGATTGTAGGATTTAACTCTAATTAGTCTAGTATGGGTCCTTAGTCTAGTCTATAAATTACATGTGCACCTTCATAAGGTGATTACCAAAAAAGAAAATAAACTAGAAGGCTCGTATGGATCATCTTTTCGTGTGTTAGAGCAAAGTCATTCATTTTGATAAACAATGGTTGGAGGTACGTTTTAATCAAAGCCTGACTTTCTAGCCTTGTCCAGCTAGATTTATAATCCATATTTACGTATTAAAAAATAATTCACGCATGGAACATGAATTTATTTGTATATTATGTATATTAAAATTTTATCATGAAATTCTTTATTAAGTCTTGTAAAATCAAAATTGATATAGGGTTGTAATAGATTAATCATCTCTCTACGTTATTGAACCCTAGGATTAAAGATTAAAATGAGAAAATATGTGATATATTGAAATCAAGTCTAATAAAAGTTGTAAAAATAATAAAATTTTGATTTTTTTCATGTTTTTGTTAAGAATTGATGCATGAGGTATGTGAATTTCATGTTAAATCATGTTTTTATGACACTAATTGCGTCTAATAAAGTCAGAAAAGATGAAAATTGCTTTAAGTTTCATTATAGACCCGAACGGGTCAAGAAAAACCCTCAACTCGGCTGGAGGTTGAAGATGTCCCAACTGAATCCCACACACAGAGGAGGCGCGTGTGCACTCATCCTGGGCCGTTTCAACTTTTTTTTTCTAAAAACAAATATTTTATGATTTTTTATTTTTTAATGATATTTTAAAATTTTTTAGGTCACCTAAAATATTTATTATTTAATATTGGTTCTTAATTAAATAATAAATAAATTTTTGCATAAATATTCTATGTTTTTATTTCATAACAAAATATTTTGGCATGTTGGGAATATTTTAACAGTACGTACTCTCTTTAAATAATGTCTAAAAATTCATACTCTTAACTTAAATGTTAAGTGCATATGTGTATGATGAAGTATTTTGTTGAAATGCAATATAAAAGTGCACATTGATATGTTATGAAATATATTTATTATGATATTATGTAAAAAAAATGATCAAAAGCATGTATGTCATGGAATGCATATAACTGAGATTATGACAAGATACATTATGATTCTACTACTGTAAACTCTTATTACGTAAATTTGTAATATCATTTTAAAAGGATCTAAATCACTAACTTAAGAATAGCTATTTAACTTTAAATAAAGATTTTAACTTTAAATAACTGCATATAGTAAATGACATTCATAAAGTTATACCATGAAATTAATTATTTGGCCCCACAGGAAGTAATTTATTTGTAAAATGATTAAAGGATAAAACAGTAAAACATCAATGTAAAATTTTTCTAGACCTATTAGGTATGGATTATTTAATTATGATGTTTTACAGTTATTATTTCTCTATTTAAGTTTTGTAAATTTATATACATTATGCCCCTCTACCCACAGGAAAGTTTAGATTTACATTTGAATATAAGGTTACTTATTCAATTAAAATATTAACTCCTTGCAATTTTGTCTTGCATTTTGCAACTTTATCTATTGTTTTAATTAATGAGGCTGCTAGAATTCCAATGTGAAGTGGTGATAGAAAATTTTGCTTATTGGAAGGGGAAAATTGAGCTATTTCTTGGGTGTAAAGACCTTAACTTAGCCCTTCGTATGGACAGACCTGTCCTTAATAAATCAAGTGGGCAAGCTAAAAAGGATTTGTTTGTACAATGGGAGAAATCTAACTATTTAAGCATGATGTACATCAAATCCTATATAAATAAGTCCATTCGGGGATTGATTCTCGATTATGACAATGTCAAGGATTATTTGAAAGCTATTAAGGATTAATTTGTTAAATTCGATAAAGTGTTGGATGCTATCCTAATGAAAAAGCTTTCAGGAATAAAACACAATAATTCTAAAAATGTGCGCGAGCACATTATGGAAATGAGAGATATAGTTGCTCAATTAAGAACCCTAGATGTTGAGTTTTCTGAGTCATTCATTGGCACTTTTATATTAAACTCTCTTCTAAATGACTATGGACCATTCAAAATATCATATAACACATAAAAAAATGGTCCATAAATGAATTCTTAACCATGTGTGTTCAAGAGAAAGAAAGATTAAAAAATGAGAAACTAGATTCAACTTTCTTATTAACTCATGATAAGAAAGGTGACAAGAAAGACAAAGGTGTTTAGAAGGTTAAAAAGGAAGAAAAAGCACCAATAAAGAAAGGTGGTGTCAAATGCTTCTTTTGTAAAAAACCTAGACACATCAAGAAGGATTGCCTAAAGTATAAGAAATGGTAAGCTCACATATTTTGTATGTTATCAATCTTTTTTTGTTGATGTTCCTTATAAGACATGGTGGTTAGACTCAAGCTAAATGAATCATATTTCTACTACCATGCAGGGCTTCCTAAACCCAAACCAAAGGAAATTGAGAGGAGCATCTATTCCAAAAATCGATTGCCTTCACAAGTGGAAGGAGTAGGAACTCTCAGGATCATTTTAAAATCTAAATCAAGTTTAGATCTTGAAGAAACATTTTATATGTTCCATCATTTTCTAGAAATTTAGTTTCAATTTCTAAACTAGATTTATTAGGTTTTGAACTCAGATTTAAAAATTCTTTGGTGCAATTTTAAAGAATACTATTTCTATTGGATTTTACCATTAAATTGATCATTTATACAAAGTTGATTTGGATCCTAAGTATGAGAATAGTTTGATGACTATGCATGCGATTTTTTGAAATAAAAGATGTGTTATAAATGAAAACTCCTCTAAGTTGTGGCATAAAAGATTGTGTCATATCTCTATACAAAGAATCAAGAGGTTAATAAATGATGGGGTACTAAGTACTCTTGATTTTATAGACGTTGACACTTGTGTTGGTTGCATAAAAGGAAAGCAAACCAATAAATCCACAAAAGGAGCTAAAAAAAGCACTAAAACTTCAGAGATTATACATACAGATATTTGGAGACCCTTTCCCGTTACATGTTTTACTACTTCATCTCATTTATTGATGACCATACAAGATTCATGTAGCTCTATCTTCTGTTTGAAAAATCTAAAGCATTAGATGCTTTTGAAGTGTTTAAGGCAGAAGTTGAGAAATAAATGGGAAAGAATATAAAGATTGTAAGGTTAAATAGAGGTGGAGAATATTATGGGAGATATACTGAAATGGGTCAAATACTGGGTCCATTTGCAAAATTTCTATAACAGGAAGGCATTATAGCCAATATATTATGCCCAGTACACCTCAACAAAATGGTGTTGCAAAAAGAAGGAATCAAATACTTTTGGTTATGGTAAGAAGCATGATGAGCTATAATAATTTTCCCTTAAATTTATGGAGTAAAGCTTTAAAAAACCATTTATGTCTTAAATAGAGTTCCAAACAAATCAGTTAATAAAACTCCTTTTGAGCTATGGAATGGTTGGAAACCTAGCCTAAAGCATTTACGACTTAGGGTTATCCAGTTAAAGTTAGGGTCTATGACCCAAAGATAAAGAAATTAGACCCAAAAATAGTTAGTGGTTATTTTATAAGCTATGCAATTAACTCAAAAGGGTATAAATTGCATTGTCCCTCTCATACAACTAGAATTGTTGAAGCTAGAAATGCCAAATTTCTTAAAGATCATGATTTTAATAGGAATGATCTTCCTCGTAAGGTTAACACTGACGAAGATATTAGATCGGATGAATCTCTTGTAGATGACTTGAATATTTTCCAAAGCACACCTATCAAAATAATTGGAGAACAATCAAATCAAGAACATAATTTACAAGATGATAATAAGCCCACTGATAATACTACTAAAAATGTGCAAAATGTATAAGAAACAGTAAAATTAAGAAGATATAATCGAGTGAAGAAACTGACAATTCCCAACAATTATATTGTATACCTACAAGAGTTTGATTATGATGCTAGACTCAATGAAGATCCTATTTCATTTTCATAGGCCATGAAAGGTGAAAATTTTACATTTTGGCATAAAGCTATAATAGATGAGATGGAATCAATGGCTAATAATCAAGTTTGGAAATTAGTTAAATTGCCAAAAGGGGCTATCACCATTGGGTGCAAATGGGTTTATAAAATCAAAAGAGATGCCTCTAGTAATGTCGAGCGATATAAAGCTAGATTTGTGGCCAAAGATTTCACCCAAAATGAAGGTATTGATTACCATGAAACTTTCTCTCCAGTTTTAAGAAAGATTGATTAAGAATTATCATGGCACTTGTAGCTCATTTTGATTTAGAGTTACATCAAATTGATGTGAAAATAACTTTCTTGAATAGAGATCTAGAGGAAGAGGTATACATGAATCAACCTGAAGGCTTCTCTAAAAATAGCCATTTGTTATGCAAACTAAAGAAATCAATATATGGAGTAAAACAAGCCTTTCGTAAGTGGTATATGAAGTTTTACAACATTGTGACATCATATGGTTTCATTAAAAATATTATTGATTCTTATATATACTTTAAGGTTAGTAGGAGTAAATTCATGATTTTAGTTCTATATGTTGATGATATTCTCCTTGCAAGCAGTGATTTAGCTTTGTTACCTGAAACCAAAAGTTTTCTTTCTCAAAACTTTGATATGAAATATTTAGGTGAAGCCTCATATGTAATAAGCATAGAGATTCATAGAGATATGTCTGAAAAGACATTAAGTCTATCTCAAGAAGCCTATATCAAAAGAGTTTTGGAAAGATTCAGAATACAAAATTGTTCACCTATAATGACACTAATTTTAAAAGGAGATAAATTTAGTTTAACACAATGTCCACAAAATGAATTGGAAAAAGAATAGATGAAGAGCATTCCATATACATCTGTTATTGGTAGTCTCATGTATGCTTAGGTTTGTACAAGACCTGACATAAATTTTACAGTAGCTATGCTTGGCAGAAATCAAAGTAATCCTGGGCTTAATCATTGAAAGGTTGCCAAGAAAGTTATACATTATTTGCAAGGAAATAAGGGCTATAAACTCATATATAAATGATCTTAACATCTCAAGGTAATTGGATATCCGAATTTCAATTTTGGTGGATGTATCGATGAAAGGAAATCCACTTCAGGATACATTTTCATCTTAGCTGATGTTGCTATACCTTGGAGGACTACTAAGCAAACGGTTGGTGCTTCATCTATCATTGAAGCTGAATTTATTGCACGCTATGAAGCAACGCCACAGGTATTATGGTTAAGGAATTTAATTTCTGGATTGAGAGTTGTTGATTCTATTGCAAGGCCATTAAAGATCTATTGTGACAACTCATCTGTGATATTTATTTTCTAAGAATGAAAAAAGTGAGAGTCGCAACAAGCATATAGATGTAAAGTATCTTGCTGTTAGAGACCATGTAAGAAGCAAGAGGTGGATATCTGTCATATTAGTATAGATTTAATGATAACAGATCCTATGACTAAGGCATTATCGACAAAACAGTTTAATCTTCATGTGGATCATATGGTGCTATTTAAATTCTGTTAAATTTTTGAGCTTCTTTGATTTTATTGTTTTATATTCTTAGAGTTTATAAACATTTTAAAGTTTATGCACATAAAGTTTACATGTTATTTGGACCTTGAATGATTATACTAGTTTCATTCATAAAGTATTATCCTATAAACTGCTTTTTTAGAGAAGATCATGCATTGTAATACATGGAAGGGAATATTTAAATTAGAATGCTACCGCCATGATTTGTGTTATGTTAATCTTTAATTGTGTTGGAGGCTAGAGTAACTTATGGCCATGATAAAGTTTTGGATTTAATTATCACCTATTTAAGTTTTTGGTTTATCATATGAGCCAAGTGGGAGAATGTTGGACTTTATGTAGCCCACATGATAATAAATGGACCAAGATAATTAAATCAAGTTATCATGGTAAAATTATAAAGTAAATCCTAATTCAAGTTTAACTACTCTAGTGATAAGAGTTTAACTCTACTTCAATAACTAATTAGAATACAGATTTCTTGATGATAGGATTTAACTTTAATTAGTCTAGTATGGGTCCCTAGTCTGATCTATAAATTACCTGTGCACCATCACAAGGTGATTATCAAAAAAGAAATATAGACTAGAAAGCTAATATGGACCATCTTTTTGTGTGTTGGAGTAAAGTTATTCATCTTGATCAACAATGGGTGGAGGTATGTTTAAATTAAATTATTACACAATCGTCAATCTACTTCACTTCAGTCTTTAGCTTAGCCAACATTACATTTACAACAGTCTTTGAGTCGATCTCTCGGATCAGATTAAACCTAATTTATTTATATTTATATTTATATTTATATTTATAATATTTTATTTTTATTTTAGATTAGGTTTATTTGGATTCATTAAATAGATCATTTTTATCGCCCAAAAAAGAAGTTTCATTTGAATACAAGGCTTGTATATGTGTCACAAGCCATACTAATCAGCCCAGGCCCAAAAACACAAGTTACATGAAACAACTTGGCTCACCAAAATAAGTCTAATCTCTGAAAAATTCTAGAAGGCTCAGTTTCTAGAAGCTAGGAGATATAGTTAAAAACAACACTCCAGCTTATTTAAAATTAGATAGAGATAAAGTTACTAAAGTTTAAATTTATCTGGGATTCTAGATTTTGTAGATAAGTGTAAATCATAGCCGTCCATTAGATTTAATTTGAGCCATTGATGTATGGAGAATTCAACTATAAATAGAGGCTTCCCCAACCTCATTTG
>JBBYHM010000026.1:3374675-3409858 GCA_038381775.1 Adansonia rubrostipa
TTCCGAATAATAATTTCACCAAATTATTGGTGTAGCATAGATGAGAGAGAGAGAGAGAGAGAGAGAGAGAGAGAGAGTCACAGCAATTAACTCAAACATATACATTTGGCTGAAAAAAACCAAGTTGAACATTAATTCTCGTTTGGTACTAATCACAGGTTCACGCAACATGTACAAATTCCAACAAAATGAAACATTTGTTAATTAGTCGTTTCCGCCATCAAGGTTATTCTCTACTAACATAAATAAAGGAAAATCTGTACTGATTTGTAATTTAGCAATAGATTAATCAACCCAATTTTGCTTCTAAATTCCGAAACACATGCATATATATATATGAATAAATAGTATTGTCCAGAAGCTCTAACTATAAGATATGTCCAAACTGTTACATTCCACTCCTGATAAAACTAGATACCATACGACCTATATTCTGCACATGATGTGAATTGACAGACACAAATTATAATTAAAGGAGAAGAGCAAGATCATAATTCAAACCTTCCATATTTGCAGCGCGGTGGGACCAAAACAAACGTTCAGTATTTTATCAGTTGCCCTCTTAGCAGTTGATTCCACACTGTTCTACATCTGGCCCGGTAACTCTAGTGGTAAAGGGATCAATCCGCACCCACAACAAAGAGAAGATGGAAGCAAGCAAAATTGACCATACAACAACAATAGTTGGTGTCCGGTTTTGCCGTCCCATCAAACCTTTCAGGAAGGGGTAGAGATGGATGATCACCCAGAAGGCAAAGAACAGCTTACCAAAGAGCGGACCCCATGATTGATAACCGCTGTTGATGGCATAGGAGATTCCTGCAACAACCCCCACCAAGTTTATAATAAGGAGAGTCGTTGGTGGGATGAGAAGGGTTGTCCATTTGAACATGTAAAGTTCAGCAAAATCCCCCTCTTCATCTGATGCTTTTGAGGTAACAGTGAAGTTAGTGTCAATGCCAGCAAGAACTTTGAGAAGTCCTTGGAAAACAGCAAAAAGATGCGCCGAGACACCACCAATAACCCAAAACTGTTCATTTCTCCACCACTCATCAATTCCAACACCACTCCACCTCATTTCTAAAATACCAGTTGCAAAGATGGAAAGAAAGAGGGATATAAACCAAATACTAGCAATGTTACTAATCTGCAGTCCCAGCAAATCAAACAAAAGAAAATTAGCATATAATGCAGCAATCTGTAGCTTTCACCATTAGAAAACTGTAGGAGTTAAGTACAAATGATCTAGTAAAAATAATTTGTTTATAAGGTCTATTTCAGGAATATTCGTCATGAACTGTTTCCAGACTCATAACGGTTATGACTATCCTATAAATAAATAAATAAATAAAGATACCAATCAATAATGGAAATACCAAATAGGCAATAATTTTTTTTTTGGAGGGGGGGGGTGGGGGGGCGCCACTTGTAAGTGGATGGGGAACAAGTTTCAATTAGATGAGGTCAATTATAGATGCAAATAGACCAGTTAATTCTAATCCACACTCGGAAAACCTATCCAACCACCCCAACCGACATCCAACCCAATTTGACCACAAAAAATCAACAACCCCAACCCAAACCAAAAAACAACCCATCTCTAAAATGATCCAAATCGAAATCATAGGACCAGTGTTGACTAAACCCAAATTAACCTAAATCTAAATGACTTAAACTTAAAGTAAATATAATTTATTTTTTAAAAAAATTAATTTAATAAAATAATAAATATAACATGAATTATTAATTTATTTTAAAATAATAATTTTTAATTCTTTTCTTTATTAATATTATAATATTTCTCTTGTTTAAATATGATTAAAAAATTAAAAAAGAAAATTATTAGTAAAATTGAATTTTAATTATATGTTTATTTGTAACAAAAAGTTCTTTATTTTTTCTTTTACTTTGATAAAATAATTAAATAGACCAATAACAGTCCTTTTAAAACAAAAATAATAACAATAGTCCAATAAAACTAATTATAGCACTTTTAAACATTTTACTATAAATTTCATAAAACAAAATCATTATTATAAAATTAGCTAAAAGGAAAACCTCTACCTAAAACTAAAGTAAAAAACTAGATTGTAAACATAATAAATATATACTTATAGTTATATGTGATTGAATATTCCAACTTCCAAGACTTCAAATTACAAATCAAGTAAGAACTAGTTATGAGTATCTTATTATAATGATTTGTTCCTTATGTCCTTATCATGTGATATATAATAAATTAATCTCTTGTTGTCATAAATGTTATTGATAAATGTTTTTGTTTGTAACTCTAAATTTATAATCTCTTATCATATGATTTACATTAGCTTGATCAACGGTCATAATATATACTTGCTACTAAATTCATACAAAACAAAGAATTTTTTATCTTTTTGTAAAAAATTACAAAGGGAAATGTATATATATATAATCACACATGCATATTTTAATATGATAAGATTTATAAATTATACAAAAGTACCACGTACATCAATTTGCAAAGAATTGTACCTTTAATTACTATGAAATTTTGTTAATTTAGTTTCACATAGTTGTTTAGAATTTAAAAATATTTAACTAATTTACTTTCAAATTAATTTATTATTATATTTGTAAATATTTGTTATTATATTTCATTACAATTGATAATTAAACTTTTAAGTAAAGTTTTTAAATATAATTTAGTTTTAGCAGCAAGTTATTTCAAGCTCTATGATGGGTTCACTTGATAAAATTCTTAGTATTAAGGGTTGCTTGTCAAAGTTTGAACAACCCTTTCAAAAGCACAAAATTTTATATAATTTATAAATTTTTAAATGGATTCAAGTAATAGTTTTAATTTTCAGAAGCACAATGATTACTCATTTATTTTTTTATTTTTGAATATAAGTTCAATATAATTTCAATAAAATCTGACTCTTGTGAAATAACCTATTTAAATTGAATTTGATTTAAATATAAAAATTTAAAAAAAAAAAATTGAACTCGAAATTATCCAACTTGAATAATGCGAGTTTCAAACCCAAATTACCCAACGTGAAATGATCTAAACCCACTTAACCTGAGCCGAAGTGAACAACACCCGAAATTAACCCGACCTGTCAAATTGATGTCTATGTGCATGTAAGCAAAAGAAACATGGATTACGTAGGGAAGACTAACCTGTGGGATAATGAACTTGTTAGTGAGCAAACAGACAGCAGGCAGTGTGCAATACATGAGAAGAGGAACAGCAGTGACTGGGTAGATGGTAGTGTTAACATATGCAAACCGTTCAAGCCACTTCAGCCTACCACCATAACCGTACCAGATAGGGCAATGCCTACTGAAAAGAATTTCCACAGAACCAAGAGCCCATCGGAGCACTTGGTTCAGACGATCTGAAAGATTAATGGGAGCAGACCCTTTAAAGGCTGGGCGTTTTGGCATGCAGTAAATTGATCGCCAACCACGGGCATGCATTTTGAATCCTGTAAGAATATCTTCTGTAACAGAACCATAGATCCATCCAATCTGCAGGCAAAAGAATACATGAAAATTTAACTCCATTATGGCAGATGGAAGGGGAAAGAAGTTAAGAAGATGAAACAAAAATAAATATGCAGAGGACAAGAGATGGACATGCAACAAAAATTGAAATTTAAAACAGAATAAAAGCAACCATTGTCCAACTTCCCATAGCGGCTCTATATTTGTAAACCTCAAAACCAGGCTTCAAATATGCAGATAGTCACAAGATCCGGGAGCAGAAAAATGTGCCCAAAACAAGCTTATATTAATCTACATACAATTTTTTGGTTATCATGCTGCACTGAAATTCTTTTCTTCTTCTAAAGCCCAAAAACAAAGAATTTTACATAATTCAGTATTCAGTACATTACTAACATAAACTCAATAGCCATTAAATCCAGCAATCAATGTCATTTCAATGTGCAGTGAAAAAAGGGGTTGCGGGGGCGGGAGAGGAAGGGGAAGCAACTTACCTCACTTCCCCAGTCTGTTTTGTCTTCATATCCACAGCTGATAACATGAATTGCTTCCTTAAGAAGCGTTTCTGGTGTAGCTGACTGAGGAACACCACCATTCTCCATAAGTGTAGAGGCAACAAAAACAGCAGACTGACCAAAACGTTTCTCCAGGCTCATTTTTGACATTAGTAGTGACTTTTCATCATCAAACCCAGCACCTGATTTCACAAAAGGGACTTTTCCTTATTAGGCCGAAAAAGGCATTAAACTAATAATCATCACTAAATTCAAAAGATGAGAAAACACGCACTTTACCTTCAACACCCTCCTCTATATCCTCTAGACTGAATATTGGCACAGTAGGATCAACAGGCTTGCCAGATTTCCTCTTGTCTGATCCCTTTTTATTTGATTTTGAACCCTTCTTACGAGAGCCTGCACAGAGTGAAGACAGCACCCCTGCTTTTCTATGCTTGGGCTTAAGTGGAGGTTCATATCCATACAATGCAGTTCTATTGAAGACACATCCCGTACCGACATAAACAGGTCCTTGAATGCCATCCAAACCCCTTAAGTTTATCTATAATTTCATAAAGTATAGATGATGTGTCAAAAGGAAATCTATAGCCAGTATTTTCTATAAAAAAACAGACACAAACCAGTCATTCTACATAACTGGAGTAACATCATTTATAAAAGCAAATATTTTGCTTAGTAAAAGATATGGTGCTTACATCAAAGAAAACAGTATTTCTGTTGGCATATCGATCATTCCGATCAATACCATCAAATCTTTGTGGAAATTGAACATAACAAACTTGCTTCCCAAGGTTTGGATCCATCAGAAAACACATAGCTTCCCTTAAGGCCTTACTATTATTTATGTAGTGATCACAGTCAAGATTCAACAAGAAAGGTCCATTAGTAAGAACTGCTGACACTCGAACCTACAAGAAAGATTCATTGACAGCTGGGCTGAGATATGATAGACAACAAAGGGTACAAATACAGTGACATTTAAGAAGCAACTTACAAGTGCATTCATAGCACCGGCTTTCTTGTGGTGTTGGAAGCCAGGACGCTTTTCACGAGAAACATAAACCAACCTTGGCAGTTCATTGCCCTCGGCATCAAGTCCCCCACTCTGGCCTAAGAAAACCTACAAGTTTCACAAAACCTTATTAACAACAGATGCAAATTCTTATATTTCTGGCAATCTAATAAACCTCATTCTGAATAATGAAAACTATGTAGATAACAAAAACAATTATGCAACACAATAGAAAATGGAGTGGAATAACTAAAGCAGATATGTTTTCCTCTCAAGTGTCCATTAATATTAACTTCCCTATCTACCATTAAATGGATAAATGGAAGACATATAAAACCACTTGTGGAGTTTTTCCAGTTCACTTAGGGTGTACAGATTTTAATATGATCTAGAAAGTTAGGAACATATGCCTTCCTGATAAGAGTTGATGCATGAGTAGTGTATTTATAAATATAAAAATGTCCTACCTGGATCATTCCTGGATGATCTCTGGTGTTATTACCAGGCCATGGTGTACCATCCTGCATAATCCATCCTTCTTCAGGAACTTTCTGTGCCTTTGCAACAAGCCCATTAATTCGAACTTTAAATTCTTCATATTCTCTCTGCAACAGAAACAAAGAAGTGAATATGATCAAATTTTGAATATGGAGCAAAATGGCGCAACCAAGCTAACCCTTACCTTCATAGCTCTACGATCTTTAACAAATGATGTTTGAACTTTATCCTTCAGATAGTCAATCTTCTGTGCAAAATACCATTCTGGAGCCCGAGGCTCAATGTTATATTTCTTGCAGAAAGGTACCCATTTCCTGGCAAACTCTGATGTCTCGGACAGTGCTTCAAAAGTTAGCATTGCAGCACCATCATCAGAAACATAGCAGGAGACCTTGTCAACTGGGTAGTCAACTGCAAGAATGGACAGTACAGTGTTGGCTGTCACAAGTGGAGGCTCCTTTAATGGGTCGACAGTACTCACAAAAATATCAACAGCGGCTAATTGCGATGGCTCCCCTTCACGATCGTATCTGTAATACAGCCAAGGAATTGAAACCACAAAACAAGAATAAAACACAAGGACCGGAATGATGCAACTGCTTAAAATATATAGCAAGGATTCATGAGGTTGCAGGAAGAAACATCCTACCTTAAGGCAAGCCTATCTAGATACGTTTCACGGTTAACAGGAAGCCATTTTGGGAACTGATCCAATATCCAGGATATTGCAAACCAAATCTCACATATCACAGATATCAACCACAGAGCATAGGCATTTGGAACAGGGTTTGTTATTCGATAGTGCAAGAAAATGCTGAGAATAATGAGTCGCAGCATGATGACCATCCGATAAGGGTTTATTTTAGATGAGGAAACTGAAACCTTCCTTGATAGAGGCTGCCGAGCTTCATCATTCCTGCAAATTAAGAAATACAGAGTATTGATAATTAAACTTATACAAGACAGATTTCCAGCAGGAACAGCTCCCATACACCAGGAATTTAACAAAGGTTGCTAAAACAGGTTCTTCTATTTCATAAAAAAAAAAAATGCTACATTGCTGGATTTAGAAATACCCAAGACACAGGACCGGAGAAGTGTAATCATGATTCTCAAACCTTTTAAACTTCATATGGACTATTATGAACAAGAACAAATAACATCATAAAAGTTCTAGAAATTAATTAGATAGGAACACACAGTAAAGAGTCATCCACAAGCACATCAGTGCTGGCATCAATATCTCCAACACCCCTTTCAGAAGTAGCCTGGCCTGTACTCATAGGAACAACATTCTTCTCCTGTTTCATTTTCCAGCCATCAACTCTCTCCTTCCAAGCTACATTGCCTGATCCTGGTGAACCAAACTCCCTCACTGGATCCACAACCCTAATATTCGCTGCACGGGAATTTCAATATTTATATCAATTAGCCATAGGAGCCCACTAAGTGAATCATAAATTTAAGTTTTAGCAATTAATTGTTGTCACCCACATAAGGAAGAAGATTCATACATTTCCCACCAGCAACTCCAGGAGATGTCATAGAAAGCCGCTCAGGTGATGCAGCAGATAACTCACCAGAAACCTACAATATGTCAAAGGGAAAAGCAAAGTTCCAATCCATCATTCCATACATGAACAATTACACAGGAAGTCACTAGCTTTTAGACAGCTTATAGACTTACCTCCTGCCCATTGGTGAGCAGAGGAAGATGGTTATGTGAAACTTCTTTATCATAATTTGAAGCACCAACATCCTCCCCTCTACCATATGTTGCTTGCCAGCTTAACATTCTTTCTGCAATTTTCTGCTTCTGTTTTTGGTTTTCTAAAGTGTAATTGAAATCATTAGCACCATCATCGGCATCACCATCCTTTTCACTGTCTCCAAGAATAGCAGGACTACCTGGAACCAGTGATAAAATTGGAAAACTATTGATTATCATTGGCAAAATTGAAGGGTGATTTGATACAATAATATGAAAATGTATTCAATACTTAAATGTTAATAAACGACTCCGAGAAACAACAAAATATCTCACAAATGTAAGATATATGTGTAACTTCTGAACACCATGTGAATATCTAGTGAGATATTAATTTACAAAGCACCTTTTTGCCTCTTGTATCTGGTTTTGCATTGAGGGCATGACTGATTCCCATCATTCCTTTCATATTCATAGCAAGGCTTACATACAGGAAATGCACATATGTTGCAAGCAATGAATGGATCACCACCTGCGTTTTTGCCAACAATATCACCACAGATTTGGCATGTCTGGCCTACCAGATTCTTCATGGGCTTGCCCTGATCAATCAAAGAGTAATAGTCCACTACATTTAGCAATAGAAATGTACAGGTTCAGCAATCCAAGTATGAACATCTAAACCTAGCAAATATTCCCAACTACGAGTGATAAAAGAACAGAGAGTGTAGTGAAATCACTGCAAGCACTGATAACTAAGTTGTGATTGTCATAGTGAATTGAGGAAAGCAGTAGCAAACAAAGTCAACTCAAATTCTTTTACGATTATGAAACCAAAAACCAACAAGTTTTACTCCCGGACCTGTTGCAAGTGTTTAGCTTAATTGGAGTACAATTTTTTAAGGTGTTGACACAAAATACAAATTAAGCACCTATAAGTGGTTTACTTTTCTTTTATCTTCAATTTTCTAATCAATAAAGCAAACTGCAAATATAGACAACTGTTAATATTTCTTTCATTACATACCCTGATATCTCCTTCTGATTCCATTGTTACTTGCTTCTTTCTTCGGTTGAGAACAATGGATATAAATGGGTGTCCAAAACTACAAATATCAACAAGATATGTGCATGCCTTTATTTTACAAATGAAAGTAGAAATTTACTTCAATTAATCCTCCACTTCAAGACTAGGTTTTTTTTAGCTCAAATCTGAAAGAAAAAATAAATAAAAAAAAATGAGAAAGAGATCATCATTCACTAGCTAGCATTTTCAAGCCTCGCAAACTACTTTCCTAAGAAAGAAATTTTAATAAAAATTGTAACTAAACTTGAAGTATCTTATTTTCAGAGATTCCACCGTTTAGATTTCCTTCTAATGTACTAAAATGCCACTTAATTGAGGTAATGAAGTCGACTGGTTCAAATTCAATTTCTCTTCAACAGAAAATTTCAACACATACGACGACTTCCAACTAAAAGAGTTCACCAAAAGAAGTCAGGAATTACGATGCGAAATAAGACGAGGAAAATAGTAAGAATTGTGTACTCCAGTTGTAAAATTAGGAGCAAAAATCTTCTAATCAAATGCGCTACAAATCAAACAGAGTAAATTTCAAAATATCGAAACAAATCCGTTAATAAGCCAAGAAAACATTATTCCAAAGCCAAGGTGATCGCTTAGTAATTCCACAATTTTCGGGGTGAAAACAAACACGACCTTATGAGACGGGACTAAAAGAGTTAATCGAACTCAGAAGCGACACATTGGCTTCAATCTCGTGCAAAAAGAGAGCAAACCTACATCAGATCTTGCAGGAAAGCCACGAGAGATGGCGAAATCTAAGAGAGAAAACTGATCTACAAACTTTGCAAATGAAGAATTGGGGAAAGAAAGAGAGACAAGCAACGCACAGCGACAAACAGCTCAGTCTCTTCTATCCCTCTGCGAATAAAATATAAATATATGTACAAAGTAATAATTTATTCCGTAAATATAAATGAAATAATTAAAGGGGTTTAATCTATTTCTTAATAGTAATAATAATAATAATAATAATAGCTGTAAGCAGAGAAATGTCGTACATTACAGGCAACGAAAGTGACAGAGCAACCACAAGCTCCTTCAACTTCAACCCTCCAGCTCCTGCCACCGACAGTTCGGCTTTTAGATTTACTCAGCAATCCCATGATTCACAGGTGAAATGCCGATTTGCACCCAATCATTTCTTGCTTACTTTTCACATTTTAAAATGATCGATTAATTTGGTGTCAGGGTTAAGAAATAAATAATTAAAATTTTAAATTGAATATATGTATAGTATCTATATCGACTGAACTGATTTTGAAGTCCTTCAATTAATAAAATTATTAAAGATAAATGAAATTAAAGATATTTTTACCTTTTAATTTATTTTGAATACAAATATATTTCAAAAACCTGTCCATTCTTGGAAAAATATATATTATATCTAAAAAAAATTTAAAAAAAAACACACAAAATAAGTGTCTCATATCTTGTATATACTTACTACCTATTATTTTTGAATTTAAAGATTCAAATAGTATTTTTTTAAAAGCTTTAAATTTTTTTATTTTTTTATTTTGTATATATATTACCTGTCAAATTTTTTTGTTCACGGCAAGAAGAGAAATAAAGAAAGGAGAGAAGAAAAGAAGGGGAAAAAAAAAAAGAAAAAAGAGAGAGAAGGAGAGAGAAAAAATAATTTATGTTTATGTTTATATTATTTTTTAAAATATTTAAAATATTATATATTTTTATATGTTAATAATTTCAGTTATTTTATTTATATTTTTATATATTTCTGTATTTATATTGTGTTTATATTATTTGTTATATATGTAGTATTTATGTTATTTTTTAAAAAAAAATTATAAATTTATATACAACTTTTTTATATGTTAATTATTTATTTATATATATTTTGACATATTTATATATTCGTATCGTGTTCATATTATTTTGTATTCTATGTTTATATCATCTATCAATTCATCTTATATTTTACATAGTTAGTTGTTAACGCAACAATGGAGATATTAAGGAGGAATCCTACAAAACAACAAAAATGAGAGAGGCCTGAAATTGGACTCCGAGGACACTCCAATGTTTAAGTCGGTAAATGATGCTATAAATGAAGAATAAAGAGAGAATGAAGGAATTATAATAGCTCATACCTTAGAATTATTGATACTACCTTTTTATACAGGCCTTGATATGAGTTATACTTGATCTAAAATCCTGGGCGAGTAAAGTTTATATAACAATCAAAACTTATCTTATAAGGTAGAGATGAAAGTTATCCAACTACTTTCTAATGCTTATCCTTTGAAAGGATCATACTTGTTGACTAGGCGATGAGAGAATATAACAATTGCCTCCCAAAGATGTTGGTCATCATAAAGTGATCGTTCATAGATCAGAAAATAACGTTTATCATGGTTATCTGACAATTTTCAGGTCGCCATTTTGTACATCGAATAAAAATAGATTTTGACTGTTCAATTTTTTTTTCAAAATTTAAATTCTGACCACTCGGTCGGCGCATTAAATGGATCGTTGTACCTTCCTCATGAAAAAGCGACACATGTTACAGTGTTGCGAATCAATAGTAGCATTTCATAAATTGACAGGATACCCTTATAAATACCCGTGACACCATTTCTCCACACATCAGTGTAAACGGAGTCCTTTTTGTTTACTGATTGTAGAAGCCTTCCATAGTTTCCGACAAGTAAATCCGAGTTATTCGACCACACACAACTTGGCATATAAACATGCCTATTCGATCTACGACTTATACAGTGATAACTTAACCACTCAATCTACAACTGAACTTGCCTACTCGACTACGCAGTTCACGCCCTTGCATGAGGGGGCTAATGTTGAGGCAAGACAACGATCTCACATCGATTAGCCAAGGATATAGACTGTGACTTATAAAGTAAGGGTCATTGTTCCCTTATTAAGGTGCCTTTTCTCGAAGAATAAAACTGTGAGAACAGTCTGTGCACTGCTCCAACGCGGACATAACTCATAGCTAACACAGTCCGACAATCCTTATATCAACATTAGTCATTATGCGTTTTAAAGAGGTTGGTATATATAGGAATTTATGGATTGATCTCGTATTTGTATTTGACTTGCTTGAAAAAAAATCATTTTAATAACTATTTTAAAGTTATTCAACTTTTTAATTTTTAAATTATGTTTTAGAGAGGTTGATTTGCTTGGCAATTCATAGGTTGATTTAGAAAATATACTAGATCCATTTAAAAAAATTTTAAAAATTATTTTATTAACTGTTTTTAGTTTTTTATATTTAATTTTTTTATTAAGGGATTGATTTTTATAATAATTCATAATTTTAAATCTGTACTTGAACTACTCAGAAAAAATAAAAAATTATTGTATTGATTATTTTTATTTTTTATATTTAAATTTTTTATTTTACTTTTAAATCTTGTTTTTAAAAGAGTTATTTTGTAAGTGACATGTGAGTTGATTTAGAATATATAACCGCAAGCACGTAATAAATTTAAAAAATTATTTTATTAATTAATCATTTTTATTTAGTCTTTAATTGATGTATTTAAAGAAATTGATTTGCAAGTTAATTTAGAGGCCAATTTAAGATTCATATCCAACTTATTTGAAAAAAAAAATTAAATTTGTTTATTTATTAATTATTTTTATTTATTTTTAAATGATACAATTAAAAGGTTGGTTCACATTTTAACTCATGAATCAATTTAGAACCGTAACAAACTTGCTTGAAAAAATAAAAAATAAAAAATAAATTTATTTTATTAATTATTTTAATTTTAATTTTAAAAGTTTATTTAAATAGATTATCTGTATATTAATTTGCAAGTCAATTTAAGATTCTTAGGTGAAAAGTGTTTTATAAAATAAAATTATTTTAATAGTTATTTTATTTTATTCTTAAATAATATATTTAAAAAAATTGATCTGCACATTGATTTGTGAATCAATTTAAAATATGTATCGATTCTAAATACAAATTTAAATAATTAAATATTATTTAATAAAATTTAATTTAAATTTAATGTTTTATTAAAATTAATTAAAATAATAACAATTAAAAAATTATTAATAATTATTATTTTATTTTTAAATAATATATTTAAAATAATAGATTTACATGTCAACTTACACAACGAATTTAAAATTCTCACCCAATTTTATATAAAAATTTACATACATAATAATTATTAAATAAAATTTAATATAAATTTAATTTTTTATTAATAATAATTAAAATTTATAAAATAAAAATAAAAAATCGCCCGACGCAGAGGCATAACTCTCGTTTGAGATGATTTCTCGGCCTCTCAGCTTATGCACGTGTCACTTCATTACTGTTCAACATCCTCTCTCTCCTGCAACCCATTGTTCCGTTTTTACATCTCTCCCCTTACGAGGCATCATCGTGGTTTTGCCTCTTTTTTCAAATGAAAGAAAAAACCACAGGAGGTGAGCTCCACAAAACTTTTTATTGGTGTATAGGAAAAGAAAAAATCGTCTCTCAGACCCGTACATTCACTTTTTTTCAAAAACGAAGTTTTGGACTATCTAACGCGTTTGCCGTGATCCTGCTTTTTTTTTTTTTCGGTTTCATTTTGCTTGCATCTATTTTTTTTCTTTTATGAAATACAAAGCCTTTAATTTCTTTAACTAATTTTTTTCTCTAAAATAAAACACTTAAGTATACTTCATCTCAAAATTATATAAATTTAAAATAATTTAAATTTAAAATAATCAATTCGATAAATATTAATATTAAATTTATTTATTTGAATTTGATTAACTTGATTAATAAATTTGATTAGCTTAAACTTAAAACAATCAAACTTAATTAATCTAAGTGTTAAAGTAGATTAATATGAATTCAAAATGATCTAAAAAATAAAAAAGACTCGAATTTGAAAAACCTGATCAAGACATCCAACCTGATTGGACCAAAATAATTTAACAATTGGAAACCAACAAATCCAAGCCCAAAATGAACTAAATCCGAAGTAACTTAATTTAAAATAACTTAAATCTAAGATAAACTGAAGTCCAAAATAACTAAAATAATTAACTCGAAATAATCTGAACGTAAAATGATTAAACTCAATAAATTTAAGTGTTAAACCTTGTTGACGCAAATATAATTAACTTAAATGTTAAATATAATTAATTTAAACTTAAAATAATTTAAATTTAATTATTTAACTATTAAATTTATTTAAATAAAACTTAAAACTACTTAAACTTAAAATAATTTAAAATTAAATTAATATAAAATTAAAATATCTTAAAAATAAAAATTTAATAATTTTAAATATTTAATTTAAATTAATTTAATTCAAAATTATCTTGACTTGCACGTACGAATTTAGTTCAATTTAATTTTCTTATCTTAAAAAATAAATTTACTTGACGTAATTCTTTCTTTTCCTTTTTTATTCACTTTTCCTTTTCAAATTTTCAAACGTTCACATCATCATTTAATGAAAGCATGGCATCACGTCAACTCTATTTAGTTCAAATTTTCAAATTTTTTTTCTTGCATGATGGCAATTGTCAAGTTCTTCTCCTCATTTTATTTTGTTTTAGCTTTTATTAAAAAAAATAAAAGGAACGAAAAGACAAACGAGACAAAACACTTCTATCTTTCAGTTTTCCTTCGTCATTTTTTTTGGCCTTTCCTCTTAACTAACGACAGCATTTCGCGGTTGAACAATTTTTTTTTGCTCAATTTTTCTACCATTTCCAACGCCAAGTGAAAAAAAAATTTTGAGAAGTTTTCAGTGTCTTTCTTTTTGTTTTTAATCTTCCACCCACTTTTATGGACTCTTGATCTTTCTTTTTTATTTTTTAATCCTTCACCTATTTCCATCATTTTCACCCATTTATTTTCTTTTAATTGGTTGTAGAAAGGAGTAGGGAATAGAGATGAGAGACAGAGGAAGGTTCGAAGATGGAAAGAGGAATGAAGCTTGGTCTGATCAAAAATTTTCAGGACATTTCGAACATATAAGGTTAGATTGTTTGATGTTTACTCATGCATTTTTTTGGATTTTTTAATTAAATTTTATCACTTTTTTCTGTTTTTCGTCAGATCCAGTTCATTATGTTCGTCTTTTTAATGAGGGTTATGGGTTGGTCCGATATCGCAATGGTAACCAGGTCTGCTAATTTTAAAAAATCTGAATAGATTTAGATTATTTAAAATCATTTATGGAGATAGAAATATTGAATCAACCCTTAACAGATCAAATTTGTTATATATTTTGTATCAAAAAGATATTTTTTTAGTATATATTTTTCTCTTAAAAAAATTTTTCAAAGCCTGATTCAAAAAATAAGTAAGGAAAGACAGAGACGGGAAAATTTTTTTTGATTTATTTATTAACATTTTAATATAGAACGAAATATATCATCTTCTCAGTTTGTTAGATATATTTCCTTTTAAATTTCAATCTGAATTTGTCGTTTTTAATTTGATCTTGCATTCTCTTTTTGCAGGTATAAAAATGGATGGATTTTTAGATCTAAAAATTCGATATTTTAATTTATGCATTTTCTTTTTGTTAACGTTTAATTTTTTATGTTGCATCTTTTTCTTTTATATATATATATATATATATATATATTATTAGCCATGGATTTTAACAGATATTCATGGCCTTTTAACAGGCATTCAATCTAATTTATTGGTTGTTAGTTCTGAATTTTTTTTTCGTATATTTTTCTGTTAAAAATATTTTTTGAAAGTCTAATATGAAAATAAGGAAAGATGGAGGAGGAAAAAAAAAGCATTTTTTTTATTTTTTATTATTTTTTAGATATATTTCATTTAAACTTCAATCTTTGCTTTTGACATTTTGTAGGTGCAAAAATAGGTAGATTTTTAGATGTAAAAAATTTGATACTTTAATTTATACATTTTTGTTTTTCTAAGATTCTAATTTTTATGTTGCAACTTTGTCTACCTTGTGTGTGTGTGTGTGTGTATATATATATGTTCTTAGTCATGAATTTAACGAATATTCATGACCCTCATTCATCAGCATGTTTAGATTTGGATAATGGGTAACCAGTTTCCCTATCCTTTGTTAAGGCTAGGACTTATCAAACTTTTTATTTGTTGTGAGAAACTCAGTTTTTTTCCTTTCCTCCTGTGAAATAGTTGTTGGCATTGATGTGAACTTCTTTTTTCATTGTTCTCTAATTATATTCAAATTTTCTGATTTTATATATGTGTTTTATTGGTACAGCCGCATTAATTTGCAACTAATTTTTTTTTTATTTTTTAACCAATTTGTTTTAGTTTTCATTACGCTATTTTTTCCTTGATGAGCTAGGACCAATCCGGGACTGGACCATGAACCTTAAGGATAGGCAAAATCTTGCTTCCATTAATGCTTTTGATAAGAGAGCTTGAACCAGCTTGGTGGGTTCATTTATAAGACAGAGTTCAGTCAGAAATATCATCACAACGTGCATACGACCCTGGTGTCGGCGGCGACGGCGGTGGCACTTCTCTCTTTGCTGCTAAGGTCCTTGACAAGGCAGTCAGCAACTAGGGCACTCATTTATTTCTTTTTCTTGTTTTTTATTTTGAGTAGAGATAATGATATATAAATTTTTTTTGCTTTTTTGCTTCTTAATTCAACTTGATATTTTTCTCCTAATTTATTTTTGATTTTTTTTTCATGTGCAGACTTTTTTCATAAAATTGAATTTTTTAATTATTTTGATGCTTTATTTGGTTTTATTTAATGGCCCTTTGTGTTAATTATAGTCGGGTATTATGAAGTGATTTATAAAAGGCACAGGGTAGAGCGAAAGGCGATGTTGGTGCCTCAAAGTCGAAAAATACGAAACAAATCAATATAGATTTTGTGAGTATATTTTTTTTGTCTTACGTGTATGTTTATTTCTTCCGGTATGGTTTTAGCATGGTTCTAGCATGGTTCTCTTTCCTAGACTTTTGTCTATAATATTCAGCTTTGAATAAATTCCATTTATTATCACGTGGCATTTCTATTTAGGTTGTTTCATAATTTTTAAAAGAATTATTGTGATTTAATCTATACATAATGGTCTTATATTGGAATACTACCTAATCCCTTATCGTAAGTTTTTGATATAAGTTATTAGGTGAGGCAACTCACAAGAATTTTATGTTTCAAGGCCCAGTAGAGTGTTGTTGTGGCATTTGCACGTGAGTTGACAGGGTTTACAGCAAATTTTTACAAAATTTGAAAAAGATCTCGATTATCAATTTAAAAGAGATATTTTATTATTAAGATAACATGTAGAACTTTTCTCATATATTGAAAGAAATTTCATAAATATAAAGTTAAAAGCAATTTTTTTTAATCTTAATATTCATTTTTTATTGCACTGAAAACAAATTTTATCCATATCATAAATATGGCCAAGCACCATGGCAAGCAAAAATAAATTTTTTTCACACATAATTTTATATATTTCAATATAAATACATGTCATAAATTGTAACTAAGCTTAAATATGTATAAAATCATGAATATATCAACGTATTTCTTAAAAAGCAGCATGAAAACATCAAGGAAAATAACATGATTAAGAACATATCTACAAAATAAAATAAACATGTCATCAACAACATAAAATTCCAATAGAAGTCAAGTTGTTAATAGAAATACAAAAAAAATCACTAAATATATAAACTTGTTTATAGCTTTCAACACTTTCTCTTTCAACATGGATCAATAAGCTTACAACAAAGATAAAATATAATGAAAATGAACAAAAATCACAAGTTCTCCAAGTGAATTTACCTTAAATGCTTGAAAAACTAAAAAAAAAAGGAAAAACTTAAGTAATTTAGTGAACTTTTTAGTGTTTTGGGCTTATGGAAGCGATCTTTTTTTCTATGAAAACTCTCACTTTTTTTTTTTTTTTTATAATAAGAGAGGATCGGCCAAGGCTTTAAGAAAGTCCCTTGGATTATATATATATATATATATATATATTACCTTTTTAGATTTTTTTTAATTTTTGATAAGATTTTAATCAATGATTTTTGTCATTTTGCATGAGTCATCATGCATGAAATCACATCGCTATCTAGAGACATGAGAGAGAAAAATTTTAATGTGAATAACAATAAATTATAAGGATTAAATTGTAACAAATTAAAAATTATGTATTTTAAAAATAAAATTTTATATAATAAATTTAATTAAAAATTAATCAAAATAAGCTTTTTCGGCTTGTTAGAAACAAAAATGGGCTCATTGGGCTTTTCGAAAAGTTAATGGGCTTATAAGGCACATTAGAAGAATCAACTAGTTTTAAGGCCCATGAAATGAAAAAAATTTTTTTGACCCATTAAAAATAAAATTAATAAAATTTATATATAAAAACTCTAAAAAGAGTTTTTGAAAATTTTATGTGCAAGAAAAAGGTAATTAAAAATTTCAAACTCATAAAATTTTATGAGAAAAACTTTTATGAAAGAAAATTATTAGTTGAAAAAAATGTAAAACTGATAAAATAAATTAAATTTTTAAAAAATGATTTAGTATGAATTTAATGAAGGTATTTGAAGAATTTTAAAAATTATAAACATAGAAAACTCCTATAAAAAAATTTTATGAGTTAGAAAACTCTGTATCTTGGAAACGAGAAAATCCCAAAAATATTTCAAACTTTATAAAAATAAATTAAATTGAACACATTAATCAAAATATTAATTTACAAAAATAAAATATGAAATCCAGATCAATTTTTACTAGGAAAAAATTCATGAGCATGGCACTTGTCGTATTATGAAAATTTTAAATTTAATAAATAAATTTAATAAGTTGACACCTTGTGGTATAAATTGCCAATATAAATTTTTGCATAAATATTTTTGATTTTTCAAGTGAGTATCGACATAAGTACCACACAATTATCGGTAAAAATATACAACAGTTAATTTTTTAAATTTTACGAAATATTCTTAAAAAATTCTTAAAAATAGAAAATTTGACCCTGATAACATGCGCAGAAATAAATTTTAAAATTTCACAGAAAAGCTAATTTTTTTACCTTGATATTCATTTTTTATCCAAGATTAGCCTTCGAAATCGCACTTTTTTTGTCACGTGCACATGCAGCTATGTAGATATGATGAAATCGGTCCTGAAAATGTTCAGTCAACTTGAAGGAAGTCTACCCTTATCGAGCAGCCGTTAAGTTTTTGGTCTCGAATATTTTTGGACTGTCAAAGAAGGGGCCCAGACAAAATTAAGCGTAAAGAGGTTTTTAAGTTGCTTTGTCAGTAATCAAGCATGTTGTCTCGAAATGGTTTTCTTGCAAATGCTTTTGTATGTTTCTTAATTCCACTTTAAATGGATATATGTAGCTGCAACTTCTGCACTTGGCGTGTAGAATATAATAATAAAAAAATGAAAAAAATATAAATTTTATAAAATGAAAAAATTAAAATTAAAATTTTTAAAATTAAAAAATTAAAATAAAAAATAAAGTAGTAAATTACTAAAAAATTAATACACAAAATAAATACAATAATAGATAAAAAGAGATGCGACTTTCCCTTACATATTTTATACTTTCTCCTACAAAAAAACTTGTAATGGCAACTCCATATGTAATTCCATCGATTACTCGCCTATCAAAAAAATGAGTTAGTTCGGCCAACCTCTTATACCTTTCTGTTAAGGATATTGAATAAAATGTATCTATGTAACCATGATTATATGACTAATTGTATATCAAATATATTATTTTGTCCAAGAAAATTTTTTTAGGACCTCTTTTCGCAAACGAATTTCATAAGTTCAAATTTTGTAAAGATAAATAAAAAGGCTTATAGATCAAGCACTAACTGAAACATGGTTAATAATCAAAATTAATGTTTATGCATTTAGTGCTAATTAATTCTAAAATCCAATAGAAAAAAATTTACTTTAATTGGACTCTAAAGAAAAGTAGATCACTTGAGATCCTTTTTAATTGTCCTTTTTGCTTATTTTAAAGATGATGATACCTTTTTCAATCGCTCGAAAAAGAATAAAAAAGAAAAAGAAATTCACTCAATTTGATTTATAGCTAGACTTGGTAATTTTAGACACGACACGAAAGTATGACACATGTACGACATGCTTTAATTGTATATGGGTTTTATATAATTACGTTTCACGTCGTAATCGTATTGACACATTTATGACATGAAAATTTCATGTCATAAATGTATAAAACACGTATAACATGCGTAAAATATAGTTAGAACATGATTAATTATGTCACATCTATCCGTTTACAAAGCTAAGACATGATTAATTAATCGTGTCCTAAACTTATAGTCATGTTGATATGTATCTGTTAACACATTTAAAACATGATAGTTTAACATGTTATAAACGTATAGACACATTTAAATTAATAAATTTATATATAAAATACATTAATTTTTAATATAATTATATAACATATATAAACTATAAATATTATTTTAAACTTTTAATAAAAAGCTTATTTAATAAATAAAAACTATAAGCATTTAATTAATATCCATTTTACTTTAGTTATTAGCAATAATATAATTGTTAAGATAAAGGTTAAGTATAACCAACATGATTTATTCATAGAATTTTCAATATATTATGATTATAATTTATAAATAATTTATAAATATAATATCTAATTCCAATATTATATAATAGCATTAGATACTAGAAAAATTAATTTAATAATATAAATATCAATATAAGAATAATATATTATCACTTTAGAAACTAATTAAAGTATAGGCTCAATCTTATTAATTAATAGTAAAATAGGTTTTCATATTTTAAATCTCATATTAAACTATTAAGATGATTGTATATTTGTAGTAAGCTAGTAACTTATTATTACTAGTAGTAAGTAGTAAATTAGTAATTAGAAAATATGAAGTACTAATTAACAATTAATAAGCTACTATATTAATTTTATCAAATTTTTTATATATTTTAAAATTATGGTTTCTAATGGTGTGAATAGTGATTTATGATTTGTAATTTTTAAAAAGACATGTTATAGTTGATTAGTAGATTGGTTGATAATATTGGTGTGATTAATGTCCTAATCATGTTTTTTGTATAATTCGTATCTTAATCGTGTTTTCATATAATTTGTGTTTTAATCGTATTTAATGTTAGTTTTATTAATCGTGTTATTCATGTTGTAATTATGTCATAGTGTGCCATGTCGCGTTGTATTAAACATAAGTGGATCAACTTTAATCATGTCGTGTCGTATAAACATTAACGGATTAATTTTAATCGTGTCGTATCGTGTTAAATATAAAAGATCAATTTTAAACATGTTAATTGTGTCGTGTCACGTGTAATACGAATACAAATCGTGTCGTATTCGTGTTTAAAGGTTTGACATAATTAATTAATAATTTTGTGTTCGTATATCAGATAATTGTATCGTGTAAAAAATGAGACACGACACGAAATATTATACGATTACAAGAATTGCTAGGTCTATTTATAGCATCTATAAAAAAACAAAACATCCGTTATTTTTTTCCCAATTAATGATAGAGGGCTAATTACTTCATCTTTTTTGGGTAATGTATGTGTGAATGCTTGTATTAGGCTTTGATGGCACTTTTACATTTTTTTTTTCAAATTATGCAGCTAATTACTTCATATTTTGTAGGTTATGTTGTGTTCCATTTTTTAAAATATTATTTTTAGATATGATTTTTTCTATATTTTTATCTTTTCTTTTGTTGGCTTCTTTACTTTTACTTACTATGATTTTGCTTATAAATTTAATATCTATATTTACAACTTATGCTTTTTATATTTCTCGTGGTTTAAATAGTTTACTATGTGTGAATTGCTTTTCTTTTGTTTAATTAAGCATTCTATTATTTTAAAATGCATGATATTCTTATTTTTGAATGTATGCAGGTTTCAAAGTTTTACTTATATTTTCAAAGAAATTATTTTAAATTGATGTGCAATATGCGTATAAAATTAAGCTGCTATTATTCATATTTCACTATAAATGTTTTACTGATAATTGAATTATTAGATTACCTATTAAAGTTAATGAGATAAGAAATAAACAGATCAAGCCTAAAAGAGAAGGGAAAAATGGATTCAATGCAAAAAAGTTGGCAGGAAAAGAAAGAGATAAAGGGAGATGTGGAGAAGCAGAGCACAAGGGAAGGATTTGATTAGGCCCCTTGCACCAATCTAATGCTTTTGGAGAATTGTATGTAAGTTGAATAATTTAATAGTACTATTGTTAAGACGATGGTTGGTTAAGTTCTTACAATTTCTTTTTTGTTGACTTTGATATCTTATTTTTAGATAAATATATGATATCTTAAACTTCGAAAGTTGTTTAACCTTTTTGTGCATGTTATATGCATAGCTATATATTTACAATGTTGTTTCGAACAACGTATGATAATTGCTGAGATGGAATTAGTACATTTTGCTTTTTAAAAATCTTAACCAACAAATTTTTTTCCTTATTGTGCAAAATTTATTACAAATGCATTCTTATCTTCATGCATAACTTTCTCCATGCTCAATGTGTTTCACATTTTTTTTCCATCATCAAAACTAAGAAAATTTAAACATATTAAAAACTATTATGATGATTATACAAATTAATTTATAAGTTTTATTAATATTACATGGAAAAGAAATAATAGTTCCCACGGCATCGTGAGCAAGCAACTTGTTCTAACAAAATGTAACCAAAGTGTTTATATAATTTATTTTTTAAAAAATTCACATCTGTCAAATAATTTTTTATTTAAAAATTTATTTGCATTTTATATTACTAGTTTTTGTTGTCATATGTGTCACACATGGATTTTTATTATTTTATGTGTTTTTGAAAATATAATTATATATTTTATAAACAAAATTAATAAGATGTTCATTGATGCATAAAATTTGCTTCATGCACAAATTATATGAATGTAATATAAAATTTATTAGTTTAATATTAATATAATATTAAAAGTACCCAAATAAATAAATTTAATGTAAGTTTTTAACTTTTTTTATATAAAATAAATTTATTGACTTTTTAAAATTAATAAAAAATTAAAATGTTAAAAATAAAAAAATTGAAATTACAATGATAAATAAATTTAATATAAGTTTAAACTCTTTTTATATAAAATAAATATATTTATTTTTTAAGAATAATGAAACATTAAAATAGAAACCTTTAATCTTTTTTATTTATTATCAAATAAATTTATTTAATAAAAGTCTTTTAATAAATTTAAAATTTTTAGTTATAATTTAAATAAATCTTATTAATTATAAAATAAATTATAATGAAATTGTAGAAATTTAGTGAACAACAATAATCATATTTATTTTTTATTTTTTATTTTTGCGAATATTGTGAATATTCAAAAGATAAAAATTTTATTTATTATTATTTTTTTAAAATCAACATTTTATATGGATTTATAGTGGTCCAATCCAACCGGTATCATAGCTGTGGCATAGGCATTTGACGCCAGTGGACTTGCATTAAAAATTTAATTAACATATGTTTCTCAATCATTGAATTCGGAAAGCAAAATTTCACTATATTTGACGAAAAAAAAAATTATGAAGTACCATGTTGTTGCAACCAATATACTTGCGGCCCATTTTCCTGTCAAGGGTGGACAACAATGATGATGGGCACATACTAAGTTGTCAAATAAATTACATTAAAAAAGGTTGTTGGTTGGTAAATAATTTATTATTAAAATTAATTTTTAATACGCTCGATTATTTAGTTGATTTACATCTAATAAATAATTTTTTTAAAATTTTTTAAAATTAAGTTTGTAATTTTATTTTTGCTAACAAATTTAAATTATTGACTAAAATTTGATAACCTATGTACTTTAATAAAACGTTAAAGTCGAAATGAAAGTTAAAAAGAAAATAGTTATGAAATAAAAATAATTTAGTTAAAACATAAGGTTATTAATAAAATAGAAAATATAGTATTAATAACTAGTTATTCTTAAATAGGTGTTTGGTCCAACTTATGGAAGGGCTTATTATCTATTTGGAAAATAGAACATATGTTAGCTTCTGCAATAAGTAGATTTGAGTTTTCTAGACGAAATTATATATAAAAAATTTTAATGTGTTAATTTTAATAATAAATAAATATTTACTAAAAATCTTTTACATTATTCACTTTAGTGTTCAATAATTCATAAAATTATAAAAATACCTATATTATTGTACTTTTTTTACTTTGTCCAAAATTTTCCATTGTATTCATTTGAATTTTAGTAAAAACAAAATTCTCCTTATTTTTTCATAAATTTTTGTTGTTTAGTTTAATAACAATAATTATTTTATCTGATTTAATGAAGATACGTAGTATATCCCATAAATTTTCTATATCATACAATACTTGTCCATTGGGCTTACGAGTGCTATTTTTAATTTCTCTTTCACCGACAACATGCAACAGAAACAGTTACAAAAAGAAAAAAAATCTACTCAAGCAACTTGTTATAGCAACTTCTTCACTGGTACCAAACAAGCCTAAATACTCTTGCATGAGTGCTGATACTGACGAATAATTAAGTTTTAACGACTAAGCCTTCACAAGTATGATGACTGACTAAAAAGTATGAGGCATGGCCATTAAAAATGCGAATGCAGAAATTGTTTATAGAAAACAAAATACTTGTAATGGTATGATAATTTGAAGCCTGTTGATGTTACCTCAATCAATGTGTGGTTGGTGTTAATGTTTTATGGCTGGTATGATGAAGACCACCTTTGCCAACATTTTGTTGTATTCTATCTACTAAGGAAATCTTTTTCGGTTCTCGCCGGGCCTACCTGGTCGACTCGGGGAGGGGTCTTGAAGCAAAAATCATCGGTTATCGTCGGTGAAAACTGAAAACATATATACAGGAGAAAAAGCACCAAAAATAACGGTGAGCTGAGGTTTTATTATTATTATTATTATTATTATGGATGCCGTTAGTTAGCCCGATCCAGGCAGTGAAAACAGTTAAAACTGCCCTTAGGGATTCTGCCTTTGAAACACAAAAAATGGCGTCGTTCCGGTCCCTCAAATCTGCCATATTCGATAGAGAAGAGAACAACAGTTTCGCCTTGTTTGTATCTATGCTTCACCTAACTTTATTACTATTGCAACACCACGCAGGCAACGTTTGAACTCACTTCATTTTAGATATCAAATTAAAATCTCAGGCAATATTACCAAGCTCACAATCGCGCCCTCAACGCCTACGATCACCACAAGAACTTCTTGAAAGATTACCGTAGGTTCTTTAATTGTATCTGAGTTGCAGTTAATGCTTTTAGTTCTTCACAACATTTCCTTGTTCTAATCGTTCCTTTATCTGTACTGTGTTAGACTGTTAGCCGCTAAATATTCGTCGACGTACCGTATATACGTATACTTGGTTAGTCGAAAAATGAACACACACAAGGAATTATGCAAATAATGAGTGCTATATTTGTTACGTCTTTGTGTCCTAAAACATAGATGATGAACAATCTTCTCCTTTAAGAATGGAAGGAGGCGACAGCCAGCCACACAATTTAATTTTTCGTAATTAACCTAGTACGGGTGGTTCTCGGTGCATCTTGTCTTTATTTTGTGGTTATGGATTTTTTTTTCTTTTTTGGGTATGTCATGTGTTCTCTTTTGCTTATTGTTTTGCAAGTTGCCATCTATGCAAAAGAATATTCTATTGATTTAAAGTTGCCAGTTAAAATTTATCACGGTATACTTTTTGTTTTGGCATTCCCTGGACTTTCGCCTCTCAATATCATCACTTTTTGATTTTTCAGTACCTTAGGATAGTCTTGCCAAATAACGCACTCTCCCTCTTTTCTTATTCTGCATCTTTGAACTTAGGGTATGTTTGGTAAGGTAAAACTTTAAAAGAATGGACAGGAGAAAGTGAAAAGGTAAAAAGAAAATTAATTTTGTATATGCTTATTAAGAAGGAAATACTAGAGAAAGGAAAATGAAAAATATTATCATTTTTTATGCTTGGACTTATTGTCACGGTTACTAATATGTTTCACATTTACTACTGGTGAAGCTTCATACGTTCAGAGGAAGATGCTATGAATCCATCCTAGGAGCCGAGGCCAGTGACATGTTACAACTATAAGCTTTCTAAAGAGTAGACTTTGCTATATCAATTTTTAGGATACTTTGGGATATTGAAAATATAAAAACCTCTACATATTTAAGGCATGCTCCCTCACCCCCCCACCACCAACTTGTCTATTTCTTGATGGTTGCTTTGTACTCTCATATGTTTTGCGGAAAAATGTTTACTTTTATGCTTTCTGCATTTTATCTAATCTGCGTTGGCTGCATTTCAAGTAGATATTGGAACAAACCCAAAGAAAGAGGGAAGTTTCCTCTGGGGTGTCAAGTTCTAAATTCATTTGCAATAGGGACAAGCACAAGCTGTTGCTGAAACGTGGCAAACCACATCCATGATTATCTTCTATTCCATCTCTTTTGTTCTTTGGTATCATCATACGAGTGTCTATATTTGTCTGCTTAAGATGCTTGATATCGGTGGGACATTATAACACTCAAATAATTTTTCACACTACTCACGCACACGAAAGCATTAACAAGAGAGGAAGAGAACTTTTAATCGCTTAGTACTTCATTCAATTAATTTTGATTATACAATTCACAACAGAAATATGCCTTTTATAGGCTTTAACATGCAATATTATAATATTTTAGTAAACCAACTTGTGAAGAAACCTAAAAGCTGGACTTTGCATATTGCCAACCACTATTTCAAATTGTGGCTTTAATTAGGCGGTGCCCATATTTCAAATTTCAGTTGACAGTAGCAGTGCGGCTTCAGACTATAATTATCTTTCATAGCTTGTAAATTTTACTTTTACACATACTAAACGCTTTTGGTCCAATCAAAATTTATAAAGCAGTCAAATTTCTCAGCTTGATTTAATTACTCCTGACATTGCCTCCTTTAAATCAAGCTTGTATCATTCCAAGCATTTTCTTCAATTTGTAAAATAAATCAACCTTCAATGGTTTGGTAAAAATATCTGCAATTTGATCTTCAGTGTGGCAATAATTAATCTCCACGTCTTTTTAAGCTACCAATTCTAGTATTTTATGAAATCGAATATCAATGTGCTTGGACGAGCCATGGAAAACTGGATTTTTGCAAAGAGCAATAGCAGACTTGTTACCACAAAATATTTTTGTAGGAGCATTTTGTTTCTGATGCATCACTTCAACTATTCTTCGCAACCATACTGCCTGCGTTGCACAACTAGTTGTTGCTATATATTCTGCCTCAGTCGTAGAGAGTGTAACAATTGGTTACTTCTTTGAGGACCATGATATTACACCAGTGCCTAAATGAAATGTATATCCTGACATGCTTTTTCTTGTCTCTATATCTCCTGCCCAATCACTATCTGTACAACCAACAAGCTTCATATCGCTATTATTGGCATAAAAAATTCCATCGGTCAGAGTACCTTGGATATATCATAAAATCCTCTTTACTCCTTGTAGATGACAAGTGTGTGGTTCTTCCATGAATCTACTGAGCAATCCAACTACAAAGACAATATCTAGTCTTGATTTAGTTAAATATCTCAAATTTCCAATCAAAATCTTGTCGTAGGTTGAATCTACTCCGTTGCCTTCATTTTCTCTTTTCAACTTCACCTTTTCTTCAACTGGTGTGGAAATTGGCTTTGAATTCTCCATCCTAAATTTCTTCTAAATATCAATAGCATATTTCTTCTGAGAAATAAAAATTACATCATTTTGCTGAAAGACCTCAATGCCAAGAAAATAAGACATTAGGCCCAAATCTGTTATTTCAAAGTAGCTTATCATAGCCTCCCTGAATTTTGCAATCATCTTTGAATTATTGCCGGTAAAGATTAGATCATCAACATATGAGCATACAATAATAATATCTCCACGCTTAACAAATTTAATGTATAAAGTGTGCTCAAAATGATATCTTTCAAAATAATGCTGCACAAAGTAAGAGTCAATCTTCTTATACCACACTCTTGGTGCCTGCTTCAACCCGTAACTTTATCTTCTTTTCTCTCAATCACATATCCTGCAGGCTACTCAACATACAATTATTCTTTCAAAATACCATTGAGAAAGGCAGACTTAACATCCATTTGATATATATTCCAATTATTTTGTGTTGAGAGATAAATAATCATGTGAATTGTATCTAATCTCGCAACAGGAGCAAACACCTTAAAAAATCAATACCTGGCTTTTGCTTGTACCTTTTTGCAACCAACCTTGCTTTAAAGCGATCAATTTCACCACTAGGCTTGTACTTTGTTGTTTACACCCACTTAACTCCTATTTGTTATTTTATCTGTAGGTAAATCTGTCAGCTCCCATGTTTTATTCTTCTCAATAGCTTGAATTTCTTCATTCATAGCATTTTTCAAATGCTGATCATTTGAGGCTTTTTCAAATGTTACAGGCTCACAATCTGCAAACAAAGCAAAGTTAATAATCTCTTCATCAGAAGGATCATTATCGTTACTGACAACATAACCTCCAATCTGGCTGGTAATTAGCGATGCCTTTGTGGTTTGCTGGATGTTTCTAGCTCATCAAAGATTGGATCTGCTTGTCCATCTTCTTCATAACTATCAAGGATCACCACCGACTCTTTTTGGGACTTTAAGGACCAATCTTAGATTCCTTCTCCATCAAACGTCACATCACGACTAATAATCACCTTCTTTGTCACTGGGTTGTAAAGCTTGTACGCCTTTGAATTTATGTTGTAGCCGATAAAAATGCATTTTGCTCCTTTGTCATCCAATTTTCTCCTAAGCTGGTCTGGAACATAAGCATATGCAATACACCCAAAAACTCTTAGATGTCGGATTAAGGGCCTTCTTCCACTCCAAGCTTCTTCAGATATCTTGTCACAAACATTATTTGTTGTACACCTGTTTAAAGTATACACTGCAGTAGCAATTGCTTCTGCCTAAAATTCTTTGGTCATTTGTTTTGCCTTCAGCATACATCTCACCATAGCCATGATTGTTTTGTTCTTCCTCTCAGCAACTCCATTCTGTTAAGGCATGTATCTGGTTGTCAATTGATGTTGAATTCGATGCTGTTTGAAGAAATTTGCACATGCAAGGTATTCTTAGCCTTTGTCTGTTCTTAGTGTTTTGATCTTGCAGCCACTTTGTTTCTCCACGAATTCCTTAAATGACTTAAAGGCATCAGATGCTTCTGATTTTTCTTCAAAAAATAGACCCACATGTTTCTGCTAAAACATCAATAAAAGTCAGAAAATACTTGCTACCTTTGTGTGTTGGCGCTTCAACTATGCGTAAATCTGAGTGAACAATTTCAGTAGCTTTCTCGCCCTCCAAGACTTTCTAGTTGGAAATGATTCTCTGTGCTTCTTGCCCATTTGACAAGTCTAACATACACCATTGGGACTATTGACAACAGGCAAACCAGAGAAATTTATTTCGTGACAGATAATTCAATCCAAAAAAATGGAAATGCCCAAAACGCATGTGCTATAACCAATCATTATTTGGTATCACAGAATTTAAACAAGAAATTTTTTCATGTCAAATTTTCAAAGGGAATAGTCGATTCTGAGTCATCTTTACCTTAGCAATAAATTTCCCATTTATGTCAATCAACGCGCAATAGCCTTAGTGAATTTGCATGTTGTAACCTTTCTCTAACAGTTGTCCCATACTCAATAGATTATGATGAAGACGAGCAGCATAGAAAACATCATAGATAAAGTTATGAGAACCATCCTTTAATCTGATAGCAACTTGGCCTTTCCCCAAAATCAAAATATTTGTGTTATTTCTAAATTTTATTATAGATTTTACCGTTTCATCTAAAGAAGAAAATAACTCCTTTTTCCCACACATATGATTACTACACCCAGTATCCAAATACCAAATATTTTCATCTTCTGAAAATGTATTACTTGCCAAAAATAAACTTTATGGGTTATCAGAATTCTCACCAACATTTTAATACTGATTTTTTGCCATGTTTGCCTGATGTTTGAATCTGCAGTCTGCAGCTTTATGCTCGAATTTTTCAGAGTTAAAGCAATTAAAATTATTTCTTTCTTGGTAATTATTACCTCTTCCTCTTCCTCAGTTGATAGGCTCGAAATGATTTCCACTCTTCTCTTGAATAGGTGGCTTGAAATTGTTATCTCTGCTTTAATTAAAGTTGCCATGTCCTCTTCCTTTGAAATTTTCTCGACCTTGACCTCTTTAATTTCCTTTTCCTCCATTATTAAAATCATGACCTTTATTTTCTATATTTTGGCTGGATTCTACTACGTTGTTGAAATTCACCTGACTTTTCAAGGTTTCTTCATTTACTTTTTTCTGTCTTCTCCAAAATTCTGCTCATGTGACTTTCTATGCTTCCCTGCAACTCTGCAACTGTCATGGTGTCTGTGTCGTGGGACTTAATTGTTGTAGTCACCACATGGTCAAACTTTATTGGCATAGTGCTAGAATTTTTTTCACCACCTTGCTGTCTGGGATATCTTCTCCATATGCCTTCATCTTATTGACGAGATATGTGACACATGAAAAAAATTACTGTACAGTTTCTAAACTTAACATTTCATACCTCGCATATTTTTTACGCAGGGATTACAGTTTAGAATTTTGGGCTTTCTCCACTCTTTTGTATGGCAGTTTCAAAATGTCCCATGCTTCCTTTGTAGTCTTGGTATTTGCTATTTTACCAAAGATTGAGTAATCTACTCCTTGATGAATTTGTGATAGCGCCTACTATTGCCTCATTCGAGCAACGTCATCAGCTCTTTCTTGTAATCCTGGTTCACAAAGCTTCAAATATTTGGAGCTTTCAAATGGGTAGACATCAATAGTGCCCAATAACTGTAATCGAGTTTCCAATCTAATTTGGAACCGGACCTAATAATATTGTAATTGGTTGCCATATCTCTATCTCAAAAATATCCTGACTTAAAAAAAAAATTATGGAAGTGAGAACTCTTTTGTTCCTCACACACTCAATTTTTTTTACACTCACACTGCTAGGCTCTGAACCTAGCTCTGATACCAATTTGATATCAGTGGGATGTTATAACACTCAAATAATTTCTCACACTACTCACGCACATAAAAGCATTAACAAGAGAGGAAGATAATCTTTAATCACTCAATATTTCATTCAATGAATTTTGATTCTATAATTCACAATAGAAATATGCCTTTTATAGGCTTTAACATGGATTATTATATTATTTTAGTAAACTAACTTGTTAAGAAACCTAAAACCTGGACTCTGCATATTGGCAACCACTATTTCAATTTGTGGCCTTAATTAGGCGGTACTTATATTTCAAATTTTGGTTGGCAGTAGTAGTGCAGCTTCAGACTATAATTATTTTTAACAGCTTACAAAATTTACTTTTACACATACTAAACGTTTTCGGTCTGATCAAAATTTACAAATCAGTCAAATTCCTCAGCTTAGATTTAATTACTCTTGATAATGCATTTTTTTTGCTACTACGAGGAATTTATTACACTTAAAGTTATTTATCCCTTTTAAGTTCTTTCGTAGATTGGTATGAGATGGAGGACAGAGAAGGAAGCCTATCTAGTAACGGTAAATAGATGGAGGACAGAGAAGGAAGTCTATCTAGTAATGGTAAATAGATGTTCTCTTTATTTTTGATTGATATGATTACTATTAATTAGTGTAGTGGATCTCTTTTAGGTTTTAGTAGTTTATATCTGGTTTGTGTTTTGAAATCCTATGTTTTCCATTGTTCTAGAATTGCCTTCATATTCTTGTCTACCTAGGGCATATCAGACACTTATGCAATGTCTTCTATGTGAATCCTCATAATTTAAAAAAGATAAGATGATTTTAATTTATTCCCGAAAGTTGTAGGGCAAGGATTGACAAAGATTAAGTGGGCAAAGATTAGTAGTGCTGATAAAGACAGAGTAAAATTGAAGCTCTACTATATGCAAAAAATTGGTTAAAGTTTTGAGGGTTGAGACCCTACTATATGCAGCAAAATCTGTTGTGGCGATTTGCAGTGTTGTTGCTTTGGTTTTCATTTGTGGTAAAATTAGAGATGTGGGCTGTGCAGTAGAAAGGCCCTTGAAAGAGTGAGGAAATCTTCACTGCTTTAAACACCTCATATTTCTCTTGATTTTTTTCTATACAAATTCTATTTAATAATTGTTTTCAGTCAAAATGATGTTCATTAATTGGCAATGGTACTCAGGTTTGTAATTTACTTAGTACTTGCTGTCAGGTCAGTTCATCAGTGGTAATAAGCAGTGCAACGAGGAAGATGACTTAGCAAGCCAGGAGGCAAGTGTTTGTACTTGTAGTTACCATTGGTCCTTTTCACTAGCCATCATCTTTTTAATTTCTAAATAGGGTATCAGATAATTTGGAGTTTGTTAATGTCATATGGGTATCAATTCTTGAGGTAATATTTTATGTGATATGGCTATCTCGTTAATGGCATCAAGGATGTTATGGAGATGTGGAGTTCCTCTTTTAATTTTTGGACACTGAAATATTTTGTTACGAAGAGACTATTTTGTCCTCAAATGTTAGGGTTACGTTCATTTTCCTTGGATAAAATTTCAAGTAAACTTTTCCTATTTTGAGGTTGGAGAAAACAAGCAAGCCTTGTGAAAGATGAAGGATCTAGTGAGATTTTTAATATTTTGGTAACATTTTTTATGTTTTCTTTTGGTAACATTTTGTTTTAAAATATATATATATATTTATAGAGACACACACTTAAAGCCTTTGAGCTTCTTCCTTTTGTTGACTGTTTCAAATAGATGCACTGAGAAGCTTCATTACAAAAACACAAGGAACTAGACAGAAAACAGGAAAAGGAGTACAAAAGAAGAAGGTGCCTACATGAGTAAAAAAAAAACATTTTTGCTAGGAATTTGTTATCCACTAATTGAAGAAGGATGGTGTCTCAATTCTTTTTTCCATGTTTAGAAGTTTACTCTTGTACCATGTTTAGGGGCCAGTCAAAGGATAAAGATGACAAAGATGACGAGTATGAGAGGAGCAAAGTGAAGAAAAAAGGTTTGGAGTTGCCATCGATGGTGCTCCATCATTCATTTTCGTAAGCTATTACTTACCTTCTACAGTAGGTTATCATTCTTGTTGCTCTATTTTCCCCACACACTCAAGGCAGCTGGTTTATCAAACATGTTTGGGATTTAAGATTCTAGAGCTTTAACTTTCATTCTTTCAAGTTTCAACTATACCCCCGTCAAGGACAAGGTGGTGCATTTGGTAGTTTGTTATCTTTATAGTCAAGACTTTACTTCATTTAATGTTTTGTATTAAAGGGAAAGTGTGTCACAAGTGAAAAAGTATCTATGCTACATGATGTTGGGTAATATGGCAACACTTTTCTGTTATTAGTACATCGAAATAGTAATGTCGAGAAAAATGAGTAGTAAACAAGGGATGGGCCAGATTAGATCTAACAGGCATAACGATTGAAATAATTTAGATAAAGTTGGGGTACATGTTTTGATTGTTGGCTAAACTGATCCTGGCTATAAGAGAAAAAAAAAAAACTATGCATTTTATAGGCAACAATAAATGCCCTAGATTAGCTTAGGTTCATCTTCAGCTTTTACTTTATTTTTTCAGGTATAAGGGTTTCACCTTCAGCTTTCGACCATGAAAGCGATGATGTGAGCGAAAGCAAGCTTTTCGGACAACTGCTCCTTCCCTTTTGATGAATTCGTTTATGTACTTGACAGTTGCGACCATAGTGGCTTTGGAAGAGTTTGATATGTGGTAGCGCTTTGCTGAAATATCAAGTTGAGCTGAAACTTTGTAATCTGAACCTGTAAGTTATATTAAGCAAAACCGTGTATTTTTGCCTGTGAATGGCCGACAGAGGAGGGTTTTATAAAAGCATATTTAAGGAATGCTAAATTGTCAGGATCGCTTGTGTATGCAACTCTAAAGCAGGCGAGAGTGTTGTATGTGATTTAGATGAACTTTACTGGTGTGCAACATTTTTTTAATGTATTTTTTGTTTTGTTTTATTATGCGCAAATGACGATTTTTTTTAGTTTAAAAAGAATTAAAGCACAAGGGATGGGAAAAGTAGTTCTATTTATTTGCAAGTGATTGAGAAGCTAGAAAAGTTCAATTAAAAAAAACGGACTTGAGATTTGTTATCGTCATTAAACTTTACAAATATCATATTTTTGGATAAGATGCTGTAGTATTTAGAGAATGAGGCTTTATGAGCTTGTAGTACAAGTTTTTGGGCAAGGTTGATAGTGTTGAACTAAATTAGGATTTAGGCGTCACGTCAATCAGTGACTAACATTGACTTTTTTAATTGGGTTTCAGTTTGGCTCAATCCAGGCACACTTGGATATTATTGTGATAACTTCGGTTCTGTTTTGCTCAGTTTTCTTCTCTCAGATAGGATAAACAGATGTTGCCTTATGTAATGGATGGTTATTAGCAGTTTGTATTATGGCCGCCTAGATAGTCTTAAATGTTTCAAACATCCGTACATTTCTACGTGCCTTTTTCTCAATGCTTCAAGCAATAATTTTCTCTAACAAACTCAAACCACTAGCTTTTTTTTTTTTTTTTCCTTTTTCCGGATGAGTAAAAATTCTTATGTTCTATTGAAATTAGAGTACCAGACAAAAACAACCCTAAAAAAAAAAAAGAAAATAGGGTGTTTCGAATTCAATTTACTACTACTATTACTAATAATACTTTTCAAAGTATTTTTAATTATTTTTGTTGCTGAAGGTTTTTGTTTATAGATTTATGATAACAATAATGTTAAGGCATGAGCAGCAGAAAAGTCAACTGACACGCATCGAGGAAACCACTAATAGTCGGATGGAAACTAGAATGGCGTCGTTAAAGGGCCACAGAGAGTCTACAACGCCGTTAAAGAAACAAGCTAACAAGCCCCGGCCATTGGATAAAAAATAAACTGAAGACGTGGGCATTGCAAGACCTAAATGGGCGGGCCCGTGTTCTAATTTGACCATTTACAGCTTTTTCTTCGATCTGCATAGGTCTGTGTGTATATTTACATGTCCAGTAATGATTAAAAAAATGAAGAAAAAAAATTTTGCCAGTCCTTCGCCTTCACTATATATGTTATTTATATTATTAAAAATGATATTGTTGTAAATGCTAGCCATTTTTATTAGTTCCTCGAGTGGCTGGTTGTATTCCCTATTGAAACAACTTGACTTTCCGTGGGATTAATTACGGAGTATATATAATTAATAAATATGTCAAATAAAATGTTCCTTAGCGTTTCAAAAGTTTCCAGGGAATAATATAGGAATTAAAACTTTGGCTTTGCATTGCAACCATAAGATGAGATTGAGTCCAAGAGGACTGGAGACAATAAGCACCAGCAAAAAGTTGACAAAGTCGCCTTTAATTGCTCTTCCGAGACATTCTTCATAACGGCTTCTCATTCTCAACCAAAGTTGTGTGATTAAAAAGTACATTACACGCGCACACAAAAATTGGAGCTTAAGCTTTCCTCAAAAACTACGGCTAATTTTCTGGATCTCTATATTAAAAGTATCCCTTGACGTGGGATTTTAGCATTTTTTTTCATTTCCGTTTTTAAAAAAATTACAAAATGAATTAATAACTTTAAAATACTTACATTAATTATTAGAAGAAAAAGAAAAAAAGGGACTTCGCAGGCGTTGGAAGATGGTGATGGTGACAAGTGGCTGTTTGATCTAAGTTGAACTTCCACTGCGTACTTAATTGCTTATCCATTACCATAACCAT
>JBBYHM010000026.1:3409958-3430590 GCA_038381775.1 Adansonia rubrostipa
AAATTTAATTATAAAATATGTAAATATTAATATAATAATAACTTTTTAATATTATGAACAATGATTTGTACTTAAATAGGTTGGTCGGGACAAATTCGGCCCTGAGCTTATAATTCAAAAATTTTTCGGGCCATGGATAGACCCATAGAACCGAACTAAAATTTTTTTCGAGCTAAACGGGGCCAAATTCGTGCCTAGCTTAGAATTTAAAATTACATAAAAGTGATTACATTTAACATAAAATAAAAAAATTGATGTAAACTATATTTAAACCCGAACCCGACCTGAACCCGAACCCGAACCTGAATTGGCTCGAATCCGGATTGACCCGAACCCGAAAGGACCCGAACCCGAAAAAATCCGAACCTAAAATGACCCGTCCTGAACCCGCCCGAACCCGCCCAATTGTCATCTCTAATCTTCATCTACTACTATCTTTTATTTTAATCCACAGTATATAATATGACCCAAAACAAATTTAGGTATCCGTACGTATTTCACTATTTAACCCTTTTTCTATTAAGACTTAATTAGAATATGGTCTGCAACAAATTTTTACCGATAAACAAGTTTTGCATAGTTAATTATGCTTCTAAAAATTATATTCCGTTTACATACTATATTTATATTGAAATCTATAAATAATTCTTTTGATAAGATAAAAGAAAACATTGTAAAACAGTATAATGAAACATAGTAGAAGATTATAAAAAGCAATATTAAAGCATATACTAAAAAATAAGTACAGTAGCTAGAGACTATGGATAGCTACAGGTATGGTGGTCGATATATTTTGATAGAAAAAGTTGCAAAGAGAATTTTAAGAGTTCAAAGTAGTTAATTCGTCGAAAGATCCCAAAAGAAGCATCGTACTCCATATTTATAATCTCACTAAGAGAAGTGAAAATAGAGAGTGGGAAGTTATTTGAATGTCAATTGTGCAAAACTTGAGAGAACACGAGTTTATTGCGAAGAAAAGATACAAGAAATTAAAAAAATAAAACTAGATTAGTCAACTCAAAAGGAATCAAAATACTTTTTAATCTGATATGATGCACAGAACCAAAATATTTTTTAAACCAGTAAAAAATCAAGTTTACACATATATATATATATATTATTAAAATTTTTTAAATTATTTTAGTGATGAAATATGAAAGAAAATATATTAATAGACAAAAAACAAGTATCTATCTATCTATTTATGTCTAGGCGTAAGAAGTGGATTGTGTGAGAAATATCTAATCTATTAGGAAAATACAAAGCAGAAGTTATGCTTGCTGTCATTGTTTTGCTTTGCAAGCAATTGAAAAGTACATTGGCAATGGCGAGACAAAGAAGTATAAGAAAATAAGGAAAAAAGAGAAGGCAGGCAGGCAAATTGAAGGTTTTTTTTTTCGAATGCTTACTAACTTCACTCCAGCCTTCTCATTTGCTATTTTTATCAATTCTTTTCTAGCTTATAATTAGGACAGAGTTACAAATCCCAAACATAAACACATAGTTAAAATTTATAAAATAAAAGTATGTCGATTAACATAGTAAAATATTATTATATTATTATTAGAGACAATATATATATATATATATATATATGTATATATAAATGGGAGTAGTGTAACTGTCGTGTTTCACGACACATATAAAACAATAAATAAATAAGAGACATTTGTCCGTCTCTCTATCTAATCTAATCCAATGCCGCCATGTCCATGTTAAAGTTGCAGGGACAGAGAGAGAGAGAGAGAGAGAGAGAGAGAGAGAGAGAGGGAAAAAAAATTAACCAATCCCTGTGATCTTTGCTCCTCAAAATCCAATCCTCTTATCATTCTCTGCTTTCCTCCTACAGTAGGTCCTCTGTATTCTTTCATCCTTCTAACTTTCTCTCAAGGGATCTTCTTGTGAATTTTTTTTCGTCTTTTGGTTGATTTTATTGGATTTTCGTCTTTGGTTGACCTGAAAATTTGGGGAAAGAAGATGTTTAACGTGAATAGTGCTATGGCGGTGGAACTGGAGATACCCTGATGCAAAATTAGAAATTAAATCACCAAGTTGTGTGAGGTTCAGCTGGACGTTAATTCACGCTCTCTGAATTTTGAACAATATTTTTTGGGTACAATTTTGAGCTACTAGTTTTAAGTGTCGTTTAATTTTGAAGTTTTTGCTTTTAAATTTCAATTGAATTTTGAATTAAGGGAACCTTCCCCTTTTATTTTTGTTGTATTAGATGATAGTCAGTGGGAAGTTGAGATCGTTGTGGAATTTTCTGTTTCTATTCTGTTTATTTCTCAGAGGGAAAATTCTCTGTTTTGGTATTTATGTCTCTAAATTGTACCTATCGTGCAAAATTGTTTATCCTCCCTATTTCTCTGTTTTTGATTGTCTTAGGGACTAGGCCGCTGATTCCAGAATAGATTAGTGTATAATGCCAACAAAACGGGCGAATGAAGATCGACAGATAGACCTTGGTTTTCAAAGTTTGTTGCAGTCAACTGCCTACTTGGAACCATGGTGGAAAGCAGTGGGGACTAACCCCTTATGTGAAGCTGCCTCAAAGTCACCTTCTGTAGAAAAACTAAATGGTCCAATGGTAAACGGAGCTGTGAATTCACAGGCTCACGCTGGCTTGGGCAATGGAGGTAATCCACTGAAGAGTATCTGATTGCTGTATGATCACAACTTGGATTTTGCATACTAATTAAAGATGGGATGCTTTTTTGTTTTTTGTTTTTAATTTATTATTATTATTTTTTAAAGTTAGAAGACAAAAAGACTTCGGTTTTGGGACCAAGTGAATTCTGTGATTTCTTCCTGATAGACCGATTTTTTTTTTCTTAATCGCTTTACAGGATTAGTGAATCTGTCTCCATTTACTACATGCTGATAATATGTTAGGATTTGACAAATGAAAGAAAAATATGCCAGCCACTTTTCAGTATTTCTACAAACTTACCACATACACAGGTGGCTTTTTAACTTTGTTTTTTTGGGACTCCTCAAACAGTGTTAGTGTTTTGGGTGGGAACATGTACCCTTAGTGTTGATTTTCAGAAGTTCGTATGTGCTGTCTTAGTTTATTGAGGAGGATAGCAAAACCCGATCTAATCAAAGTTGTGGGGATATCTGCCATCTGAGAATGATAAATAATGTCATGTTATATGTCTGCTTCTAGCATAAAATTGAGGCATACTATATATTTATTAGATACTAATGTAATCTTAGTTTTTGGTTCAGGCGGGAGAAATGGACAAGATCACCAATATCTCAAACGTGTTCCTTCCGCGGTACCCTTTACATCGGGTGAACACTTTGAGCCAAATTCCCAAATGGTTCTGGTTGGTCACTTAATTGTACGGCCTCTCTCTCTCTCTCTCTCTCTCTCTCTCTCAAACACACACACACACACACACCTGTGGACACATCTAGATACATATAAAAGCATTCATGAGCTTGCACCAACATGCATCCGTCCATGTATTCTAGAGCTTGCATTGATTCTCTCTTTGACTGTGTAAGATATCTTGCTACAAACCTACCAGGTCTTGATATTGAATCCCTGTTCAGATCCGCAATATGGTGGAATACTGGCATCATATGGGCCACAAATAATCTTGTTTTGTTTTAAATTGAATAGCAGGAAAGACCGAATTTAGTGACTATTATTTTGTATTAGATATAGCATCTGATTATTAGAATTTCTTGTCTCATTTAGCCCTATAATGAATTTCATCACTTTGTAATTATACAATTCTAACAAAAGCTTTTGCAATTGTGACGCTTCTACCTCGGATTGTGGCTCATTAGCTCTACATAATGCTGTTACACTGCTAAAAATAGTGCTTAAAAGTTAATACCAAATAAGTTCATCCTTTTCTTTATCTTTTTTTTTTTTTGCTAATTACTTCACAGTTTGTATACAAATTGCGGAAGAGCAATTTTACCATCTGATTGATGCGACCATCATCTAACCTTTTTTTTTCTTTCAATTTATCTGCAGTAACTGTTTTTAGCATAATTTTTGTTAGCCATTGACGTAGGACTCTTACTTTAGGAACATATTTCATCTAATTTTCTTCATATGGATCTTCAAATTAGTTTCATGTGTTTTCACTAGTCGAGATACTTTAATGAACTTATTATTTTGAAGGTTTAAAATATGTCTATTTGTCTATATGTTACATTATTCCATATGGAACTGATGAACTTAATGCATTCTCTTGCTAAATAAATTTTGCCGTCAACTTTTCTGATAACTCCAACTATGTTGCGCCAGGTGTTACCACATCTATATGGAATGCATCATGCTAGAATGCCTTTGCCTCTGCAAGTGGAAGAGGAGCCTGTTTATGCAAATTCAAAGCAATATAATGGAATATTGAGGCGAAGACAAATATGTGCTAAGGCTGAGCTTGAAAAGAAAGTCATTAAAGTTAGAAAGGTATAAATGGTACTTTTAGGTTTTAATTATTTTTTCCCCTTCTTCTTTGTGGTTGGAAGAAATGTACAAATTAGGGAGTTCCAGGGCTCAAATTGTTTGCCGTGGACTACAGCCATACCTTCATGAGTCCTGGCATCTACATGCCATGTGAAGGGCTAGGGGTTGTGGAGGTCGTTTTTTTAATAAAAATAAGCTGGACGATGACATTACCAGTCCCAACTCAGAAAAGGGCATGAATTCAGATGAAAACATTTCAGCCAAATCAGCTAACTTAGTTGGGTCTGAGTGCCTATCTGCCAATGGTACTGGAAATTTGAATTCCTTCTATGGTCAGCTAGAAGGAAATGGGTCACTGGTTAAGGATTTGCACGGAGCGCAGCCTTTAGCTAAAGGCAACAACAATGGCCATGGTCTGTCATTGACATACTCATCATCCAATGATGTTGTAAAGGGTAACTACTTTGGCCGGCAGTGGGATATTGTAAAAGTGAACGGGGCACAACATAGGGCCCCTTTAACTAAATGAAATTTCTCTTTGATGTGGGTGGCTCTTTCCATTCCGGCATTGCTCTGCATGTTTGGCATTTGTTAGACTCTTGATTTTTGTTGTATGTATTTGTGTCTAATGGGGAGTCTTCTTCTCTATAGGCAAAGCTGGAGGTATTTTGCCCCTTAAATGTTGGGTGTTAGAATCCCTCCTGGAGTGGCGTTCCTCAGGCAATTCATTCTTGGCTTTGGTTTGGTTAAGAGGGGTTATTATATGAGGAGATATGTGGTGTTTGGTTTTATCTCGACTCTGCTGACTTGCTGGACCAGACGTGCCTCCCATTGATCCCTTTGTAAAAAGTAAAATAGGTGTTGTATCTACTTATCTACCAAGTAGCAAAGTAGTTGTGACTGTACAAAGTTAGAAACAATTTACATTTGAATGTTGTATTAAAGAGCGTGGAGACTTGTGCTGTGTATGACCGAAGAGTTTTTAGCATTTCCACTGGTGTGGCCTTAATAATGTAAAAACGGTGTCTGTTGCTGCTGCTGACCGCTGTTCTTCTCCTCATAGGCATTGATATTGTCACTGGGGGTTATTGTAATCGTAATGCTCCTAAAAGGAACAATTACATTACATGCTTGATAAATTATCCTGTTAAAGCGAAAAGGAAGGAAGCTTAAACCTTGAGTTGGGAAGATGAAATTTTTTATCGTAAAAGAAAGGTAGTATAGCAAATGATTTAAACCCAAATATCAGCTCTGGCCGTCCCCGAGAACCCTGCAAGAATGAACGGAAGAAAACCTCCGCATAGGCTACGCATTTGTTGCTGCTCTCATCTGTTGCTCTCTTTCTAATGATTCATCAAAGCTTCTGGCTTTCTTTCTTTCTTTCCTTATTTCAATTTGGTTTTATGCATTATCAGCACTCTTCTATTACTGGTGATGGGCATATTGCATTTGCACTTTCGACAAAAAGAACTGCATGAAACTTCGTTCATCCATTGCAAAATCAAGTTAGGTTAACGTTGTCTTTGGTTCAGTGTAATGGGTTTTACATTCCACCCAAATGCAACGGGTCCACAGTAACCAAACGTTTTTACGCCGAATCGCCTAAATGGATTACAGCCACATTGCAGGAAGGGCCTGAATAGCCATTCAGTGCCCACCCCACTGAATGGCTATTGAGCACTGAATGGCTATTCAGGCTATCCCTGTACTAATTTTTTTTTGCCGAAATTGTCCTTCATTCTCAGCAGTTGTCTCTCACCAAAATCTAACAAAGCGGAGTTGGGTAGAGGAGGAAAAGAGGGAAGGAAGGAGAGGGAGATATCACAAGTCTTCATCGGGGAATGATTATCTACTCCAAGAATGCAACAAAATGCTTTTCTGAAACACTGAAAAGCAAAATTCTTCGTTATGGTTTTAGGATTTTTTTTTTTTACAGGATCTTGATTTTCTGAAATCATTTTGCTATATATTTTCTCGATCTTTTCAAAAAATGAAAAAAAGAGAAAGAAATGCAAAAGACAGAGGCTAAAGGTGGAGTTTTTAGGTTTTTTGTCTTGGGATTTAGGATTATATCTACGGTTTCTGGACAGAATTTAGGAAAAACTAATCGGAGAATAGGAAAGAGGAGACAAAGATCTAATTAAGGACACTATTTTGGAGTGAAAAGGATGACGTAAGACAGTGACTGACGGCGGCAAATGGCGGTGATACCCACCGGAAATTAGGTTTACGGGAAGAACAATGAATAACTTGATGAACTGATGCTTGAATGTGCGAGAGAAAGAGGAGAACAGTGAAGTAGAGAAACACGACATTAAACAATTAGGCGAGAGAAATTTGAGTATTAATATTAATAGATTTTTTAAATATTTTTAATAATTAATATGTTATTTTTAAATGTATATTAAAATATCTTTAAATATTATTAAAATTTAAATTCTGTTTGAACTATTATTGTTTAAATATAATATGATTAATAACATTATTTTTTGTTGAAATTCTCCGGTATCCGAATATCACATTGGGCGCTGACTAATCTGGATTTGAGTCAGGTAGAATCACAAGGGCGGCAAAGCTCTCTCATAAACTGTAGTTGCGTACCTAGCAACTCGAACTCTGGGACCTCTGATTAAGTTAGAACAACTTTCGGTCAATTGATCCGCACGCTTGGTGATATAATAACATTATTTTTTAAATATTATTTATAAATAAATTTGAAATGTAATCATTAAAATATTATTATAAATATTTAAATATAATATAATATAATATTTTAAAATAATATATTTTAGATGTTAATAATGTTTTGTTTAAGAGATTAAAATAATAATAAATCTAATTATATAAATATATCATCATTTGTAATGGTAAAGTAGATGTTTTATATCTATTTTTTTATCAATTTCTTAACATTATTTTAATAAGATCAAATAATTTAATATTATTCCTCGTCTATATTTCATTCCTCCTCTTTTTTATTCTTCCTCTATTTCTTTTTTGAACAAACCAAACATATTATGAAGATTTTCAAGCTATATACTTTTCGTAATTTATAGCAAATTGTGCATATGTCCATTCTATTTCTGTACCAGTGACTACTCGTTCGGAAGATATCATAGATTAGTGCGTCGTATGCATACATATATACATATACTTATCTGGTATTGCATCAATCCGTCTGTCAATTTCCCGCCCACTGATAATTTAACTCAACCTTCGACATCTGATCCTGTAATTCTTTCTTTCTATTCGTTGTTATTCTTGTTAACTGCAATCCGATATTGTTCAGATATTCTAGATAGCAGAGCCGTCAGTTTAGAGAAATCAATAAAACCATAGGCCAAAGGATGGATTAGGAATTATCACTATATATAGATATATATATATATATATATATAGTATTTTTATACATGCGCAAGAAAATTACAGTTGTGTATACCGTACAGCCGGACAGGGACAGGCATATTATTACAGTAAAAAACCAGTCGTCAACAGAACAGCTTGTTACATGGTGTCTACTATACTAGGGAATATTCTCCAATTTATTTGCCTGGAAACTCGGGGCTTGTCTCAACAATATCTATTTTGCTTGCTCTTGAAGTTGTTCCTGTTCCACGGGAAGCTAAAGTAAGATCACACAAATTTCAATCCATGTAATGTAAGAGCAAAACGAATTAAACAATTTTATCTCTTCGTGCAAATTCTGTCATCAAAGATATGTATGTATGTATGTATTAACCTCCGTCACAAAGAAAGCATGGAACCCATAAGGAACTCTGTGGGGTAATTCAACAACTGCAACAGGATCTGCTGACATTGTTTTTGCATCAATTACATTCACTGATGATTTTCTGTTCAGTCAAAACAACAACAACAATAATAAGTCAAACCTTCATCTCAGAAAGACCAAATCAAATGGAAATTTGAATGAGCCATCAAATTACAGTGACTAGTTACTTGGCTTCTCATTTGGGGAAAAAAAAAACATTTGAAGCACCAAGGACCATATGTGTGTTTGTATACATATTCATGCTCATACAGTGCAAATAATGATACTGTGTGCAAGGCTAAAACATTCCAATATTTGTGTAATTTGTATAATAACAATATCCAGTTGTCTACAATAAACGAAAAACTTACTCCTGTCAATCACCAAAGCATGTTTCCAGGAAGTAAAAAATTCAAAGCATGGAAACAGACACACGTGAAGCAAAGGAGCAGAAGCAATTCTGACTCGCTCAAAAAGGACAAGAGTCAGGGAGAGACATACCCAGTATTTTCATCATGTACAAAGAATATCAGGTAGCCATCATCCTCTTCAGAAGTGGTCCCTGGCTCACGAGGCACAAAAATAGCTTCTGAACCAAATTTACCGGGACCCAAGTCAAACAGGCCTTGAACGTTTCCCCCAACTTCAATCTTTTTTTTTCCTGCCTCTGGTTCGGCATGAAGATCGAATTTCACAATCCCTTTGACTTTAGCAATGCTGTCCAAAATGGTTCCATACACATATCTTTGTTTTCTAAATTCACACAAGAGAAGCATCAAGTAAAAAATAACATGAAAATATGACAATGATAAGTGAAAGTATAAACTCAATTAAAAGAAGATTAGCATATCATACAGTAACATGTTTTCAGATTACTGACACCATAACAGATACATACCTGCCAGTGTAGTACTCGTTCACCCTAGGGAAATCAACAGCTGAAGCTGATAATTTCTTTTGTGACGCAAGACCACTTTTCATGTTGAATCTCATCTCATACCTGATTTATAATAATAAGCATGAGAAACAACTTTCAGTACAAAGATCATTGCAAATTCACATAAGAGGTCAGAGTCTCACAGCTCATTTGAGAAATTTTCAAGCTTGTCTTTGACCTCCCCACCGACAATGTCCAGATCTGGATTCTCAAGGCGGCAAGTAATCAGAACAATTTCATCTTCCTCCTCCCAAGCATTCGCTAGTAACAGAACATCATAAAAGGAGTTAGATGCTAACCCATACATGTACAAAGATCAAATATTGAGCATATAATTTTAGAAATTTTTAGAAATATAATGAGAAGAAATAATGTTTTCATGGAAGACTTATATGACCTTCCTGCTGGTAGCCTAACCGATAGTAAGTAATAAATAAAGGATTGAGTTCCTAAGAGAAAGAAGGAAAAGACATGAAAAATCAAGGATTGAGTTTGGGAAGTTCGTGAAAAGTCTTGTCCTAGATAATTGTCAAAAAGTATTAGCCTAGCCGCTGCAGTTAAACTGATCAGATAATAATTGTCAACGAAAATCCCTGTTTATTGATTATTCTCTTTTTTTATTCTGTAAAAAAAAAAAAAATCTGAAGTTAAGTTTGGTATCAATAAGTCCATCGACAGGTTGATGCTGGTGCCGTTTTATGCCCTTGATAAGTCAGATCACTTTATTAACACATACAAAGTTAACTCCTTGAAGAGCTGATTGAATGTGTATGTCACATATGAATAGGCAAAAGGCCATGTTCAGCTACTAGGGAACTCAAACTATCAGCAGAAGAAAGTTTTGGAATGTAAAGAAGGATAAAATGCAAACAATACCATTATGGAATATAAAGCAATTAGGAAGCTCAAACCATCTGATTAGGAGGTCATCCTTTGCATATCGTGGAAGCACACCAAAACGAGCCTTCTTTGAAGCATCAAATGAGTATATCAGCTTCTTTTCTTTAACCATTTCCTGAAAATTTAAATGTCAACGTTGACAAGATGTAATCATTACAATTCTCAACAATGATGCCAGAAGCCAAGATTCCATTATTACCTGCCAATAATCTTAGTCACCCACCAAAATAAAAATTTTCAAGGAGAAATCAAAAAATGTTTTAGGAACCCAAAGCTGGTATCTGCTAGACAAGAAAACAACACTGTATAGAATGTGACATACCTTTGGTCTAAAATACAAAGGAAGATCCAAGAAAATTGCATAATTCTCAGTAATTGCAAAATCAAGCATCATGATTGGTTCTGATATTGTTATTGGTACTGGGTCGTGCATGAAACCATCTTTTGAAATAACTCTGTATGTGATATATGGAGGCAAGTGTCCATAGCCAAAAGTAAACATCTCACCTGCATGCAGAAATCTCATAAATCAAAAGCATCTTATCACTTTGTAACTAATAACTTATAACTTACTGATCTAATTTTTAAATGACAGGTCTCACCAGTGACTGGATCAACCTTCGGATGAGCAGTGAAGGAATGTGCCAACCGCTTATCATAATCAAGCATGCCAAGAGTTTGGAGATCTCCATCCTCCAAGACTTTGAGGACATCTGTATGTTGCAATAGGGATTACAATTTAATACCCCAAGTTTCATCCAAAAAAAAAAATCCTAGTAAAAAATAATAAGAATTGCAAATAGAAGTGAATGTTAGCATCCTTAACCCTTCTCATTCATTCATAAAAGAAAACTTAAAGAGAGAAGACAAACTTACAAGGTTTATCTGCCTCTTGAAGTGCCAGAAGTTTCCCATGGTGATATATGAGAGCAGTATTAGCTGTTCAATGATGATATGCCAGGTCAGAGTTTCACATCAATAAGATAAACATTTTAAAACAGGTAAACCACTAGTGGTGAGAAATAACAAAAAATGGAGAGGGTGGGATTGTTTTCAGATTGCACTTTAAGGGATAAATGTGCCAAGGATTCATGGAGTAAATTGAGAGGCAAATAAGTTTCAGGAGCTCCCTTCAGGAAATGTACCAGATCAAATCAATGCATCAAAATGAAGAATGTAATCCATAATCCATTCTAGCTCACTCAGTGCTTCACTAACGTTTCCTTGTTATGATGGTTTGGAGAAATAAAACTGGGATCTGAGAACCATTCAGCCATATCTTTGCTTTCTATATATGGAACAGACACCAGGGCATACAAATACCAGCACCAAGCAGATTTAAAGTACAATGCATCAAAAAATCATGCATAAGCTATAAAAATCTTTTTTTTTTTTTTTTTTAAATAGCAACTGCATATACATCACGTGCCTTGAATTCACTGCATTATCTTGCATTTCAGCAGAAACAGACTCAACAGATTTACCTGTCCCATATCCATAAGATAGATCTAACACTTTAGCCTTTTCTCTCAGCTTCTGTATATTGACCATTAGCAATCCAAAGAGTCCTTTAAGGTCTCCGACCTGAAAAATGACATATTCAAGAAGAGGATTGTGACATGTCAAGCATTTGCAACAGAGGTTTTCTACAGCTAAGATTAAAATTCTAATGCTTATCTTAAAGTCACGGAGCTGTGAATGTCTTGTCATCACTGTTTAGATTTTCATAAGGCCGTATCACTTAGGAGCAACTCAGAGAAATAAAACATAGCCCGTACAACTTTTGCGAGGCTTTATATTCCGGTAATTCATGTCATTAAGCATATTCCTCTCCAGCATTATAACGAAGAAAAGAAAAAGTTCACTAATTAGAACTAATCACTTAAAACTTTTCAACCTTTCTTGTCAGGAAGGTAACTTGCAAGGCATACCTTCATAAATTTTGCCCCTCCAAAGAACTCTTCTTGTTTAAGACGTGATGTCCTGACATAACGAGAGACATATGTTGCCTTTCCATCTTTGATACGCATACCATGAATCATTCTGCAAAGCCCACAATTGACGATTTACTATAATTTCTTTCATGCAACCAAAATAAGTAAAGGTAAGAAATAAAGAACAAAGATTAGAATTGGCATTTTGGCAAGCATCCATATAGCTGGTGCAATAAATAGATCCATGCTAATTAAGACAGGCCATCCCTGTTATTCAGAGAACCAGTGTGCATCCAAAGCAACACATTTGATTTGGTTTTATATTTAGGTTCACACTCTAAATTAGCAAAGAAACGAAATAAATTTATATAAAGGGTTAATTGAAGGAACATACCCATCTCCATCAAACCTGTTAGGCAGAGAAATTTAAACAAAAAAAAAAAGAATTAGAAGTGATGGTAGATTTATATGGTTAATAAATCAAACTGATACTTGATTCACTAGAAAAACATATGAGTACCAGTGATATGCAGCCACAGGAGAAAACCTGGGGTTGGGCCCAACCCTGACAAATTCACCATTCAAGCATTCCTATATGAAAAAACAATACTCCTAGAAAAATATTAGGAACATACAATAAAAAAAGTATTGAATCAAAATATAAAAATTTAGTTAATCCAATTATAAGCACTTTAGCGAAGCAACGGTAAAGATAAACACTTTCCTCAAAAAGGAAGGAAGAAATTTCTTTTTTAGAGAGAGAGAGAGAGAGAAGATTACACTCTTTCTCTTTCGTAACTAAGGAACAGAGAGATGTAATGAAAGATGGTGCTGAGTAGGTAGTTAAAAAAGCAAAGTAGTATAGTATTTGCTTACAGGGAGATGGCCTTTGACAGGAAGATCTTTGGTAGGAGGAGTTTCGGTTGGAACGGGAGCGAAGTTACCCGCCAGATAATGTTGAGGCTGCGATGAATCGTACATAAGTTTAACTATCAACTTCTCCAACCAGTCAATCAGTTTGGACCTTAGCCCTTTTTGCGCCTGAGGATGGACCTCCAGGATTCCAGTTCCAGATCCATCTCCATCTGCAGCTCCATTCACCAGGTTCATCTTTTCCTCCGTCATATCTACGTCGCCCCAAAACAATGGGTGGTGCTGGTGGTGGTGGTGGGGAAGCCAGAAAGTGTGAATAATAATTGTATATACCCGCTGCCTGCCCTCGTTTGTCACATCCGCCTTGTCGCTAGCGCTTCTTGGAGCATGATGCGCCACATCCTTTAGGAGCTTAATACTATATATATATATATATATATATATGTAAATATAAATATAAATATAATATATATATAGTGTGGGATATGACATTTAAATTTCCATTTCTTATATTATATATATGTATAAAATTAAGCATTACCACAGGTCGATAGAAATTTGCTATAAAAAACAAGGAAGTCAAATTTTGATGCTTGATTTTCCCTCTTATGAGTTCGGAGGAGATCCCATCCGTAACCTAACAATTCATTGCCCTGCAAAGTCTAAAATTATCTTCGAATTATATACAAAAAAAACAAGTTATCAACTATCAAGCATAAAAAAACAAATAAGTTTATTTTAATATTTTATTCAAAATTTAATGGCACTATAATATTTGTGCGAGTTATATATATTTATATAAATATATATGCGCAAGTAGTGTAGTTAAGTTTTTATTAATATATATTATCATTATTAAAATATTATATGAGGTAATGCAATTAAATGAATCGCCTAAATGAGTTTTTTCACTGTACGAGGATTAACTAAATGACCTCGCCTTGTCGTCAAAATCCCTGACGTAAAAAAATACCCCTCAAAAAATGCAAATATTTTCCTGATAAACACCCTATGAATAAAATTTTGCAACATTGATTCACCCAACCACCATCGGTGCAGCTTGGGTAAGTCAATTTGGGAGAGGGGGGGGGGACAAAGGGTTGGAGATGAGGTTCAAGGAAGGCTTTGGATCCACTAATTCATATGCGGCCCAAACCTGTGGGCTGTGGCTGCATGTGGCCTAATGCAAGGGCACGGGGTCCATGCCATTGTCAATCTCAGTCCTCTCAGTCGCTCATCTTCTAATAATAATTTTAATAGTTTCTTCCACCATTGATTTCATTATTACTTTTATGCGAGGAAACGAAACGAAAGCAAGAAACCTCGGGGGACGGCTTATTCATGGAGACACCAAAAATCCCAAGCTATCAGAAAAGAGGGACTTGACGACGGACTAAAAAATTAAACTCCTCTACCACTCAACGCAGCTTCCTTTTCAATTCCCATAAACACCCCCAATTTATGCATATCCCATTGTTCTTTCTTATTCATCATCAACTTCATATATAAAAATTCTTGTCTTCTTCCATTGTGAATTAACATATTTTTTACCCTTTTTTTAATATCAGAGCCTTGATTGAACAAATCCCTATCTCTAAAATCCCGGAACAGTTTAGATGATATAGCTGCTTAATTTGCAAATCTATATGTAACACAAAAGTAGTGTCGTGAAAACCCGGTTTGATCGAATGACATATGCATAGATAAAAAAAATTTTAAGGAAACAAAAACTAATTATCAATAACCACCCACCTCGTATCTGTGTATTGGCGTAGAAAAATCGTTAACTTCCATTCCATTTCTATATACGAAATGATAAGATCATTTGGGTGGTATAGCACCTGATGACAGTTGAAAAAGCCGCCGCCCAGGCCCACTGGTCGAACCAATGACACTATTATTCCACTATTAGCTCATCGTCACCCTTACCCTCACTTCACCTCACCTATTTCATTATTGTTTACTTCTCTTTTTATTAAGTCCAATTTTTAGTCCACCATTTCCCCTTTTTTTTCGCCTAAACATCTACAACTGATAATTAAATTCTCAAATTTAGTTAAAATAGGTTGGCAATATTGGAACTTCGTATGTCAATGCCATTATTAATCTAATTGCCTTTGAATTCTATCTACCTGGTAAGGGAGGGTCAATGTTTGGTATATCTCACGCTTTGACTTTAAACTTAGTGATTAACTTTCAAATTTAATTAATACATATTGGTATGTAATACATATATTTGACCTATGTATGTATAAAAGTATTCTATACAGGTTTCCATACGTTATAGAGCTCACATTTACGTTTATATACATATATATATATATAGTTATTAATGTGTTGTTCGCAATTCTTCCAAAACAAAAGCAATACTTTTCTAAAATACCCTAACTGTTTCTTTTCCAATTATATGAAGAAATGGAGATTCATCTCTTAAAATAACCAACTCATAGACTATATATATATAGACAAGTACAAATGCATATATGCCATATGCATTCATTTCAACGGCCGATAATAAATTGAAGGACTGTGAACTCGAAGTCTTGCCTTCGATTGTGTCGTAAAAAGCGGACGTCTCCTTTGAATGGCACAATTTCACAGTTTACACACAAAACATATATTCCTCAATTGTTAAAACGGATCCATTAATTACTCATCTCTGAAACACAGGCACAGCACAATAAGCAAAGCGTATAGGGGTGACGCTAGCTGCTTTTTTATTTTTTCTTCGTTCCTTTCTCTAAGTTCTCTCTCGCAAGTCCAAAAATGCTCTCGCAAATCCCATTCTCTTAACGCAATCTTTAACTTTTTTTAATTTCCCTTATACACGAACGGCTAAATCATCTAGATGCTGATTACTTCTCTGACTCACCCAACCAAGGACAAGACTTTTTTCCTTCTTGATTTTTCAAGTCTGATGTTGATAAATTATGACATACATCGGGTGCCTATGGGGGCAGAAAACAAAATATACTTAGGGGGAAATTCCAACTATTACTTGCGGATCCATATATATGGAATCAACTGTAGAATTTGTTTTTCGAATCATGCTGTATATATATATATATATATATATATATATATATCATTTAGTTTTTGGGCTTATGAGGCAATGGTTTTAAATGTCACATAGGCAAATGGATACTTGGTACAGCATGAGGTGACTGATTTGTCCATATTTTTACAAATTGAGGGAGAGAGGACCGATATCTCACAACCTCTTTTTTTGGGAACATATTATAACTCGTACAAGAAAACCATGCCTTAATAATTTTGTCTCTATAAGTGCTAAAGATATAATTTGATATATCTATGAATTCATGTACCAAATTGTAATGATAATTTTTCGGACACCAAAATGGTGTCTTTGTGCGTTAGTATTTTCCTTTCAATTGAAGTAATTAAAACGGCTCGTTGTTGGGTTGAGTGGACGGGCTTTGGATTTTTCTTTCAATGTGTATCATCAGTTAATGTAAAGGGGCAGATCCATTAATGTTGTTTGTAATAACTCGTAAAACAAGAGAAAAATCCATTTCATCTTAGCGGCCATGGGATTAGATTTTCAATGTGACAATGATTATGAGAAATTAAATTAAATGCATGTGTTTACATTGAATCGAAGCTTTAAAACTGTTATTTGTTCAAATAAACTATCAACTGTAGTAGTTTGTAGTCGAAGTTGAGGACTTTCCATTCCAATAACTGCCCTTTGACCCGGGATGGTTAAATTATAAATTTCCAGGTGGTTTTCTGACCCCCTCCCCCCCCCCAAAAAAAAAAAAAAACAGGTGGACTAATACCGAAATTCCTTAACCTAAGATTGAAAAAAGGTGAGTAACCATACCTAACGCATTTACTGGCACTGGGATGCGCAAAGTCACCATGTCTGACTATGATCTGATCCCATGCCATCCATTTATGCTCAAAAAACAATATTCTCGTAACTGCTCTAACTGTAAGTGACATGAAAATATTATAACTTCACAAATTGTCAACTCTAATAGTTGCTCTATAAATGAGAAAGATCAAGAAATTGTTTAAAAGTAAATCTTTGGAAATTCATGAAACAACAAATATCAATAAATCGATTTAGGAAATTCATATATTAGCATTATTTGGAATAGGTATTCAAATTAAACCTATAAATTTTTCTACAATGGTATCAAAACTATAATTTGCTTGCTTCAGTTTACCTCCTATAGTTGCATCTATATATAATTGTTTGGCATTCTAGAGTAATTTTAATAATCTATAATGATCTTTAATAATGAAATTTGCACACATGCATCCTTTTAGATCAAAAATATTTTTAAAAAAGTTTGCAATCCTAAAGTTATTAATTTTTTGATGCATTTGAAGTAAATGAATCAAATATTCAGCTGCAAATGTATGACTGTAGGTACAGTACATATATATGACCAAAATTCAGTAAAAGGCACGTATGTATATGTTTGTAAGCTGAACAAGCATAAAGTTAGCTCCGATGGAGTTAATTTCTTCATTAGTTGACGAAATGTGAATAAAGAAATAGGGTAGAGGCAGGCAGGCAAATAATAAGTTTCGCCTCAATTTATTGAATATCTTAATTCCATACATGCCTTCTCTGACTTGATGATCCATGCCATGAGCATTCTCTAATTATAAGGGCCTAATTTGCCATTTCTTCTCCACAAACACATGATCTCTCTCTCTCTCTCTCTCTCTCTCTCTCTGTGTCTTTGGGCATAGATTTCATTGTTGAAATTGAATAGCAACTTCACGCTTTCCTATAAATATATATGCACTTCATGATGAATTAAACATATTCAGTCCCTACTAGGCTCCTTTTATTCGAGCAACTTTTGCATATCAATCCAACATTGTCTTTTGTCTTTCTTCTAAAAGTGAAGATCATGATGTTCCTAAAAACTTATTGTCTCCCACTTCTGATTACGATAATCTCTTTGTCCTCCTGTTTTGGCAGTTATAGAGAGGACCCATTTCACATTGATTTTCGTCATGGCCGTGCTTATCACCGCCCAACAACCTATCACCCATATTTTCGCACCCAACCAAATTACCATTATCCCAACTCTGCAAACCTGTTCAATTATAATAATGAAATGTGGTTAAGACTCGATAGAGAGCGCGCTTCGATGACTCCAAAGATAGTGAATGTAGATGATTTTGGAGCCAGAGCTAATGGAAGAGACGATTCTCAGGTACCCTGTCTGTTAATAAGAAAAGGATTGTTTGCGGTTTCATTTCAACTCTGTTTTTCCCACCACCCTCTTTTTTTTTTTTTTTAATTTTTCAACACTATTGTGGGAGTCAGCCGAGAGTAATATTTATTTGTCGACATATTTGTTTAGGCATTTAAGAAAGCTTGGAATTATGCTTGTTCTTCTTCTCAAGGCGCTATTCTGGTTGTCCCTAAGAACAAGATTTACCGTCTTAAGCCAACTGACTTCTCAGGACCTTGCAACTCTGCTCTTGTATTTAAGGTGAGTTTTGGCACGCATGGATGCATGCATGCATGCTTGCCTCAAATGCTCAGCATACAAGCAATCCTATACATACATACATAAATACATTCAGGCTGGCATAAAATGAACTGTTAAATCACACTATATTGTAATTGAATGATAGAGAACTTCGCTTACATTTTTCGGATATGTTATTTTAACATGATAGATTTTTGGAACAATTGAAGCCACAATCGATCTCTCAGACTACCAAAAAAATGAAAGACGATGGCTTTACTTTGATAATGTTCAAAATTTAAGAGTAGAAGGTGGAGGCACCATCAATGGCAATGGTAGAACATGGTGGCAAAAGTCCTGTAAAATCAACGAAGCACTCGTATGTGATTTGGCATCAAATTAAATTTCAAGTTTTTATACTTGTCATTTGTCATTTTTTATCAACAAACAAGTAATTCTGCTTCTTTTATTTCTCTGTTCCTTGGTTTTGCAGCCTTGCAAGGAAGCGCCGACAGTAAGTTCGATCACTTCTTTTCTCATTCATTCTTCAGACTTGCAGAAACTATATATGATATAGGATATTTGGAGACGATAATTTGTTGTTCTTTTCTTTATTTGTGTTATTTATTAGCAATGTTATTCTTCCATTCGGACCCCTCCCTTCCCTATATATTTGCTAGTGGTATGTGTATATATATATATATATATATATATATATTATTAAACAAAATTAGTGTTGTTTTTGCAGGCTGTAACCTTCAATGAATGCACTAACTTGAGAGTAGCAAGTCTGCGGATAAAAAATGCACAACAAATGCATCTTTCATTTCAAAAATGTGTGAATGTAAACGCATTTAATCTTTTGGTGACCGCGCCTGGAAACAGCCCCAACACTGATGGAATTCATGTCACCGGAACCCAGAATATTAACATTAACAACTGTGTCATCGGGACTGGTAATCCAGCTAAGCTAATTAATTATTTACTTGAATTTACCAAATAAAAATACTACCTAAAACAAAATCTGGGACAGTTAAAAATTATCATGATTTCTATGTGTGCTGTTCAAATTATCTTAACTTATATAATTATTAATTGAAGGAGATGATTGTATCTCAATAGTGAGCGGCTCCAAAAATGTCCGTGCCACCGGTATAACTTGTGGACCAGGCCATGGAATCAGGTCTCTAATTTCAACACTACTCAACCAAACTGCTACTTTCCCTTTCTCCACGCTTGCTACTTTATTTCAACTTAATTGTTAATTTGTGCATTAAGGTACATATATATATGTGTTATATGGTAATGATGGATGGAGTAAAATTCCTAATGGGATATTTTGTCTTGCAACTTTGTTATTATTTGCAGCATTGGGAGCTTAGGAGCTAGAAATTCTGCAGCATACGTGTCCAATATAATAGTTAATAAAGCAACAATTTCAGGAACCTCCAACGGAGTGAGAATAAAGACTTGGCAGGTAAGGGATTAATTTCTTTTAAGTTTATATCTTAATTTTATAGGGAAAAAGGAATAAAATCCTTTTAATTAAGCATTAGTATTTAAATACAAAATGGTTTCAGCTACAAGTACAAATTATTAAGGAAAACTTTAATAATTACTTCTACTACTAATTTAAACAAACAAAAAAAAAGTCGGGAAAGTTGGTTTTTAGTCAACAAGGAAAGAGAAGATAAAAAGAAAAGAGATGAAAGTCTGGGATCCTAAAATTGCTCTAATTGATCCATGAATAAGGAAAAAAGTGTTGCTCCAACTGAGCCGCCCGCAATGCTTGCAATGAATTGCGTAGTACAGTCAGATACTGAGATATAAGCTACCATTTGCGGACACTTGAAAATTAATTACGGAAAACTGCTAATTTGTGAAATAGGAAGTAGGCGATGAAAATTGCAGAGTTTGGTAATGTTATGATTACAAGCAGCCAACCACCGACTCTTGTAGTTGTTTCTTTCTCTAACTTCAACAGAAGTCCCAGATTTAACAACTTACTTTCCACTTACTTTTTGACTCGCCGTGGATCGATCCAGAATTTGTTAACCTAAATTTTCCTTGACGAGGAATTAGTTAATTTCCTGGGAGCCCACATGAACATTAACTGCCAAGTTCCAACGAGTTTGTAAAGGTTTCCAAATAAATAATATACCATTTTTGCCAAAAAAAAAAAAGTGTTAAACTGTGTTAGTTATATATATATATATATATATATATATATATATGTAAATCTATAGTTTCAAATTTGATATTACAATATGTTGAGATGGTAGAATTTATAATAATACTATTATTATTATTATTATTATTATT
>JBBYHM010000026.1:3447048-3458282 GCA_038381775.1 Adansonia rubrostipa
TTTATATCTAATTTTTAAATATTAGTATATTTATATCTATATTAAATTTAATATACTCACACAACATATCAAAAACTTACAATAACTTTAAACTATCAGCATATATCATTACAATCATATCAAAAATTAAAAATCTATAATATTTATTCAAGTATAAATCTAAAATTATATCATTTACCTTATTATTATAAAAAAAATGTGTTGAGAACTCACCTTCTGACATAACAGATAATATTTGACTAATGATTATTAAATTTTTTAGAACCCGAGAGATGTGATAGATGTATGAAAAATCAAATTTTTTTCTAATAAAATAAATAATTTATATATTCATACATCATTTATGTAAATATATATATATGGGAGAAAGTCGATTAATAGATCAAAAAAGGATAGATAAAAAATTTCAACCTCTTCATTAATAATTTTAATAAATATTATTTTCTTATTCAAAATTATTTTTTTCTTTTACTTTTATTTAATAACTATTTATTAATTTTATTCTTTTGAAAATTTTTTTTAACACTAATTTTTTTGAGTTCCTAACAATTTAACTCGTCCTCTCTGGAAAAAAGTTTTCAATATAAAAAAAATATATTTTAAAAATTAATTTAAAAATAATTATAAACTAAAAAATAAAAAAAAATTATAATATTTATATAAAAAGCCCGCATCTCTCTCCTTATTTTTCTCCTCTCCTCTTAATATCTAAATTCTATTTTCGCTTTACAAAAATTGGTATATTTCTTTCCAGCTGGACCGCTTGGCTTTTTCATCTGTCTCCGCAGTTCTCCTCCCTCCCTCTTTTTTCTCTCACTTTCCTTCTCTTCATCCGCTGTATGCATTTCGTCCGGCATAGAATCTACATACTATCTCAAATTGTCTTTTTTTCCCCAAAATCTTAATGGAATCTTAAATAACTTTGTTCTTGGTTTTCTTTTTCCTAAAAACAAGAATAGAACTAGATTTGTTGCGAGTGGTAGTAGCGAGAGAGAGAGAGAGAGAGAGAGAGAATGTCGAAGGCTGGTGCATTGGATCTTGCCTCCGGTCTCGGTGGCAAGATTGACAAAACCCAAGTCCTTTCTGCTGTTGAAGAGTATTCTTCTCATTTTCATTTTCCTACTTTTTAATGATGTCTTTGGAATGTTGCTTTAATTTCTCTTCTTCTCTTTTTTCTTTAAATTGTACCCCCCCTTTTTTTTTCTTCTCTCTCTGTTTATTGTCCCCTAGATTAGATCCCTCACTTTTTATGCATCTTTTTTTGTATGCTTGTAAGTATGTATATCTGCTGATGGCGGCTGTTGATGAATAGAATAAAACTTTAACCACTAAATTATGACATTCTTCTTTCCTTCTGGATCAATCGGTCTCTTAATTAAAATACCTAAATGTCTCCTTCCCTCTCTATGGAATTAACTTTTTGATTGATTTAGGCTTTCTTCTGAGGTAAGCTTAGTTTCTAACTACTTAGCCTTGATTGTACATGCATCATATCCCCTCTCTCTCAGATTGCTCTAGTTTCCAGATCAAGCTCTTTTATTGTGTCTACGCTAAGTTTCATTTCCCATCTCTCAAATATAAAATATTCTTTAATTTTTGGTCACCTGAAACAATCAAAAAGTGGCTATATGATTCTCAAATATAAAAGATGGACCGGGTCATAACTGCTAACTGTTTTACTATATGATTCTTCAGTTTTTGGGTAACGCTGAAACGATTTCAATGTAATGAGTTTGGTTGTATATCTGTCACCAGCAAGTGGCTAAATGTAACTGTGTCGAATATCAAACTGGTCATCACTCCTAACTGATTTGCTATTTGTTTCTTCTAAAATGGAGCGTGCTGGTGGATCAGATCCTTATTGGATTCTTGGGAAATTTTATTCCCTTTTTCCCTCTCTATTCAATTTAATAAAATATTTTTTGTTATGTTACTTGTTTATTTACACACCAACCATGTAATTAAGCTAAACATTAATCTTGATGTGGATTGGACTGCCGCATGAATTCTTTTACTCTATTTTTGAAATTGACGGGTGGATATATATCAAATACATCCGACCCTTTTTATCGTGTGCTTAGGATTGGCCAGTGTAAACATATAACCTTACTCATCTATGCATGTAACTATTCTGGGGATTGGTCAAGTGTTAATGTTGGTGTATGCAGTTATTTAGTTAAATTTGTATTCTTGGAATCGCTAGTCACATGAAGTTAGATTCGTCAATAAAAAGTCAAAGGCTAAAAATAAAGTGCATCACCAGGCTTGTTTTGGAGTGGTACTGGAATATTGGGAGAGAAATAAGTGCGTAGTTGGGATTTTGTTATGAGCATCCCTTTCGGTTTGAATGGTGGTTCTGACAAATTCATTCTTCAAAAGGAAAAAATAAAATAAAATAAAATAAAATAATATAAAATCTGGCAGGGCTATTCATTTCAATTGTTGCTTGATAATTATGAAAGAAGTTGAGACTAGCTTATCAGCATAAATGTCTGAGATTTCTACTAGGTTTCTCTGGATCCAATTTTCTTGACAAGCAAACAGAGTATTGGACTCTTTGCTGTTGTTACTCTAAAAACAAAGTTGTAATCATGAAAAGATGTAGTGAAATTTATTCAAAGACTTTGATTGTATGTCATCAAAATATTTTGTAAATCATTAAACAAAAAGTAAACATATGTGCCCATGCTACTGCATACTATGCATGATCTGCTGCTAAGCGACCATTTCATACTTATTTAGAACTCTTACTGTGTATCCTTGCATTTTATGCATGATCACTTGAAGTACTATCTCTTTTACCATCTAGATTTTTGCAATTGTTTTTGAAATGTCATATAAGATAATGTTAATGATTCAGGTATGAGCGATATCATGTCTTTTATGGAGGTGAGGAGGAAGAGAGAAAAGCCAACTACACTGACATGGTAAGAAGAGCTCTATTTTTACCAATCTTGCTCTCAATGATCCATCCAACCCGCTGCCTGGTTCTTTAGTTTAGATCATTTTTAACTTCTGCTATTATTTATGAGTTATGTGCTTGAACATTTGCCTTTTTTTGGGTTAACTCTGTATTACTTGTGCTTGCAGATCCAGTCGTCAATTTCAATATGCTATAAGATGATCTAATACCTGCCATTTTGTCTTATTGGAATGAATAACTTATTCTCGCTCACAGCTTTACTGGACTGATAAGGTTAAAATAGGACTCGGTAGCATATACAAACGCTCATTTGATGTTTTTGAATTCAGGTTAACAAATACTATGATCTGGCTACCAGCTTTTATGAGTTTGGATGGGGTGAATCTTTCCATTTTGCTGCCAGGTATCCACTCATTCTCTTCTATCTTATGCATGCAAGGAAGATGGTACAGTTGCTTTTTCAAATCACTGCTGATCATTATTGTAAATTTTGTTTCTGCAGATGGAAAGGGGAGTCTCTTAAAGAGAGCATAAAGCGGCATGAACATTTTCTTGCTTTACAACTTGGCTTGAAGCCTGGACACAAGGTTTTTCCACCTCAGTAGTTCATGGAGAAATTGCAATTCTGAGTTTTCTGTTTTGTTTAAGTTTCAACTTAAGCTTTCTCTTTTTTCTATTAGGTGTTGGATGTTGGATGTGGAATTGGCGGACCACTTAGAGAAATTGCTCGATTCAGGTAAACAGCAGTTTGTTTTTGGAGCTCCTTTGTTTATTTCATCTTTCTTTTCTGTTTTTTTTTTTTTCCCCTTTTTCATTTGTTATCCTTTTTGTAGATTATATTGTTGATTAGGCTAGTTTTCATTGTTGTATTTGTGTATGCATACAGATGAGCAGAGAGACTAGAGTCATCTGATCTCTGTTTTTGTTTTTCGTTGAGCATGTTTTTTAAATCTTTTGGTTGAATAAATAAAGAAGTCGAATTAGGGGGAAAACTGTTGCTATTGTCTTTAGCTAACTTGTTTTGGTGCTTCATGGCTGTTGTTGAACCATTACCCTGTTCCATTGAATGGTATGGTAGTGGCAGCAATATATTTTGTGAATAAAATCATAATTAGTTTTTGTGTAGGTTATTTTCTTATCTAAAAAAAAAAAAAAAATCTCGAAAGAGGACTCTAAATTATGTTTGTCTGGTGATTGTTGCAGCTCCACCCAGGTTACTGGGTTAAACAACAATGAATATCAAATAGAAAGAGGGAAGGTGAATATCTTTTCATTCTTAAATAGCTATGTTTATGCATATGCAGCAGATAGTATTCTTCTCTTGCTGTTCTTTCCTTTATTTCTTTTAACAACCTCATCTCTGATTGTAAATTTATTGATCTTTGAATTTATTATGAGCCACTTCGGATTGATAAAAATGCATCTTATGACTGATACCATGCTAATATTTTAAGAACAACTTCCCAAGTTCTCTTTTTAAATAGTGATGGATCATAGCATATGTAGTTGATGGAGTGCCCTAGTGTTGTTTCTCTGTTTTATGTTGTGTCAAGTTTTTGACTCAACTACTGTAAAGTTGTTATTATTATTATTATTATTATTATTATTATTATTAATAAAAAGGTGAATTTTTGCAGGAGTTAAACCGCATTGCTGGAGTGGAAAAGACTTGCAACTTTGTGAAGGTTGGTAATATTCTGTTTCAAGTTGTTTTATTGTTCTTGCACTTGAGTTTACATAATGTCTGTTATTTTCTGTTTGTTTTAAAATTTTTCATACTAGGATGCAAGAAAGTGTTTTAGGATGCCGAAAAGTGGTAAACTGACCTTTTTTTTCTTCTTGTTGTCTGTAGGCTGACTTTATGAAGATGCCGTTTCCTGACTGCAGCTTTGATGCAGTTTATGCAATCGAAGCTACCTGTCATGCACCGGATGCAGTATGTCAATTTAAATTTCCCCTTCTCAGTGAAGATCATTTTCATCTTGGATGGAATAAATTTTGAAGTTTCTATCGTTTATCCATTTGTTTTGGTTTGATTTTTTTTTTTCATGTTGCACTACTTTATCAATTTGACTGTCATTTCCGTTGTGTAGCATGGATGCTACAAGGAGATTTACAGAGTACTAAAGCCTGGTCAGTGTTTTGCTGCGTACGAGTGGTGCATGACTGATTCTTTTGACCCAAATAACCAGGAACATCAGAAAATTAAGGTGGACATCTTAAGGGCACAAAAATGCTACTCGGTTTTTTATGCATTCATGAGTTAAGCTTAAATGAAAGTTCTATTTATACAGGCAGAAATTGAGATTGGTGATGGTCTACCGGATATTAGGTTGACTAGACAGTGCCTGGAAGCTCTAAGACAGGCTGGTTTTGAGGTAAATTCTTACTTTTGTCTCCACCCTCCTTTCCTCCTTTCCTCCATCCCTTTATCCTTTTACTTGGAAATGAAATATGAGCAGTACAGAGTTAAATTATTGTAATATTGTCCTCTAGGTCATTTGGGAGAAAGATCTTGCTGTTGACTCCCCTGTCCCTTGGTACTTGCCTTTAGATAAAAACCAGTTCTCATTGAGTAGCTTCCGTCTAACAGCTATTGGACGCTTCTTCACTAGAAATATGGTAAAATCTTCCAAACACCCCTTCATACGCATGATACTACGCTTTATGAAATAAAGATGTTATTTGGATGCCTACCATTGCCAGCTATGGTCATATGATTAAGTTGATAAAGCGTGTTTTTACCAGTAAATTTTCCCCTTTTGTAGGTAAAGGTTCTAGAATTTGTGGGATTTGCTCCAAAGGGAAGTCTAAGGGTTCAGGATTTCCTAGAGAAGGCTGCAGAAGGGTTGGTTGAAGGTGGCAAGTGAGTTACAAGTCCTATTCTTCTTCTGCACGCTGGTTTTGTTTATTTATTTATTTATTTATTTATTTACTTTTACCTTAAGTTTGTGAATATTGTAGTTTGAATGGGAGATGAGATATTATAAATATTTTAAAAGAAAAATGGACATAATCTGTCTTCTTTTGCTCTATTGGGTCAACCAACGTGCTGACATAATCTTTAATTTTTTTTTTCTTTTTCATTTTGGGATTTCAGGAAAGAGATTTTTACGCCTATGTATTTCTTCTTGGCCCGAAAACCACTTTTGTGAGAGGCGGTGATGGAATGGTGTAGGGTTGTGCTGTGCTCTATTGGGTGAAAAACTGAATGAATCTATATCAAAATTGGAATTAATTTGGTTGTTTGGTTGATTATGGGTAAAAATTTTAGAGATTTTTGTTTGTCCATTAATTGGTTTGGGTTATTCGAAATTACAGAATTAGCCGCATTAAATGGAATATATATACACACACACACACACACACACACACTCATATTTATGAATCTTTTTCTTGAAATCTTAATTCAATTTTTTTTAATGTTTGGTATTATTGAATATTTGATGGATGATTATACTTTATTTAATTATGAAAAATTAGAATTTTAAAATTTAATAAATGTAAATTAAACATATTAATGGTAGAAACAGAATTAAGAATGAACCAAAATAATTTTTGGGTCTAAAGAACATACATAACACTATTAGATTATAATAAAGTATAGGTAGAATGGCTCCTCGGATGCAAATATTTGAAAATTTTGGAGAAAATTTATTGTCTTAATTATGACGTAAAAACGTATTCAATTAATTCTCGGCTGATTTGGTAAACCAAAACTACCATGCGCCAGCAACGTAACCCACAATCAGAAAGTCACTTGGCTGGCCAAGTTCGTTCATCTATCTATAATTTTTTTGTTTTTCTCTTTTTGGCTTCGGGTTAATAAATCTAGTAAATTAGTATCTGTATTTGTTTACACAGTACATGCCTACCAAAAGGTCTTTCTTCAACTTGTGATTATTGATTAAAATTCTCCCCCCGCCCTTTAAAAAAAAAATTATTATTTTGAAAATTGAAAACGAAGAGATCTTGAATTGATTTTTTGCCTCTCAACTCAAACTCAATTGACTAATGATTTTCTACTATAAATTAATAATCATCATCCTAAATAATAAGTACGATGCTTTATGTATTATATATTTCTAAATTATGGGTAGCCCCATGGCTATGGTATGTAATCAATCTAACCCCAGCCTGGTCTGAATAAGTGGATCAACTTATTGATTGGTGACTCACCTTCCATCCTTCGCCTTTCCTTCTACCCTCTCATTGTTTAATTATACTTGCGATTATTATTATTATCATCATCTTATCTTTCACACCCCAATGCAGCAAAATCCCTTTAGCTCCGTCAACTCGCGCTTCTCACTCCCTGTCTCTTCACCGCCCACCACTCGTTCGACAAAACTCCTCCCACAACAACTCATTCTCTCGTCAAACCCACAATATTTCACCGTCCTTTCATCAAAGCGGATCTCCGTACACTGTCTCCAGAGAGATTCCAAGAACGCGTTGTCTCGCATTATAAGAAGAGAAGCTGCTGTTGAAGGCATTGGGAGGAAAGCTAAGTCCAAAAAGCAGCGCAACAGGCTTTGGCCCAAGGCTGTTTTGGAGGCTCTTGATGAAGCTATAAAGGATAACTCGTGGCACTCTGCTCTTGAGGTTTGTGGGTCTTTTGATTCTCTTCTCTTCCCTTTTCGGCTGTTTGACTTCTTGAAATCTTGTTTATGACTAACAAGGATAAGGACATTTATAATATTTGCCCGCTGATAGGTTTTCGCACTTCTACGTAAGCAACATTGGTACGAGCCTAGATGCCAAATATACACAAAATTGATAGTGATGCTTGGTAAATGCAAGCAACCTGAACAAGCAAGTTTGCTATTTGAAACAATGCTTTCGGAAGGGCTTAAACCTACCATTGATGTCTATACCGCTCTTGTAGATGCATATGGCAAAAGTGGCCTAATCCACAAGGCTTTTACTACTGTTGAAGATATGAAATCGGTCTTTGATTGCAAACCTGATGTATATACTTACTCTATTCTTATCAACTCTTGTGTGAAACTTCGCCGCTTTGATCTGATTAGAAGAATCCTTGCTGAGATGTCTTATTTGGGAATTGAGTCCAACACTGTTACATATAATACTATTATTGATGGATATGGAAAGGCTGAATTGTTTGAAGATATGGAGAACTTATTGACGGATATGATTGAAAGTGGTGATTCCCTTCCAGATATTTTCACGTTTAATTCTGTTGTTGGGGCTTATGGGAACAGTGGGCAGATTGAGAAGATGAAGAAATGGTATGAAGAATTTCAGCTTATGGGAATAAGACCAGACATTAACACTTTCAACATCCTTATTAAATCTTTTGGGAAAACAGGCATGTATGAGAAGATGGGATCAGTCATGAAGTTCATGGACAAGAGATTTTTCTCCCCCAACATTGTTACTTATAATATTGTTATTGAAGTGTTAGGAAAGGCTGGAAAGATTGAGAAGATGGAGGAATATTTCAAGGAAATGAAGCATAGAGGAATGAAGCCAAATGCTATTACTTATTGTTCTCTTGTTAGTACCTACACCGAGGCTGGGTTAATTAAGAAGGTTGATTCAATTTTGAGGCAGGTGGAGAATTCTGATGTGATACTTGATACCCCGTTTTTTAACTGCATCATCAGTGCCTATGGTCAGGCCGGTGACATAACAAAGATGGGTGAGTTGTTTTTGGCTATGAAAGAGAGAAAATGCATGCCTGATAACATCACTTTTGCAACCATGATTCAAGCCTACAACACTCATGGCATGATTGAAGCTGCTCAAGATTTAGAAAATAAGTTGATTAAACACAAGCAAAAATTCTGGTATGAGTATTGGCTCCAATATTCTGTTCTTTCTATATCCTATAGCTCTATACCATCACGTTGAACCTGAAAACTCCTCATTTAAAAAATTTAATGTCATGACAAGCCAATTCTTCATTCTCCTTCTTTCTAACTTTGATTTAACTTAATAAATGTTCTGTTCCGTTTAATATTTCTCAAGGATTGAACTCAAAGATCATATAACTACAAGTTCTTTTCCTGATGTCTATGTCCAATTAAAAGGACAGCACTATTTAAGCAAACGGTGACAATTTATATTTAACTCCTGGTTTCCGATTTCTGGTGATTACAAACTTGATCAAGTTGCTGAAATGTTCAATGCGATAAATGTTGTGTTTTGCTTTGCAGGACAAAGTTTCTTATATAATTACTGTTTTCTTAAAATTTTGGCAGATGTGGCGAAAGAGACGAGGAATCATGTGAGAATGTAAATGGTGATGGGTAAATAAGTATGCAATGTTGAAGGTTGACGTAGACGGTGGAGATGGCTGTGACCATGTGATGGGATTTTTGTTGGTGGAAGTCTGATCCAAGAAACTGCCTTCGATGATGCTATGGCACTGGAATGATTGCAGATTCAAGAAAAAAAAAATCCTTGCAAAAGAACTTATAGGATTGCGAGACGTGTCTATTAACATGATTATGAAATGGGCATGTATCAACCGTATAAAACTTACTCGTGGCTCTCAAAAAGTCCAACGCTAATGTGTAGAATAATAATAGTGATTGCTACTTTGCAAGGATGAGAGGATGACAGTTGATGTGCGAGGAGGCTGATACTAACTTAAAACTGTGTGCTTTTGGCATTGTATTTCATACACTGCATTGCATTTGTTGGGGAAAGTTCATAATTAGTGGAATACAATGTAAATCTGTCTGTCAATTGCGTATGCAAAAAGAGCAAACAAATATGTCCATTTGTTTAAACTAGTAGCATGTGATAAAACTCTGTAAACTGGTGCAGTTGGGGAGATTTTGAGGTGGTGTTAAAGGTAGGGGAACTAGTGTGACTCTGCAAGGAATAGGCTTTTAGCTGGACTTGAGTTGATGCTTCATTCATTGCATTGGATGGATGGGTCTGGGCTGCCCGAAGTTATCTGCCAACCAAACTTTGGAGTTGGACACTATTGTAGATTCGAAGTTGTCTGGTCCTGTGGTATTGCGGGCTGCTCTGGCAGTCTTCGGCAGTACCCAACCCGGCCCCCCCCCCCCAAAAAAAAAAAAAAGAAGGGAAGTAAGTGGCTCACAGATAAAGAATTTGCCATTCTGTTTCTTTTACATGCAATGTAATACAAGTGTTTACACATTGAGCTTCTACTTAATACCACTTAAGCAAGCATTTCTTTGGTGCTTGGAACAAACAATTGAATTTAAATCCCTCTTTTTTCACAATAAAAAAAGATTTTAATTTTAAAATCTAGTTGGGAAAATCTTCCATCTTGTAAATATTTTATTAACTAAATCTACTAAACGTTTTCTAAAATGGACCTCCTTGGAATTGATAGCAACTAATCTGCTACCTTAATTATTACAAAATTGTGATTTCATTTATAGAAGAGAAAAAAAAATTTTTTTTTTTTTAAAAGAAGGAGGCCTGGCATGGCCTGTTCGATTTGAACAATTGGAAAAATAATAAGAAAAAGGAGAAATTTTAGCTTTTCATCAAGTGTGAAAGGAATTACAGAATTAGAATAAGATAGGAAAAAAAAAATGTGAAAGTTCCAAACCAAACATCATGAGGTGATTAAAATTAAGTTCTGAAGCTAAGCTGTAGATTTTCTTAAAGATATTAAACAAATAAGGTTGACAATAAGAAACTTATAATGGAGCCATCAGCTGAGCAGACCAACACCAACCGAACCCTAATGACTAGACTTGATCACGGTCTTGTTAATTGTTTATAGCAATGATATGAAACTTAAACTTTTTTTTTTTTTTCAAATACAAACCATTGGGGGCATCATTACATAAGTGAAAATAGCAAAAATTGACCAAATCTCCTCTCCAACTGATCCAATACAAGAAGACTAGCTAGAAATATATTTATATCTATATATATTGGAGGTCAAATCCGAGTTGGTTGGGTTGGGGCTACTCATAATTTCAAGGCATCTCTAAGATGAGATACAGATCACACTGCCCTGGTTTGACGAATAAATATACGAGAGTTTGAAAGCGATTTCATTGAGCTTTTCATCGTTTGCGGCTAGAGATTGGAACCGAATTGTAAGCAACGCATGAAATACGAAAATAGTGATTTCGGCGGGCAGAACTATCTCTCTTCTCTAAAACCACTTGATTAGACAAGCTACAAATGTTTGTATGATTCACAATTTGATGTCAGTTCGGCTGATGAGACGCTTGGTTAATATGATATGTTATAAACTTTCTGGTTATCTGCTCCTGCTTTCCACTTTCAACCAATCTTTTTCTATGCGTGTAAAAAAGAACTAAGAAAGAAGAAAAAAATGGGTAAA
>JBBYHM010000026.1:3492865-3510797 GCA_038381775.1 Adansonia rubrostipa
AAATTGAGCTTTGGCATGGCCATAAACTCCTTTAATCACTTGGCGATAAATCAATTTTATTGAAAACTTAATCTAAACATTTGAATATTTTATTTAATTAATGGCGCATATCAAATTTAGTCTAACACTTTTTAATACATCTATCGTTACGATTCACATGTATATAACTCACTTATTAATTTTAAAAATTAATTAATGATTAGTTATATATTGAAAAGTAATGAAGGAGAACCAAATCCACTCTATTCAAAGAATAAAGTTTTAATTTTTTTTTTGAATTAAATAGATTTATGATTAACATATATTGACTAATTACATTGTCAACTAAGGGCTCATTTGGATCCTACCGAATTTCACTCGAAAGTCAAGGGTGAAAACCCTTTTTAGGGTTGTTAAAAGTGTGAAAACCCTTTTTTACCCTTCCTTTTTCATTTTATTTCTTTTATTATATTAGTTTATTTATAATATAAATAATTTTTAATAATTATTTAATATAAGTATTATTTTTAGTTTTTAATAGATATTTTTTATTATTTATTATACATACACACATTTTAATCAAATATTTTTAGTGCTTATTTTCTATTTTCATCTCACTGTCATCACAAGTTTTGAACCCAAACACATATCCTACTATTGGTTTTAATCTCACATCTATAATAATTAATCTCACCATCACCACTATTTTAAATCTTACTAGAGCTAATTCCATTGTTCATCCAAATGGATTCTAAGAATGTTTTACTGTAGCTATTATTTGGTGAATTAATGATATTTCTAGCCTGTGTTACCATTCTTGCTATATTATGTAACCTATAATAACCTTTTGTATTATTAGAGTATTATTATGTTAGTATCACCACAAGCATTTAAAAATGCTTTTGGGCATATAAGTGGATATGTTGCGCATTATTAAGCATGTCTTTAGAGAAGATAGTAATAAGCATGTAACAAGTGGTGTCAGAGTTATCTTAATTATCTGATCTCATGTTGTTGCCCTAACTTTTGAGTCAACATATTAGACCAACCGTGAATCTATACCAAACACTTTTTGTTTAAGTTGGCAAAATGATGGAAAAGCATGAAACAGAGCATCACGAGTTTGGATGAAAAAGAATGTCATATTAAATACTCTAAAAAAGTAAGTAAAATGCATTAATCTCATGTCAAATAAAAGAAAAAAAGAGTCTATGCACAAATACTTTAAAATACCCAGTCACCTTGAACCGCAAAGTGGTCTCCCTTAAATAATGACACCTGTTCAAGGTTGTTTAATATGGACCACTAAGCAATCTTTTAATAGGGACAACAAAATATTCTCTTGATAATGTCGCGCCTACTTATACAACCACTATACTTGAAAGACGAACAGGTTACTAGTTACCCCAACTAGATAACGGATAAAGAGGGTGCAGCACAAGCCCCTCACATGCACCTAAGTATAAAAAAATGCAAGGTAAATTTAAGATAACGATCGATATATGTAATATTCCTTTTCTTTTCCTTTCTTCCTGCTCTATAAAAGCTCTTGACTGATTTAAGGAACGGAGTGCACCCTCAAATCACAAGTCAATGCCCTTTGATTTTTCTCTTTGCTTTAGATCTTGCTTCGCTCTCTCCTCTAACCATCCGAAAGAAGACATCAACATTGCACATCAAATCAAATATGTATTTTTGAGAAGAAAGTAATGGTATGAGATTAGTTTTCAACCAAATCACTAATTTTACGTTTAATCAATTTTTTTTTCTTATTTTATAGTCATTGATTCGGATTATTAAAACCAATTGTTGAGTTGGTCGCTGGCGAGTTAACTCAATGCTTGTGATGGATACAAGATGCACGTGCAAAGCGCATGATCACCCCGTCGCTAAGTTGCTTTATTTTACTAGGTTAATTCACCGTTTAGCTGCTAACAGCAGTGAAAAGCCCATAGGATAGGAAAGAGAAATGGCATTGAGAGCAGCTGTACTTCGCCATATTCGGCTACCCGTTCAAACCCTAACAGCAACCGGATCAAAACCTCAGCCCCAGTGGAGCGTCCGCGCTTCCCTCCGGTTATTCTCGTCGCACGACGATCACCTTACTAAAGAGGAAGTAATCGACAGAGTCCTCGACGTTGTCAAAAGCTTCCCCAAAGTCGAACCTTCAAAGGTTTTCTCATCCCTTCAACCTCATTTCCATATCACATTTTTTTTCTCTTTGGTTCTGACCTGATCCTGGAATTTTATATTTCGTTTTGTTGGGACTTGGGAGTTGAGAAAGAAATTATTTTGCAGTTATTATTTTCGGGAATTACTTGATATTTGACCCGATTGAAGAATTAGATTTAATTTTTATTATTCTCTATCGAATTTTTGTGACCGATTTGGTACCCCTTCGATTGGTTGATCTGATGTCTTTGTTTGGCTTTCTAGAAAAATACGGGTAATGAAAATAGGCTTAAAATTCTAACTTTATATAATCCATTAATTGAATTTGTTTTGTGGGCATTTATTTTCACTGGCTACCCGTTTGTGAAAATGAAAACTTGAGGTTGATTGTCTCAATAGGAAGCAAATCATTGCTGAAGCTTACTTTTGCAGCTGATAATGCATTCTAGATTAAATTGAAATTACTCTCCTAGGATTGTGCTAAAGTTTTGGGGTTGGTTATTTTGTTATGCATGTTAAAAAAAACAATGGAATGATTTCAAAAATCAATTTTGATGGATCATTTGCTTTTATGCTGGCATAACTTTAAGTTAAACTATTCAATGGAGGTATCAATTCTTTACTTGTTTTCTGATTTTTATAGCTGAATGTAGGAGTTGAACCGAAAACTCCTGCTTATTTTAGGTGGATAGTAAGAACTTCTATGGCAGGTGTTAGCTTTTGTCAATTTAAAATCTTTCATTGCAAGACGCATAACCTTGAATCTTGGAAGCCCATGAATATTTAAGGGCGTAATTCATGACTAAGAGTAGGAGGGAAATGTATTTTTGGTTATATTGAGTTCATTAATTCTCCTCTATGTTAACATGGATTTTAAATCTTTTAAATGTTCTTTCCTTTTTGTTGATTATGTGATATCTCAACATTGTTATGCTATAATAATACTCTATGGGCAAATGATGCAAAAAAATAATTGACTATCTTATCACTTCTGTTTTTCATTTTTCTTTTAAACGTCATGAGTAACTTAAAAGGTATTTGATCTTCAGGATTATCAGATTCCCCTATGTATATTCTAGTGGCATCCTATTCTTTTATTTCCCATCTTTATGCTAGCTTCTGCCCTATATTTATTCCTAAATATTGCTTTTTCTCATTTCCTTTCTGTCTTTTTATGCACTGCTTTTTGCTTCTTCTTTTTTTAATAAAAAAGAACTCTTCACTGTTTCAGTCCAAATGCATCATGTTGTTTACCTTAATCATCAAATTTTGCATTCTTATAATAGAGTTATAACTTCTACCTGACAAATGACTCATTGGGGAGCAAATCATCTTTATCAATCACTTGCAGGTGACACCTGATGTTCATTTCCAGAAAGATTTGGGGTTGGATAGCTTGGACAATGTGGAGATTGTCATGGCTTTAGAAGAGGAGTTCAAACTGGAAATTCCAGACAAGGAGGCTGACAAGATTGACTCATGTAATCTTGCTATTGAGTACATATATAACCATCCAATGGCTGGTTAATAGCAAGGCTGTTTCTTGTTCAATTTCGTTTGGAAAGATCTTCTACTCCGTTTTCTGTTCAAGATTTTAGGTGTTTTATGAATTTACTCTTCATAATGGGATTAAGACTGATGATCTGAATCTTTTTGGTGTGGTGCTACCTGAACTTGCTTCTACACCAAACAGCAGTAGATTTAAACTTGCAATAAACATTTTGCACTGCATGGGGGCTTTCTTACCGTTAAAGTACTTATTTTGTTTTTTTGTGCTACTTTCGTGATTATCATTAGCGTTTATCTTTAACATCTGCCCTTTGTTAATGCATTGTCTGTCTTTGTTTTTTTAATTCTGGCAGTGGCTCTTTGTCTTTCTTTTTATTGAAATAATGAGTACCCTTTCCTAGACCATAAATGGAGTAAAATTTGCTTCGTTCAAGCATAGGATTTCTAGATTCGATAATTGAATCTGGAATCTTGTTTTCCACCTGGATTTATAGCTGTTGAAGTTATTGAAGGGCCAAAAACTTGATAGGTACGGTTGCCACGGAGCCAGTAAAAAGCATTGAGAATTGGATCACTTTGTTATTGCAGAAGCTGCTTAAAGATACAAATTGGCAGGCGTTAGCCACTGTCATTTGTTTGTGATCGAGCAACCAAAGCAGTTAGAATTGGCCATTCACTTTGTTGTTGCAGAACTAGAATGCTGTAAATGAAAATATTGTTTTCTCACACACCATTAGAGAGAAGAAAAAAATTGAGTTATCAACCAAATTTCGAAGACCTTACTAAAGTCAAAAACTTTAGTAGTTACTGTAAGCAAGAATTTCAGTATGTTCGAGTTCCTTGGATTAGGGCCCAAGCCTTTAGGCCACTGAGTTGGTATATACAACTGTCAAATCAGTCACACAAAAATTTAGTATTTTATATTTTGCAAGATTATTGCCCTTTTAAAAATGACACATAAGAATGTTAAATTCTTTCGCGGCTTATCACCTACGCACGTGCATAATTTTTGACCCTTGAAAACATTTGCTAAAGCACTAAACAAAAGGCATATCTTTAGAACTTAACAAACATTTTTTGCTAAAACACTGAATGAAAAAAAAGAGAACATGTCCTTGGATTTAACCTTGCGGTATTCCTATAGCATATGGATACGGTTTCAATATTTTACATAAATCAAATCAAATTTCTACGTGGCAAAGCTCGAATCTCCCTACCACCATCTGATCTAGCAAGTGCCAAAAAGGACCACAACCCTTTTCTCACACCATCTCAAAATGCTACGAAAACATATCGGATATAAGAAAAAAATAACGACCCGGACCTGAAACCTACCTAGTATTCAAGGTCAAGGGGCAAAGTGTAGCCAAAAATGGCGGACTTGGACTCGGCAATGGACTCTGTGTGTTGGGACCAGAGCATATCCACCCTACAGACTTTGCAAGGCTCGGCGAGCCGTTTCCTTTGGATGGAGCTCGAGCCAGCAAAGCCCTTAGAATTCAACAGCTTTCACTTCTGAGAAATGGTTTTCCTTTAGGTATCATTCCTTCATTGTCTCCTCCTTCAGAGAAAGAGTAGGGATCTTTCTCTCTTCAGTCTCTCTTGCTCAGACCCTCCACTTCTAACTGGTATTGCATTCCATTCTACACTTTCTTGCTCTTGGGCTTTTACCCTTTTTCTATTTTATCAAAAAACAGAGAAGACCTTTACGTGTTGATGGGAAAATGTCGGGAACTTTACGAAATTGTGAACTGTAATGTTGACTTCACCTGTTTTTCTTTTATCTTTCGTTCCAATAAGAATAGAAAAATATCAAAATAGAAGGTTAACATGAGTGTGATTGAATTGTATAAAGTTTTTTTTTTACTTCATTTCTCAAATGGTATAAGATATATGCCTTAAAAAATGTTTTTTTTTCCCCCTTCATACAGGTGGCTTGGATTAATTGTTCAGTTTAGACCAAAGAAACTGATTTCTGCTATTAAAACTGAGCTTCAGAGTGCTGATGAGTTGGATCTCTCTGTTTTTCGAGATGAACCCAAACATTTTCTTGACAAGTCACTCTATCAGTTGCGTTAGCCACACAGCTCTCCTTGCCTCCTTCATTCTTAATGTGGAGCACAGAACGTCAGGGGAGAAGAAAGGTTCAAGCTTTATTACCAGGCATGTATTTCCATTCCGTTCATGTTATACGTTTCCTTGAAAACATCTTCCACACATTTATCTTTCTATTTTTCAACTTTATGACCAATGTGGTTGCTATACATTTAGTGCGAGATGATGAGTACTAAACTGAACTTTTATAAGTTTCAAAGTTTTGCAAGTTTGCCGACAACAATTCCATAAGAATATCAGTTAAAAGATAAAGAATAAATAATGTGGTGATGGAGGCATCCTTCTATGGTTCTATATCAGCCTCATGCATCATAAAGTATTATTTGTTTAATTTTCTTTGTTAGATTGGTTTTACTTAGGTGAATTTCAGTGTAATAAAGCTAGTATAATGAACAAGTATTTAAGAAATGTTAGTGCCTATATATGAGCTCTTCCAGTCCCAAGTCTAGTTTTCCTATTCAAAACTTCAAGTTAGAAGTCTAGCCAATTGAATTAATAGAGCTAGTATGATGAACAAGTATTTAAGAGATGTTAGTGCCTATATATGAGCTCTTCCTGTCCCAAGTCTAGTTTTTCCTATTCAAAACTTCAAGTAAGAAGTCTAGCCAATTCAATTTTCGAGACTACCTCTGATTCAGAAGCACGAAGTTTGATTTGGTTGTATAGATAATTTCAGACAGAGCTGTGTTTTAAACCAGTTTTGTCTCATCACAGTGGTCTTTCTGGTGCCATGATGGTGAATGAGACTTTTTTTAAACTATGTTATTGTATCACTTATGTGTATTTACAGCTTCCTGATCATGATATCACACTGGATGCTGCATGGCCTGAGCTTTTTATGGACATAAAGGAAAATATTGGGAGGTTCCAGAATCAATATCCTTAGACATGTCTTCTCTTCCTTCTGATTCAGGGTTGCTCTATTATTTTGGTATACATAAAAATAGTGGCTCTCCCCATGCATTCAATGCCCTAGATGGTGAGGCACCTTCTGCTTTAATGCCTTGGCTATGTGCAAAGGCTGCATTTTCTTATGAGAAGAAGAAGGATTTTTGGAGGCAAAAGGAGACAAAAGAGGATCTCATTGTAAAGACAGACAATGGTTTGTTTTGGAGACCATCATATGATGTGCGTCTTAAAGAACCTCATGCAGCAGTATCTGGAATTATAGGTATGTTTCTGTATTCACGGTAGGGTTTTACTTGTCAGTCTCTCTTTGCTTTTCCCTGAATTCCCCCTATGGTAACCTTGTCAACTTTTACACTTAACACTGTAAGATTGATAATACTACCATTTTATGGTACCTTCTCTATGCCTTTAGTTTATATTATATCTTAGATTAAGCTATCAGACCAGAGGCTTTAAGGAAATCGTTATTCCTTTTATCTTGCTTGCTTGTGGGAAGGGTTAACAATTCTGAGGAAACAAGTTCTTCTAGATAATTTCTTTACACTAGTTGTGATGCCCAAAAGTTTCATTTGTTTGCTTATTTTGCTTTGTTTTGGAGAAGATTTCCCTTTCAAGGACTTGTTTTCTTGCTTCTTAATCACATTCTAGGGGGCACATGTGCGCCTGGTTTTGGAAAGACTCCACAAGTGCTGAATCACAGAGAGAGGGTAACAATCCGATAACCAATATCAAGAGAAGTCCTTTGAACATGGATTTACTTGGCGCAGTTTGCTACACTTTTCAGCATGGACAGTTTCAGAAGCTATATGGTGATCTAATCCGACAAGATGCTCGTCTGGACATATGTTCACTTCCCTCATTTGCCAAAAGAGTTTTCGAGTGCTTCTAGTGCAGACAATTCACTATCATCTCCCAGACTAAATTTGATCATTCAACAGCAGGTAATTTCTTCAATACCCTTGCTTGATTTTCTTCTTTGTTTAAAAAAATTGTATAACATACATACACAAGTAGTTGATGAATTTTATTAGGTGGTGTTAGTCACAATTTTCCTGCGTACTGTATGGAGATATTGATGGAAAATCTTTAGAACTGGAGAAAACACACTAACTGTCAATTGAGAGGTACCTTTGAAAGTTCATTTGTAGAGGGTCTTTTAAAATGTGATAGTTAGAAGGGAAATGAAAGGATAATTCTGTTGCAAGTTTGCTGGGAAACTATTGAAGCCGATACTAAATTATGTTTATTAACAAATGCTTATCTCACTTTGGAAAGCCTTGGGATTATATAGTCTCCATATTTTGGCGTGCAGGTTGCAGGGCCCATTGTCTTTCGAGTAGATTCAAAATTGTTGCTTGATTCTAAATCAGGGAAACCAGGCCCTCATATTGAGGATCTCCTATACAGCCTGAGCTACTCCTTGAGGCTTCTGCGTTCCAGAAAGTTTGTTGCTTGGTATTCTCCAAAGAGAAAGGAAGGGATGGTAGAATTGCGCCGTTTTGAATTCTAGCTCATGTTCTTTTGCCCTACAATTCAATTCCTATACATACATATATTTTTTTTGTTCAGAACATTGACTTTCTTTTGTTGTGTGGGAAATTAATAACCCAAAATGTGCAAGCAAATTTCTTTTTCTAATCATACAATTATCCAAACCCGATAGAGATGGATGTGAACGAAGTTTTGCATCTGAGTTAGCAGCTTTGTTGTGTTCAGTTCCACTTTGACACATAGATATATTTGCCCAAAAAAACTTGGTAAATTATTATCATCTCCAATAAGTTACTGGCATAAATTTACGAGAGCATGTGTTATCGATCATTACAAAGTGACGAGCTATAAAAATGCAACAAGATCTGCTCAATTCTGAAAAACATTCCATAAGTTAGGCACAAGGCAAAATATATTCCTCAAGTGCCACCATCAAAGTGGATTCTTCGTCTAGACCAAGAACTAGAAACTTCAATGGACTTCAGCTAACAAGTCACCGTCTTTACATAAGATATGCCTAGTGTCCGTTCCCAAATTAACCTGCAAGCAAAGAAGAGCATTAACAACAAAGTCATACACCCAACTTTTGAAAGAAAACATTACTATTATGTTAATAAAGAAAACAAATCCTTTTTCTTGCATATATAAACTATGGTCTGTGGCTATTAATGACAGGATGCAGCAGATGAAACAGGTATTGAGCCTAAAAGGCAAAAACATTCATCACTATAACAGTGACCATCATGTTAATAGCTGGTCATTAGGAGAGAGAGAGAGAGAGAGAGAGAGAGCCAGCCTTCAGCAATAGCTAAAGCAATGAAGACATTATGAACCTGGATTGAGATAGGTCTTACACAAGCAAAACTTCCTACCACCTCGCTTCTCAGTTCTCACTTAGCTTAGCTATCAATTTATTTTGTTGTCAAAAGAAGCAGACCTTTTCTTTTTTTTTTTTTCCTCCGGAATTAGGGTTTCCCTTTTCTCCTCTCCTTTCTTTTTTCTTTTGCTTTTTTAATCTTTGTGAAGAAAGGCGTTTGTAAAAACTGGTGATGAAGAAGCTCTGTTTCTGTGGGTGGATTCTACTATGTCATCTACTGCTCGCAATTGTTGTTTGTTCCAAGCACCATGGTAAGAGGCTTGCACATTTCTCTTTGTTTTGTTTATGGAGTTTTGCGGTTATTATTACATCATCTACTCCCTAATTTTTGGAACACTAGCTATAGGTTTACGTCTTCTATTAAACTAGTGGGTGACTAAACACTTCCTATTAAAACCTCTTTCTTTGTCTTTTTTTTTTCCCATTAATGCTTCTATTTTAAATGCATCCTAGGAAACTTGCATAAGATTTTGAAAATGTGGTAGCCTGGTAGGACATACAAAGTTCCTTCACCTTCTGGGGGATGGGTTTGAGAAAGTGTAGAGAATGTTTTGTTCAATTCGAATCAGATTAGATTGACTAGAAATCTTCCTTACTAAGAACCCAGGTATATGAAAATTTTCACTCGATTGAGACTATTACAGTGAGTGGACATTGTTTAAAACAGTAGCGTGGCTCTTCTTTCACCTTCCCTAGATTTCTCAGCAACCAAATGCAATGCAAATGGGTGCACTATTCAGAAAACAACTTCCCTTAGCAAATCAGCATAGTAGATGATACTGACGCATTAGACCTGAAGATATTATGTAAACCATTTTAGCTGGAATGGAAGCGTTATCTGTCCCGACAATCTCCTATCTGGATGATTCCTCCATTAGTCTGGATCATTGCCCACATAGGTTCAATCAGAAAACTTCATGAGCGAACTTTGAGGGTATAAGACTTAGGGGTTGGATGTTTTTACCTTTTGGTACCTTCTCTAGCCTGTACTTGCACATCTTTTTTTTTTTGACCAATAGTACGTGCACATCTTTAAGCAGTGTGTAGCGTGCACCAATATTTTCCCAATGAGTTCCATTTTCAGTAAATAAACCTCTGTTCATTGCGATAATATTTTGTTTTGGAGAAAATAGCACAATTAAATGTTTTGCATTTTCATTTGTTAAAACAGAACACCTCAATTCAATGGTATAGTAGCCAAATTTCGCTACTTGCCTGAAAATATTGTGAGCTTATCACAGTGAAGGTTTCAAAGAAGCATAAGAGATGACCAGCAACAGTTAGACTAGGAGGTGACTTGATCATTGCCAACCTTTTCTCTCCTTTCAGTGACTTGAGATATCTCTTGCTCAAGCATTCATGTAACAGCTGTTATTTTGGTTACTTGTGAAGTTATTCTCTTTTCCTTTCCTTCAATTATGACCATCAACACCCCTGAATTCTTAGATGATCTCAATTCTCTGTGAGTTTCTTTCGTTCTTACTAATCTAATATCAAATTTTTGATGGGCAGTTGGTCATCAACTTCATTCCCAAATCTAGATTTTTCTCCACCTTCAGTCTTTTCAAATGGAAGGAGAAACTAATACGTCCATTTGTTGTATCAAAGAGCAATGTTCTTAAAGGCTGAAGCATGTTGATTCATTGAGATTCTAGAACATTTGTTCATTATCTGGTTGTTCAACATTTTGTTGCTATCCGCAGCCATTGATTTGACTACCTTGAGCCAACTTAAAAGTCTCAGTCATCTAGTTTCAAAAAATTTGCAGTTGGATTCAATAGGACACACTTCAGTGCCCTGCTTTCAATAGGATATATAATTTCTATCTTCATCTTTCCGTAAACATTGCACTTTTCAAAATTTTTTTACCCACTCTCTCTCATTCATGCTAAATAGAAGAAATTTGAACCCTGGTTGCTCACCTATTTGTAACATTTTATCTTTCAGCTCCTTGGCAGACAAAGTTGCATTGGTTTTAAGTGATTCTGGTACATTTTGTTGAATAATGTTACCCATGTTTCTAGTGACTAGAGATGCTAGGCTTGGTTTTTCCTGTGATTCCATGTGCTACCATGGACATTAGTGTGTAAGGTCTTCTGTCTCCCTGCATATGAAATATGCTCATTATGTTTGAATGATAGGACATGGTTTAATGGCATAACCCCATGTATTTAATTTGAAATTATATTTATTACCTCCTGATGGAAAAAATTAGTCTTCTTTGGTACACTGAAACTCTCTAAAACTGGACTTTATTTGCTGCTTGTCCTTAGGAAACCCTGCCAATGATCTTGTTGATATCATTAACCAGAATAGAACCGCTCAAAAACTTCCACAACTAAATGACAGCCCTGGTCTTGGGTGCATGGCCCTCCAGTATGTTGAATTATGCAAAGGGAATTGCAGTGGCAACAGCGCTTTAAACTGTAAACCACCGGATGATGACTTCACCGAAGTGTTTGCTCCAAATTGTCTTGTAGAGCTGCCCTCTATTGGCACCATTACTGGCCACATTGTGGGTTGTCAATCCAAATATACGGTTCCGTAACTAGCCTTTTCAAACGTTCTTGTTAAAGACAAGAGGACCCTATCTCTTGTGAGAAATAAATCGCATACTGGGGTGGGAGTTGGCTTTGTCGGGTTCCATAAAGATCCCTTCTTTTGGTGTGTTCTATTTAGCAGTGGTCAGTCGAGTTCTACCTTTGTTCTTGAAGACCGTGGTGAAGGGATTAAGCAGAAGGAAGGGTGCTATAGTGGAAGTTCTTTTCCTTGCAACGCTGGACAGAAAACTGCCATGATTTTTAACTATATTATTACTTTTGAGTTATTTATTTATTTCTTTGTTAAACCGCACTTGATTCGTATGAAGAATTGCTTGGAGATATTGTAAGTGAACATTATCCTCCTGAATGAATCTTTGATACTGCCGCAGCTTAGTTGGTTTGATTGATTCTGGTTCCTTGTGACAAACACTAAAACAAACATAGCGGACGACTAGTTTCGTACAACCTGAAAGCTCAACATCTGTATAGCTTATTAATCTTAGTCCACGGTAAAAATGTTCTTACAACCGGATTCGAATTTCCTTTCTCTTGAAAAAGAAAATCTGATCAGTGAGCGTCAGCATGTCGTTGGATTATATTTTATCTTCTCCATCTTTGATTGGATTTACAGGCTACAGATGCGAAATTACGCAGCTTGACACTAGGCTGGGTTGGGCTCATCACTTACGTCTCGGGCATCTTGGCCTGTTAGGAAACTTCATGTTAACCTCTTGACGGCAAAACAAAATTAGTAGAGCAACTTTTCTAGCCCGAACTTGACATGATATATTAAAATATTGATAAAATTATTTTTAACTTAAATTTTAATTCTTAAATATATTACAAAATGTTTTTTTTTAAAAAAAAAAAAATCAAATTAAAGGCCAATCAAACCTAACTTGGCTATTTATCAAGAAAAAAAAAAAAACTTGGCCACCTATAAACAAACCCATACATATGCCATGCACAAACATGATTGAAACTTATTTATCCTTTTAAATTTAGAAGATGGGGATAAAAGATCATACTTATTCAGGTCAGTTACGTTGAACAAACATGACCAGAACCACTTAATATAATTAAAGGTTGAAAGCAAAATACCACCTATCTAATAATGACTATAAAATCCAAATGAATTTTGTGTTCTATCTCTTGTTTGTGTTTGGGGAGACATGTACATTAACATCATCTTGGTTTATTACACTTTTGTCTTCAAACTTTATTTGCTTATGTATGACATAAACATTGCTTCTTTAAACTCTAATAAAAATCAGTGGACTTTTTTTTTTTTTTTTCAATTCAAAAGAGAGAAGAGATCAACTTATATAGTAAAATAAAATGGATTTCTCCGAGCAACTAACTACTATATATGAAACAACCCTTTTTCTTAATCCTAATAAAATAAAAAAGGAAAATATATTTTACAAAATTTTTTAACAGAATATAGTAACAATATTTATATTCAACTAAAAGAATAAAACCTCAACTCCTGACCTAATACTTGCTAAACTAACCACCTATAAAAAGTAGCAAATTTTGTTTAATTAAAAAACATATATACATAATTTGCTGCTTCAAAGTATTTCTAATGACCCTACTAAAACGAGTGAGTGACAAAATTTATGATTCTAGACCCCTTCCATCTAACTAAATCCACGAACAAACCGTTTGATATGCTTTGGTTGAACCGAATGAATGAGCTGCTATTATTAAACGAAAAGCAGGACGTCCTTGATACGTGCCAGTTGTTGCATGCCCTTCAATTTCAATGTCACGAGCGGTTGAGGCGAACTTGACTACCTGACCATATAAACAAATAAATGTAAGACAATTTTTTTAATTTTAACGTCTACAAAATCTTATCAATAAGCAGTTATAAAGTTAAAATGAAACTCAATGCACCTGAATATATTACCTCCCATTAAATGCTTAATCATAGATGGTCAGTGAATCATCATAAAATCATTTGTATTTAATAATAAAATAATATTATTTAAATTATTGATAATATATAAATTTATATATTATTTTATATTAAATTAAACACTCATAATAATTCACTTTTTTAATTATTATTTTTCAACGTGAGATATTTAATAAGCACCAAACCGAATTCCAATAACACCACAGGATACTTGGGCTCTAATAATTTATTACCATAAAAAATTCTACTCCATTATATAATCCGTAAGATTTTCAAGATCAAATGTGAACCGTTGGATCATTAAGACCAATTTCAACGAGCTATGATACAACTCTCTACTAAGAAGTAAAAAATACGGGGACAAACTGATAAATTGATAAAAAATGGAAAAAAAAGGGTTCACCTGGATTCAACATTTTTGCTATGTCCACTCCATTTCTCAATTCTTTTGATCTCTGTCGTCGATCCATCAGGAAAAGAGTGGAATGAGCAAAATAGAGTAGGCTAATCTAAACGAAAAGCCTAAAAATGCAAAAATGTCCCTACGTCAAACCCGTTTTTATCCTTCATACCCCTGAGAACCAACGAAACATTTCGCTGATCTCCTCCCCCAGGCGATCGGCCTCGAGGTCATAATCTCCAGCGGCGCCGAACATATCGCTTCGGCGACTGCTCCCGGTAAAGAACCTGCCTGAACTACTAAATGACAGCGCACGAGATGATAACGAAGAGGAGAGCCTATCCACGTATTCCTTAAGCCAACTCCTTCCAGTAGCAACCTCCGCAGTAAGGCTCGCTTCTGAAGTTGCCTCAGCTACTCCAGTCTCTTCCTTATCGGACACGTTTCTCTGGTGAGTTTGATTCCTAGTCACCTCTGATTCTTCCTCGACAATATAATCAAAAGAGCCAATGGAATAAGACCTTCTTTGCTCAGCGGAGTTGGAGCCTGGTTGTCGAAGATTGATTGAGCCTATCTCGAGTCGGAAACTATCGCTACCGCCACTTCCAATGGCAGAGGCTGCGTTAGAGGACTGAAGCAAGGTCTTCATGAGATCAGACTCGGAAGCGGAGATAGGAGAGCGACATATAGGACAAGTTTGGTTTGAAGTAAGCCAAGTATCAATGCAAAGAGCGTGGAACGCGTGGCAACAAAGGGGGAGAAGCTTGAGTTGATCATGCGGTTCAAATTTCGACAAACAAACAGCGCAATCTCCGGGAACCGTTGAATCGTTGTTGGAGCGGCGAGTAATGGAAGAGAAAGTAAAAAGAGGAAGAGAATCAAGCAACGAAGCCGTCGGTGATTTTTCGGGACTGACACGGTTGCTGGCGGCGGTGGCGATAATAGTGGAGGTAGATGAACGAGAGAGGCGACGCAAGCAACGGCGGTTGAGATGGCGCAGGAGACAAAGAGAAACAGAAACAAGCACGGCTATAGAAAGGATCAAAACTATTATTATTATACTGGGCTTGGCATTCTCAATCGAAGAAGAAGAAGAATGAGAGCGTTCACTGCTATTATTTTCCGCGGCGGTGGCAAGTCCTCCAATAACGCCGTTCAACAACGGTGGCGGCGAAGCCATCGAAGAGTATATATTTCTTGTTATCAATTTACAAAGGAGAAGAAAAGAGAAGGGAACGAAGGATGTCCTTGAAGTGGAGGAGGATCACGTGTAAGGAACAGAATTGTAGGGACCAAGACTGAAAGATGAGTTGTGTGGGGGTTGAGAGGGAGAAGTTGGCGTTGTTGGGTTTGGGTTATAATAAAAATGAAGAGAAGAGAATGGAATAGAGTGAGAGAGCATTTAATTTAAATGAACTGCCAAAATGAAGGAAAGGAGGAGGGGGAAGTAAAAGGCGTGTCGCAGATTTTAAAGACGCCGCACAGGGGCAACGCAACTCAACAACTCAGCGAATTAAAGACGCTTCAACAAACAAACACCTAGCTCACTGGCCCATTTCAATACGAAAGGAGCACTAGAACTAGTAAATAATTTTACTTACAACTACAACTTTGGCGACTCTTTTTGGGTTTTGGTTCTTCTGTTTGCATTGGTCGTGTCGGAAAGGGGTAAATATATTTAAATAGGGGTAGATTTATATAATCATCCTTTGTCTTTGATTCTGTGGAAGTTCTCATGGAACTGTGTGTGTTGTTTGGAAATGGGGTGTCATCTGTCACTCCATGCTTTTCTAAATGAAGTCTCAAAATTTCTTGGCATCAGATATGGGGTGGCTTGGGTAGTATTATTTAGAAGAATTGTCATGTGATCATTCTCTGCCGTTCAATTAGTTGTATTATTAACATTCATATTATGTGTTATTCAATTAGTTGACTTTGGTGATGGCAATTAAGTATTGATATAAGAGGTTCAAACTATAAATTTACAACAATAAAAATAACAATAGACAGAGCATAAAATTGCAGGCATAATAGATAGCTAGGAAAAACAAAACAGGGCAGGCAGCAGTGCACATTCAAGAGAAAAAAAGGGATTAATGAGCAGACCAATAACTGCAGCCAACCAATTATTCCAAAACATTATTATAATAAAATAAATTAAATATAAGCATAAGCCTCTAAATCTCACCATACAATGACTCTATCGTTACTTTCATATCCTTAATAATATAAATAAACTTAATTATATAATCCTGCCATTGCTTCATTGCCTGGTGCTGCTGCATACTCTTGTCAATATTGGTTCAAGCCAAGGGATTTCAATTGATATAATCTTTCACAAAACGTTCAGTAATTTGTAGTTGAACCATTAATTAGAACAGAACGTTGCTGAACGTTTAGGATTTTAGAAAAGTTACCAGTTCATTGGAAATATATTAATTTCCTTGCTGTAAAACAAGGATACAAGGCTTGTGATCAGTTAGCAGAGGGAAATGAATGTTGGTGTGGATGTAATTAAGAAGTGGTCTGAAATTTCTGAAACAAGCCTGACATGAAATGAAAGAGGTATTTCCTTTTTCTTACCTAATTAAAATTCTCGTCTTAAAAGTCTAACCAAGATATATATATATATATATATACACACACATGAGCTGATTTTAGCTCACCTACACCACCATGCAGGAGGCCGGGCCGGGTTTTGATTTAACAACCACTTTTGGCTAATGGTATTTATCCAAATACGTGTATAAAAAAGTATGATATTTAGGGGAAACGATGCCGCAATTTCTACAGCTTTTGCCTTGGCAAATTGGCATGGTCTACACGCTCTTCCTTGTTAGATAAACCAATTTTCTTTTTCTTTAATGCTTGGCCTCAACTCTCAAACTCCATGCCAGTCAGATTAGTGTGTTTTGTAGGGGTTTCTTGTCATTTGCAGCAAAGTCAAGTTTCCATGCTTTCCTTTTTAGTTTTTTAATGTGAAAGGAAAAGGCAAAGTAAGTTCCATAGCATTAAAAAAGAAAAAACTTGTAAATGAAGAGTCAGAAAGGTTAAGCCAAAATCTCAAAGTCAAGATGAGGAAAGATAAAAGAATTTTTCATCTTTGTATATGTAGTTGAGTTATAAAAGAAGGAAAATTATGGCAAGGACACGTTGGAATTGAATAACATGTACAATTGGTGTTATTGGAGATCATCATTGTTCGGACAGCACAGCACACTATATTTCATCAGAACAATAAACTTTTGGATCGAAGCCTGCGACATATCTCATTTAAGGCTTTGAATTGACAATTAAGACTTGACAATCAATATGGAATGTAAACAAAAGAAAAGATGAGAAAAAAAAAAAAGGAAAAAGTTGAATCAATATTGCGACAAATAAATTTTAACCTTCTTACTCTCTCGTCACTTTGCTTCTTTTGCACTCTAGGAACAACCCCTCGAATCCTTAATGTTTGGTCCCTTTGTGTTGATTTACAGCTCTTATTCTCTTTGATTTCTCGGTAAATTCTCGTATGGCCCATTGGGGGCATGCCAAGCATAACCAGAGATGCCAATGAGGTATAAGATGGTATCAAAATGAATGCAATTGCCTAGTAGGAACAGGGATGTTGGTTCTGTAGTTATAAGTGTAAATAGATCTCTATAGGTTTATCTTGTCCAATCATATGTTCCCAGTGTTATTCTAGGAATGGAGATTTATTATTTTTAGGTGACTTAGTCAGACTTAGGACCATATAATCAAGTTGAGAAGATAAGGGGGGATAATTTTTTTTTTTTTTTATTAATACATAATTTGGATGGTCAAGAAAGAAAATTCAGAAGGATGTGAATTTCAATCAAACACGCATTGACTTAATGTAAAGTTTGTAACTGTTTAGGCAATCCGAGAAACCAAGAAATTTCTGGTTGTGGAATCATTCCTCTAAAGTAAGAGTCTATTTCTTACATTTATTAATACTTGTCATTTTATGTGGATAATTACAGTACATTCTTATCTCCTTGCCATTT
>JBBYHM010000026.1:3526730-3554051 GCA_038381775.1 Adansonia rubrostipa
TATATATATATATATATCTTTGCACGCTCTTTGGAGATCACAGGTACACTCTTCAGCTGATCGAATCCTACTTCTTCATTCTCATTGCCGTCTTGTTGGAATGTTACGATTGTTTTTTTTTTTTAATTATTTTTATAAAATTCTTTGGATTTTGTCAATCTGTTTGGATGCAGAGATAAAAAGAGGAGGCAAGTGGGAAATAGTTGGAGGAATCAAGGGTGGGATATATGTCCTTCAATCAATCAAGGTCCGATAAAAGCGAGCAACAATACCGAAAATTCGGGCGATCCGCTAACTCTAGTCAGCAGCGGACCTCCTCAGGCGCTTACGGTAAGGGCGCCGGCGGTGTGCCGGCCCCTTCACCGTCTCTTTCTTCCTCTTCTTCTTTACCTTCCAGTCGAAGGTAACCTCAACTTAAAGTAATGCTTTACGCTTTAGGATTTGCTTTGTTGTTTTTGTTTTCGTTTGATTGTCAGTTTAATTAGGGTTCCCATAAGATTAGGGTTTTCTATGCAAATTTCATGAATCGATTTTTTATTTTTGTTGGTTGTGTGGTCCTGATATGATAGTTTTAAGAAGTCCAATAATGCACAAAGAGGGCAGTCTAAGGTAAATTCACCGGCTTTGAATTCTTCTGAGCCTAGTGATGCTTCTGCGACCCGTAACATACAAAATGGTGCACATATACAGCCCATGTTACAGGGTATGATTCAAAATTCATATGCTTGTTTCTCTTTATAGATTTATAATCGAAGAAAATTGGATTATTTTGATGTTATTTGCATGTGTTGATTTTTTGTTCCTTGTAGGAGCACCTGATGCACCAGTTGAAGGCGGTGCTGCCAAGCCGGTTGAACTGCCTGCCACTCAGAGAAGCAACCAAGCTGATCCAAAGTCTCCAACTTTTCAATCTTCCACCATGAGTTCTGACAGCAGCTTCCCGACAACCCCTGTGAAGGGTATGTTTCTGTTGTGGTCGGTGTACTAAGCTTATAGGATCAAAGTTACTTCAATTATGAGAAAACTGGGGGTTCTTCAATTTATTAGTAGATTAGCAGTAATAATGATTTGTAGTATTTTGGCTGTTTGTTTACCAGTATAGCATCTCAATCTTTAAGCTGATTTAACTAATTACTGTATTAATTGTTTCTAATGGATTAACTGCAGGAGAAGCATCCAAATCATTCTCTTTACAGTTTGGGTCCATAAGTCCTGGTTTCATGAATGGAATGCAGGTATCCTACTATTCATATTGTTGTTCCACTTTTTTGCTATTTGAAACCTTGTTTCTAACAGCAGCTGTTGTCTCCCCATTTGTATCAGATTCCAGCTCGAACTAGCTCAGCACCCCCAAACTTGGATGAGCAGAAACGTGATCAGGTTTGTTTCTCATTGTAAATGCATGGTAATGGCGCATGTGTGATATGATATTGATCCAGTTTAGGCAGTTTCGGGAAAGCAGGAATGGACAAAGTGTTTTCTGCTGCTATCTTGGCTGCTAAAATGGACAAAATCTTCTTTTCTTCTCTATTGTCACTAATCAGAGTCGGAGAGACCTGCGAGACTTTGATGATGTTTTTGCACCTCATTTTTTTTCTTAAAAAAAATTCAAAAGATAAGTGGATCGTTAAATCTAGTGATTGTCCTCCATGTAGTTTAATTTTCGAAAGCCATGAAACGTTATACTGCTTAAAACTAAAAGAAAAAGCTTCCCTTTTGTTCACTATGGTTACATTTTCAAATATTAACAGACAGAACACGCTGTAGAACCTAAGTATAATTTGAATATGACATGTTTGTCTATCATGTTCATGATCTTCATGCTTTTTAACTGATATAGCTTTGGATTCTTAGGAGTTAACTTTGTTTTAAATGGCATTTTAACTGCAGGCACGCCATTCTTCTTCTGGACCTGTGCCAAATTTGCCAACTCCTGTTCCTAAGCAGCAGCCACGAAGAAAGGATTTAGTTGCAACTGACCAATCTAATTCTGGGGAAGCTCATCAAGTGCCCAAGGTCAAAAAAGATGTACAAGCCTCTGCGGCACACCTTGCGAACCAGACACAGAAACCATCTCTTCTTAATATGCCCATGACTTCTACGCAGATGCCATTTCATCACCAGCCTCAGGTTTCCATGCGATTTGGTGCGCCTACTCCACATATTCAGTCTCAGAGTGTGACTGCTACATCAATTCAAATGCCAATGCGTATGTCATTACCAATGGGTAATGCACCTCAGGTGCAGCAGCAAGTGTTCCTTCCAGGTCTTCAGCCTCATACATTGCCACCTCAGGGGATTATGCATCAGGGTCAGGGCTTGAGTTTCACGCCATCCATGGGTGGCCAGCTTGCACCCCAATTGGGCAACTTGGGGATGGGCATCACCCCTCAGTATTCTCAACAGCAGGGAGGGAAGTTTGGTGTTCCTCGTAAAACCACTCCTGTAAAGATTACTCACCCTGACACTCATGAAGAACTAAGGCTTGATAAACGAACAGATACATATTCAGATGGTGGGCCATCAGGTCCAAGGTCCCATAATGTAACTTCTCAATCTCAGCCGATTCCATCTTTTGCACCTTCTCATTCAATGAACTATTATACCAATTCTATGTTTTATCCACGGCCAAGCTCTATGCCAGCGTCTAGTAGCCAGCTGACACCCAATGCCCAAGGGCCGAGATTTAACTATTCTGCTGCCCAGGGTCAACAAAACATTTCTTTTATGCATTCAGCGGCAGCCCATGGTTCGTTGTTAGTTAATAAATCCGTAAATCTTACTCGTGGTACTGCAGAATCACCAAATTTGGAGCCTGCACCTGATGCACGCAATGTGACATCCTCTGTTCCCTCAGGTAAAAAACTGGTTTCAGTTAAGCCAGCTACTGTTTCTTCTGGAGAAAAGGTGGCAGCTTCCTCTCTATCAAGTAGCTTGCCTCCTATTGAAAAGGTCGAGTCACCAAAATCTTCAGTGCCAGCTAATGAGTTTAGCTCATGTAAGGCTCAAAGAGACTTGGATACTTGTCAAGAGATCTCTGTACTGCAGCCAAAGCCTGGAAGTGAATCATTAAAATCCGAGTCTTTACCAGCTGGAGCTAAACTGAAAGAGGGAGTTCTAGCTACTAAGTTGGGTGAGAGCTTGCCATCTAATTCTGTATCTGCTGCTCCTGCCGCCACATCTGAGGAGTCTATGCCAGTTTTTGGCAGCAACGAAGGCAGGAAGAAGAGTTTGAGTACGTCAAACTCTATGAATGATTATCAGGAGAAAACAGGCACAAAAGTACATATTCAGCCATCAAATCAGGTATTTTCCTTGCGTTTTCCTTATATTGTTTTTATTGCACATGTAATGTTTTGTTTGCATGTATTTATCTTTTGCTTCGCCCATTGTTGAACAGTCTACACCAATATCCAACTTGGCTTCCCTCACTACAGAACTTGGTATGTCCTCAGACAATGTAGTTTCTGAAATTGTAGAGGCTGAAACTGCTTTAGCATCATCAGCAGCTTCTGATGTTTTATCGCAATCCACCATGGAATTACCATCAATTAATGATGCTTCAATTTCTTCCTTAGAACTGAAGACAGACAGCAAGAAAGAAGGCTTAACGTCTGTTTCATCTAAAATTTCTGATACTGGCAGTAATTTTGGTAGCTTGGACATACATGCCAACATGGATGGTTCTTCCAAGCTGGATGAGCAACCAAAACCTGAAAGTAGTGGAATTCAGGATGAAGAGGAAAAAGAGTTACGTGAAGAGCACTTGATAGACGATGCTAGTCTTGAGATTCCTTCTCAAAAAGTTCCCTTGAAATCTATGGAGCTTAAACCTGATCAGAAATCTGCCTCGAAGGCAACAGCTAGCAGCAATGATATTCCAACCTCAGGAACTGCATTTAGGGTGATTGATGGTATGGGGGCTAGCTTAGAAAATGAGGGAATAACTGATAGTATAGATGTCTCTACCTCTAGAATTGCTGACTCTACAGATGTTGAAGATTCTTGTGTTGATATCGACTTTGTTTCCGATGCATCTTCAAGCGCCACTGCTAGCGATGAGATCACTGGTACTAAACCTGTTGCATCAGACCGGAAGTTCTCTCATGTCCCAACTCTAGATCTCTCATTCCGGACTTCAAAATACGAAGGGGAAGGTGTTCCTGTAATTAGTTCAGAGTACAAACCTGCTCCGGAACTCAGTAGGACAAAGAGGATAACTACAGGGAAGAAGAAAAGAAAAGAAATTCTTCAGAAGGCAGATGCTGCTGGGATAACTTCTGATCTCTATATGGCATATAAAGGTCCTGAGGAAAAGAAAGAGACAGTCATACCTTCAGCAAGTGCAGAAAGCAATTCCATTGGTGTTGATTTGAAGCAGAAATCTCAGGATGCCCCTCAGGTGGATGCTGCAGAAAGTGAGAAAATTGAACGGAACAAAGTTGAATTGGATGATTGGGAAGATGCTGCTGACATCCCTACACCAAAATTAGAAGCTTCAGATAATGGCCAAAAGGCTCATGCAGGGTTAGTAAATCATGAGAAAGATGGGAGTGGGAATATAGTGAAAAAGTATTCCAGAGATTTCCTCCTTAAGTTTGCAGAGCAGTGCACTGATCTTCTGCAGGGATTTGAGGTTGCTTCTGATATTGCTGAGGCCTTGATGGCTTCCAATGTCAATGCATCTCACCTTGTTGGCCTTGATTCATATCCTAGTCCTGGTAGAATAATAGATAGACGATCTAATGGATCTCGATTAGATCGCCGTGCTAGTGGAATGGTTGATGATGACAGATGGAGTAAGTTACCTGCTTCTTTTGGCCCAGCGAGGGATTTGTGTCTTGATCTTGCCTATGGTGCTGCTGCCAGTTTTCATCCTGGCCAAGGAGGTAACTTTGGTGTTCTTAGGCACCCACATGCGCAAACACCTCTGCCATATATTGGAGGGATATTTGGTGCTATGGGTCCTCAAGGAGGGATGCTGCGAAATAGTCCTGATGCTGACAGGTGGCAACGTGCTATTAACTATCAGCCGAGGGGTTTGATTCATTCTCCACAGGCTCCATTACAGATGATGCACAAAGCTGAAAGGAAGTATGAAGTGGGAAAAGTGGCCGATGAGGAAGAATCCAAGCAAAGGCAACTGAAAGCCATTTTGAACAAATTAACTCCCCAAAACTTTGAGAAACTCTTTGAGCAAGTAAAAGCAGTAAACATTGACAATGCAGTCACACTCACTGGCATCATCTCACAGATCTTTGACAAAGCTTTGATGGAGCCTACTTTCTGTGAGATGTATGCAAACTTCTGTTATCATCTGGCTGGAGAGTTGCCTGATTTTAGTCAAGACAATGAGAAGATTACCTTCAAGAGATTGCTGCTGAACAAGTGCCAGGAGGAATTTGAGAGAGGGGAGAGGGAGCAAGAAGCAGCAAATAAAGTTGAGGAAGAGGGTGAGGCTAAACAGTCTGAGGAGGAAAGAGAGGAGAAGAGAATAAAGGCACGAAGACGAATGTTAGGCAACATTAGACTTATCGGGGAGTTGTACAAGAAGAAAATGTTAACTGAGAGAATAATGCATGAATGCATCAAGAAATTACTTGGTGAGTATGAGAATCCTGATGAGGAAGATGTTGAGGCTTTGTGCAAATTAATGAGTACAATTGGAGAAATGATTGACCATCCCAAAGCAAAGGTGTATATGGATGTTTATTTTGAGAGGATGGCAAAGTTGTCCAACAACATGAAATTATCTTCTAGGGTCAGGTTCATGTTGAAGGATGCTATTGATCTGCGAAAGAATAATTGGCAGCAGAGGAGGAAAGTTGAAGGGCCTAAAAAGATTGAGGAAGTGCACAAAGATGCCGCTCAAGAGAGACAAGCACAAGCCAGTAGGCTTGCTCGTGGTCCTGGAGTCAGTCCTGCTCCAAGAAGAGCACCCATGAATTTTGGTCCACAAGGTTCTATGTTATCTTCACCAGGTGCTCAGATGGGTAGTTTTCGTGGGTTGCCCACGCAGCCCTGTGGTTTTGGGGCTCAGGATGTTCGCATGGATGACAGACAGTCTTTTGAGGCTAGGACTATGTCACTTCCCTGGCCTCAAAGACAAATTGGTGATGATTCTATTACTCTGGGCCCCCAGGGTGGTCTTGCTAGAGGTATGTCTTTTAGAGGACCGCCAGCAATGTCTGCTACTTCCCCAGCTGATGTTTCTCCGACTTCAGGAGATTCAAGAATAATGGCTCCTCGTTTGAATGGTTTTAGTTCTCTATCTGAGCGGACTAATTATGGTTCCAGAGAGGATCTCATGCCAAGATTTGCAGCGTCAGCTGCTCATGATCAGTTGAGTCCCCGGGAGCATGCCATGAATTTTGGTAATAGGGACTTGAGGAATCCTGATCGCAGTTTGGATAGGCCTCTTGCAGCTTTGCCACTTGCACAAGGCCAAGCATCGGGTTTCACTCAAAATATTCCTCAAGAAAAGGGCTGGTCTGAGGAGCGCCTACATGATATGTCCATGGCAGCAATTAAAGAATATTACAGGTATATAAATATGCACAAATGCACCTACATTTGCATATGAATGCATTTTTTCTTTTTTTTTTTTTTTTGGGTGCTATGTGGATGCCTATTTGCACTTGGGTTTTAGTCACCAGTTGAAAGTTGAAATGTAAAGTTGTAAACTGCTCTTGAAAAGGGTTGTTAACTGATGTTTGGGTTCAGGATCTAAAATATCAAATTTACCAGTTGGTAGTCTAATATTCCAACTACAATTAACATGCCCAAATGCTGTATTATCATTTAATCATATTTAGAATATTGCTTGAACTTAAAGGACTTTGAGATTTGAAGGTTCTTTTTTTCTCAAAGTATGGTTAAAATATTTCTTACACAATTTTGGTATTAATACTGATGGCTAGATTTACAGTAAGCAGTGCAGCTGTTGATGATAAACTTGAGAGTTTAATTACATATTTGTACTGTTGTCCATATTTTATTTACAGTTGTTGATGTTGTCACCTGGTTACTTTTATCTAGTACTTTGAGCATCATTCTCTTTTAATCCTTACAGTGCTAGAGATGAGAAGGAAGTTGCTTTATGCATCAAAGATTTAAATTCTCCAAGCTTCCATCCCACAATGATTGCTCTTTGGATAACGGATTCCTTTGAGAGAAAAGAGATGGAACGGGATCTATTGTCCAAGTTGCTTGTCAATCTAGCGAAGTCTGTTGATGGTGTGTTGAACCAAGTTCAACTTATAAAAGGGTATGAGAATCATTTAACAAAGTTTACTGACCGATTTTATATAAGCAGTTGAAATCATTATATTTATGAGTTAATTGTTTTTGTGGTTCAGGTTTGAGTCTGTTCTGGGCACATTGGAGGATGCAGTGAATGATGCTCCAAAGGCTGCAGAATTTCTAGGTGGCATTTTCGCCAAAGTCATAGTAGAAAATGTGATATCCCTGAGGGAGATTGGGTGTTTAATACATGATGGGGGAGAGGAACCAGGGCGTCTCTTAGAAATAGGGCTGGCCGGGGATGTTGTTGGAAGCATTTTGGGGATAATTAAAAGAGAGAAAGGGGAAAGTGTGTTAAATGAAATTCGAGAAGGATCCAATTTACGATTGGAGGACTTTCGGCCTCCAGATCCTTACAGATCAAGGATATTAGAGAATTTTATTTAGAGAGGAGAGGATAGTGATGCATGCCTAGCTCAGCTCAGCTCATCTCATCTCAATGTATTTCTTAGAAGAAATTCTTCATGTGTAGTGTACATGTTGTCAATTGTGCAAAAAATATATTTCCTTTAACTATGGGTTTCTTCTTGGAAATGTTCACTTCAATTATGAAAGTTCAAATGGTGCAATGCATTCCAAAACCGAAAGTTGGTATTCGTTCTCTAAACTCCAGCAATTTGGTCTTATCTCTTGACTTCTTTGGTTCTGGAGATTCATGATGCGTATGCATTTGTAATTATACATATAAAAACTCGGTTATGGAGTTCATTTCAATTATAAAAGTCGAAGAATTCTCGCCGTTATAATACTTAAAAATCATCTGCATTTTCATTCAAATTTCTGTTACTGCCATTCTAGAAAAACATATAAATAAATGTATGGAAAATAAGTTGAATTTTTCGATTTACTTCATCTATTCTTCCGGTCAGGCCAAAACCCTTAATGGGCCGCTTAGCGATGAATTTGGGAGTTGGGTCGGCTTTTACGACAAACAATTTGAATCAAACGGACGGTTGATCCTCTGGCCGTGCAGCTTAGCGTGCGCGAATTCTAGGATTATTGCTCCGTACCTCTCTCGCATCTACAAAGCCTTGCAAAATGTTACGCTTTCTTTCACTCAAAATGTTTCTTCAATTTACCACTAATATCCATTTTTTTTAAGTATCAATTAATTATTTTTTTTCCTTTAATGTTTTCTTTCATGTTTCTAACTCTTAGGCAATAGGTTTTATTTTTCACTATTGATGTTGTCGTATTTATCTGAAATGTTCCGAATAGTGGAAAGGGGTAAATCCTCTATGGTTTAAACATTCAATTTCTGAATGTGTATTGAAAGATGTTAGCTAGTTTCTTTGGTGAACCTGAAAGCAAAAGAACTTTAGCTTTCTAATATCGCGGGAAATTATAGTCCTTTACTCGTTGTTTTTATTATTTGTTTTTATTGTGATCAAAGTTGGTAGTTTTTTCTTTTTCTTTAAGGTTAGTAGCTTTGTGTCGAGCTGGTAGCTGATATTAGCTCTGCTCTTCTTTAATTATATGCGGACAAAGAGAACCGGGAAGGCCGGTATTGTTGGGAAGTGTGGTATGTGCTGTGTTTAGCTTTCATAAAGTTACATCAATTTCGATTCGATTTTTGGTACGTTTCATGAGAAATGAAACATGATGTGAACTATTCTGTTGTATCATTGAAATGCCATCAGGTTTCTAGAATGAGGGATCTTATACTGTTAATAGCTGTAGAATATCTTATTCGCTCGATTATGAATTCTACTTGCATGCTGAATTCAAGTTCTTTGTTGTCTCGGTTGTTTCTGATGAGAGGCCTTTGGTGGCTGAAAACTGGATAGATATAACTTGCTGTGAATTTTTGGCTCCAAATTTCAATTGGTCGATGGCTTCTTGCTGTAGGAAAATGTTCGGTTTGAAAAAAAAAAAAGAAAAAAGAGTGCTTTTAGAATTTTTAACTGTTTAGTATTGCTATGAAAAATGTGTTGCGAGGAATTGAAATGTTTAGAAAAATATGTTCAAAATAATAAAAGTTTAAAGATGTGAATATAACAAAGTAATTTTATCCAAAAGTAAGTTTCAAACCACAAAAACCCTGTTTTCTTGGTTTATTGGCTGGGGTTGCCAAACCATAATTTTATCATGAAAGCTAAAAATTTTTTTATCCGTTTAGCATTGAAGTTGCAATGAAACATAGCTTTTGGCTCAGAAACTGTGCCAATAGCAATGTTAAGTGGGGTGTTAATCTAACATGGTATTGGTGATATTGCAGTATGCAGTGAAGAGGAAAGCCGTGGGAATTTGGGGATGCAAAGGCTCTGGCAAAGTGAAAGCTGGAGGTGCTTACACTTTGAAGTAAGATTCTGTTGGCCATCGCTTGTGATTTTTTTATGGCATTGCTGTATTTCTAATTGCTTCCTTTGTCTGTGGCAGCACTGCAAGTGCAGTGACTGTAAAGAGCACCATTCGGAGGCTGAGGGAGCAGACTGAGAGTTAATTTGATCAGTAGTAAAATATATTTGTTTTTCCTTTCTTGATATATGGAACTGACTGTGGTTCTTCATGGAAGTTTTCTTAATTGGATTTTCCTTTTGGGATATTTTGAGCTCTTGAATCAATTGAAGCAAGCAGTTTTGGTGTTTAGAGAATGTTATTTTATGGTTGTGCTCCTAACACTATATTTCTTGATAGTGGCTGTGTGACCCTGGGCTCAGTTGATTTATGAAGGTTTAAGTTCTGAAGGCTGCATGAGTTTCAAAGTTTGATTGCATTCGGGAAAGACTGAGGTCAGTTATGATGGTTGATGCCTTTCTTTGTTCACTCGATTATTGAGGAAACGGGAAATGCCTTCTGAGATATACGATTAACTCGAATAGATGCAAAAATTGAATAACAGTTTTTGGCATTTAAACATCTTGTTCCATGGCACTGGAATCAGACATTTCATCCCAAAATTCGAAGGGCATCAATGCAATAAATCTGAGTTTCGGGTCGTATAAACATCCAAGGTTTCTTTCCATCTATGGTGAGCAAAATCATACACTATAAAAAAATAAATAAATAAATAACGAAGCAGCTATTTGTGCAGCTATTTGTATCACCGACTATCAGCTGCTGCCAAAGCCACTTAACATTTAGCACTCACCCATATCGGACAAACTAGCAAGAGAAAAAAAAAAAACTTTTGGACATGCATGATTTTCTTCATTGCAAAAACCAATTAAGTCTACATACAAAAACCTTTTGGACATGGACATTCATGGTTTCACCTGCCCACCATCACTTTGTATTACATGATCTAGCTCATCTTTACAAAACTGTGCCAAGATGGGAAAGGCTAAAACTAATTAGTAAAATGGTGCCATCACTATCATCATATCTAGCTTTCTCCACCCCACCCCCCATGCTCGGAATTTCTCCACCCCCCAGGCATGGAATATGCAGGCATGTTAAATTACAGACTCTTGATGAAAGAAGGGGGACTGTAAGAATATGACAGTATAAAACACAAAACTACTTGAAAAAGTCGACGTTGTCAGTAGTCTCACACAATGTGAATGGGAATATTGTCGTTGTTATCGTGATGCATTTGCTTTTGGACTGCTTTAACTGCTATTACTCTTGCAGCATTGGCTGCTCTATTAGCTGCAGCTACTGCCTTGTTTACTCTCTCATCTACCTTGGCCACATCATAAGCTTTCTCTGCTGCCCTTCGAGCTTCCTGCTCATAACACACAAAATATCAGACATGATAAGGTTTCACACCGTTACACCCTTCATGATGTGACAGAAAATTGATGACTGTAAGGATGGTGAAAACTGCTGCATTGCAGAGCATTATATTTCTTAACCACAAAATCAGTAGTGGTAAATTTTCCAATTTTTACGCCTTAAAAGTATTAGGCCTCTCTTTCATACATTTTGTATGATACGGTTGTGAAACTTAGGCTCCTTCTCACATTACTTATGAATTGCTACTATGTAACACTAGAATAACACCCTAATATTTAAGCGAATCATATTTTATAAATAGGTCACACAAGGGTTATCAGCAACCAGGTCAAGCAATTATTTTTCCAGCCATGCCAAATTAAACAGCCGAGGAGACTGTAAGATGGGACCATCAAAATAAATTATAGGTGAAGTAGAAAAACTTATTACCTATGGCACCAAATACCTCTTCACTGATATTTAAAAAGAAACACTAGTAAGAGTTAAAAGTGGAGAAGTTAAAAGTGGAGAAGTCTAAGTACCTGCACTGCATTTAGTACTTTAGAATGATAAACAGCTACAGGAGATACAGGATATGTAGTGTTCTGTGTGCTTGGGACATCAAGAATTCCATTTTGCCAGTGACCAGATTGAGTTTCCCCATTTCTAAATGTATACATCCCAAGCCCTTGTCGTCTACCCTCATGCCAAGCACCCTCATACGAATGGCCATTTGCAAAACGATAGACACCAAATCCATGCATCTTGTCCGCAAAATATTCCCCGGCATATGTATCTCCATTCCTATTTAATAAAAGTCAAAATATTTCTATCCAGAATGAGTTGTTCAAATATAAAAACATGCGCATGAAGTGGATAGCTATTAATTTCTTTTCAATGAAAAAGCAACCCTCACATTGCAAAGCTTCGTTTAAACATAAAACTAAACTGTCCCTACATTGATTGAGATTCATTTACATGAAAACCTATCTACTCTTCCAGCTAACGATGTAAAAACAGGGCAAAAAATGAACAGGTGATAATGCAACAAAACCATCAAGTGTGGGTTCGGACAAGTGATAACCATACTATCATATGTTTTCAAACACTAAACAATGTGAGAAAACCGATTTCTAATCCCTTATGATAGTTCTCAACAAATAATAGTACAATAAAGCCCTCATGCAAAAGTAAAATCATCCAACACCTACAACAACAAAGAATCAGTAACAGAGAGTGCATTCAGACACCGAAAGCAAAATAAGAATGATATCTCAAAATCAATAGCAGTACAAGCAACCGACGTTTAAAGCAACAACCAGAAAAAAAAAATCTCACAGCAACAATCAGAAACTAAAAACTTATTCATAGCATAAGTCAAAAAGATATAAAACAAAAAGAAACCAAGAAAGCCAATCTTTATGTTACCTAAAATGGTAATGTCCAAGTCCATGCTTGACTCCCCACTTGAATTCCCCAACATACCGGCTTCCGTCCTCACAGGTATGAATTCCACAGCCATGACTCTGCCCATTAGACCACTCTCCTGCATAAACATCCCCGGTATAGAACCTATAAACCCCAAATCCATGCCTAAGACCCTGTCTATACTGCCCACGATACCGGCTTCCTCTTGCCCACGTTTCCACCCCATAGCCGTCATACTTCCCATCCACCCAATCCCCCTCGTATCGCCCACTCATATAATAGTAATAAACGCCGCTCCCAGAACACTTCCCTTTGTGAAACTCTCCTTCAAAAACGTCTCCGTTGCTATAAACTTGAACCCAACACCCCGAATTCACTATCTTTTCGGATTTTGACCGAGACCCAATGGACCAAAACACTGGTAAATGCGACCTTGATATTGAAGATGATGACTTGAGATTAATTGGAAACGAGCGGGCCAAGAACAAGCGAATAGAAGGGAGGCGAGGGAGGGCAAGGTTAAGGGAAAAGAGAAGGGCAGCGGAGAAAGCGAAAGCAGAGAGGAAATCAAGTAAAAAGGAGTGGCTTGGATGTGAAACTAAGAAGTAGAAAAAAGGGAGAGATAAAAGGAGGATTAAGCGCAGATGAACTCGAAGACGACGCAGGTGCTTGAAACGGCGGAGAATTCGATAAACGTAGGATTTAGCAGCGAGGGAAAAGGAAAAAAAGGAAGCAGTATTTTGGGAATTGAAATGTGGGGGCTTAGTAAAACGGTACAAAGTAGGGGATTTGGCGAGAGAAGGCGTTTGGGTCAACAGAGGTCTCTTGTAAGGGGTTGGAGAACGGGAAGAGGAAGGAGGAGGGGCAATTGAGTCATTTCGAGGAGGATTGTGGGTAATAATTTGAGGGAAAGCAGCAATCGGCGTCGTATTTGTCACAGTAGCGGTAGTTGTCGCCGCTTCCTCCGCGGCAGCCGTATCGGATTGCTGCTCTAAACGATGATGGTGATAGTTAAAATGTTGGTGGTGGTGATGGAGCAGCAGATGAGGATGAACAGTGAAAGGCTTGGGGTTAAAACCGGAAGAGATGCCGCTGCTTTCTGTTCCGATCTGAACTTCCGATTTCTTCTGATGCATTACATAAACAAAAAAAACAATTACCCTAAAACACACCCTTTTAAATTGAAATTTATCAAATTCTCCCTTTTTGTTTTTGTTTGTTCGTTTTTCCCCTTTCTTGGGCTTTTCCCTTCTTTTTGTCTTGTGCGGAGAGGAGAGGAGTGATTATCTTTTTCAATCAAGAAAACGTTTATCGGGGAAAATGATTTCTTTTATACATAAATATATATATATATATATAAATAATATTACAACAAATCAATTAAAATTAGAGGAAGGGAGATGAGAATTACTGTTCTTTTTTTTTAATAGAATTACTATTGTGTGACCGTGCGAAAGAAGAAATCCCTTTTTAAAAACCGAGGTTTGCGTGGAATTTATGGTAATCATCAAAGGATTAATTTTAAAGCAAAAACCAATAGGCCGACCATTTTTTGTTTTTCCCGATTGCCCTTTGAATTTGACTTTTTTTTTTAAAGACAAATGACACTCTGTTTTCAGTTATTACACCATTTATTATTTATTTATTTTTATTAAATTATTAAATTGATTCAAATATTTGTAGATTTATTTATTTTAAATAGATAATTGTATATTCCAGAAATAAATATAATTAATAACCAGCATCTTAACTAAAATTTTATTTACTTAAATTATATAGAATATTCAAAAATTTAATATTACTACAAAATTTATTATAAAAATTAAAAAAATTATAATGTAAATTTTATATTTTTCGCTCTCCCCAACAAATCATGTGACTCTCTCGTGGCCGTGACCAGACTAAAGAATGTGGCTTAGGAGCCTGAACATGGAATTTATCTCCATGCAATGCAATGCGAGGAGATTGTGACCTTTTTTCTTTTTTAATTGAATTTGTGCTATATAATCGGTTTTTCATTTAACTTTTTGCAGCTTAAAAAGTACCGATTAGTACAAGATATTGAAAGCCATCATCAAAATTCAAGTAACTTCTATTTGTTTGAAACGTAAGATTCTAAAAACTTCCAAGTTTGATTTTACCACAATACCATCCACTTTTCTAGCACTACATTTGTTTTTCAATCTGAAAAGGGATGATTGCTACTCTCCTTCCATATCAGAATACTCTTTTCTCTTTCTTTTTTTTTTTTTCCTTCGAAACTATAAACAGAAACTTTTTTGTAATTTTTAAAACTTTTCAGTTTTGATTTGGGTGCATATTTTGTACAAGTATTTAGATATTCAACCTCTACTTCTAAAGACATGGCATCCACAGACTTGGCCGGAGAATTCTAGAGCTTGAAAGCAGAAACTCAGGATATATGCCATTCATCTTGAATCTCACACTTTGCAGTTGCAGGAAAGCATTTTGCAACTAACATTAACATACGGGAGACATGAATCTAATGATTAGGCAAACCAAAACTCTCCTCATTGCTAAATCAAACACAGTTGCCTATAAAGAAAAAAAAAAAAAAAAAAAGGGAAAAAAAAAAAGTTGGCAATACTCAGCGCTCTAAAGCCAGGTGCAGCTAGTTCAAATTTGCATAGTCACAGCTGTTGATAAAAAAAAAAAAAAAAGGGAATTATACTCTAGAAATGAATAAAATTGCAGTACTCCTTTTTCTTGCATTGATCATTGTAAACATCAAAATGTTCTTGACATTTACTCTAGTCCGAACCATATTCTTGCAGACCTAAAACCAACCGTTCCAAGATTGAAATTTAGCAATATTCAGTAACAATGTTTTATTTAAAATGAAAAATGAAAGTAGAGACATGGATGGAAATTAGTAAACTATTAAGGAAGATTCATGCTTATTTTGAAGCTTCCATACTTTTGTCTTCCTTACTCCATGTCCAAACAGTGATCCAATAAGCTTAAAATATCTAATCTGCTCAGCCCAAGGCAACAAACCTTATCTTAGGTAAAATCATAGAAGGGTGCTATCCATGTTTCAAGCATATGAGCATTGCTTACAGATAATTCTTTTATATACAAGTGTTTCAACTCAATTAAAAAGACCAGAAATTCTTAAAGCTCCAAAGTTGCCATAACTCATGAAGTCACAAACAATAATTAACCTGGTTAGATTATTTTATATCTCTAAATATCCTCTCTTTTTTTTTTTTTTTTTTTTTTTCAAGTTTAAAGCAAGTAATGACAAATTATTAAGTCTCTCTTCCACTAAAATAACCTGCCACCAGGGCAAGAGAGAGGGAAATTCGCAAGAACTGTTATTTTTCATTTGACAAATAAAAAAGAGGACAAACTGATTAATTTTTTTTTCTTTTAACACAGTTATAACATAACCGGATTTTGTGAAATCTTTCAAGATTTAGGACACTTTTATTGTATTACAATACTAGCTGTTTCAAATTTGTTCCCAGGGCCTTGAACTAAAGAAGCAAATAGGAGAACTGGTTTACATAGAGTGCAGGTTGAGGACACGGTAGGTTCGACTTGCATCTGTGCATATTAATTAGGATAAAATTATTAATCATACAGTGCAATCACATATACCCACAGGATTCTTTGTACTTCCGTTCCGGTTCCTTCTAAGTGAAATCATACACTATTTAAACTAACAGAATAGACTAATTGGTATAAGAATCAACCCCTTGTCCATAAGAATACGGCCAATTGATGGAGCTCTTCTTTCTTAATTTGGCTTAAGAAATCAATAAGGATTAATGCAAGATTGGAGGAATTAATGGATAACATTCACTTAAAATCATTCTTTCTACAGATTAAGAACTTCAGTGTTGAAAATTGCAGAGTATGAAAGCTGTGTTGGATGCTGCTATAAAGGTGTTTCTCCAGCCTCCAAAGCAAAAGAAAAAAAACCAAGTATTTTATGCCATGTTCTTTAAACAAACTCCCTATTAAATAACAGTGTCCAAGTATGATGGTTCTCCTCTTATAATTCTGTGCATTCTTGATCATATATATTACATGGTCTTTTTCGTGTTGATTTCATAGAGTGCTTCCTCCCCTACTGAAGTAGGGAATTTGCAATAAGATTGAACAGCGTACACCCATCTGTATATCACCTTCAAGAACTCAAGGATGTTTGGGCTCTGTAATTTGATGAGAATGAAATTTGCTTTTAACCTATTTCTAATATCTAAGTTGAGGATGCTGTTATCCTGTTAGCATTATTTGCATGCAACTCCATTTTGGTTAGGGTTCAAGAGTTGGAACCAGGGCTCAGAATCTGATGACCGATCGCTATTGATTTCCCTTGGGCCACGTTGAGGCCCATATATTGGGCTCTCACAAACAGTGAAGTAATGAACCCACATCAATCGTTTCTACATTATATCTTTCCATAAACAATTTAGGGTCATGGGTCAAGTGTCAAGCCTAGTCCGCAGGGAAAACGACATGTGATTAATAATCCCGAAAACTTATCCTGGATTGGACGCTAATCTTTTTGTACAAAGTACGAAAATTAAGTGGCGGTTATCTTGAAATTAATAAACCCTTGTGAAAACCTACTTGAAAGAATTCTCTCCAACGTTATTCGTGATGAATAAGTTTTGGACGTCGTACTCAAATAAAGCTGTTTTGATCGATGTTTCCATACCAGGACCAGGAAATTCAACCCATATATAAATCATACATGACTTCATTTTCTTAATGTTAGGCAGTCATAGGATAATGTTCAAATGGCTTTTATTGTTCAAATTTTCATCTAATTTGAAATTTTCAAACTGCTTATTTTTGGATCACTAAGTAAAAGTTTGATTTAGGCCTTTATTAATAGGTTTTTAAATTAAATAAATGATTTCATTTATCTTTAATAAAATTTTTAAATTTTACAAATTGCATTATTAGAGTGATACATATTTATATTTTAAAAAATAATATATATACACACATATATAGGAATCTCTTAAATTTTTTTAATGAAATTAAATACCACACAAAAACAAACTGCTGACTAATACGAAAATGACGATTGACCGATGCTTAATAATTTGAATATGCCAATTTTGCAGCTGAGTTGACGTAAATGACGGAATCTCATTTGGTATGATTTGTCAATTCATGTAACACATGCCAACCAGAGATTTTTTTTTGGGGGTATTCTTTGCTGTATCAAATTCCATTTGTCTGTCTTTAGTCTTTACCAATCACTAAGTTGATTGTCGAGACTTAGCCAACTTAATTTAATTTTGTTTCATTACGACCAGTCGTATAAAACTTGGTTCTTTTTTCCCTTTTTTTTTTTTGGACTGAACTTTATAATTCTTTAATTTCTCATAGTAGTAACGGAATAGTTTGCAAGTTTATCACTTAGGTTGCTCTTTTTTCTTTTCCTAGAAAATTCATGATTCTAGATCTTTTGGAATAGTAAAAACTATTAGTCTTATTTGAGATTAATTTGATGGACCACACTTTAGGTGATCAAATATGTCTTTTTTAGCATATGAATGAGAATATATTGTGATTTACTTCCTCTAAAGTTAATCAACTTACAATACTATTTAGATATAATCTTCTCATGACTTTGTGCATATCTCTTTATATTCCATGGTCAACATTTTTGTATTCATTGAAATACAAAGAAGAAAAAAAAAAAACTAACTATATCTATCGTTTATATTATGAATAATATATTTTGATTAATGCATTTTAATTGACCTAAATCATAATGAATTTATTAGTGAGGTAAATATAGCTTAGATAATAACATGACATAAATAAAATTATAATGTTCTTTTCTTGAAATTATGAACATTGTTATGTGAATAAATACCAATGTTACTTTTATATATATTAATATCAAAATTGGTGAGTTATATATACGATTGAATTAATAATGAATTAATTTTTGAATTTAATTTACAATAAAGAAAAACTAAAACTAATTTTATCCTTATTCCACGCCACGGCAACGTCACGCGGTTAGCACGCCAAACGCTGAAGAACCCACACCAGACGCTTCGTTAATTCATATAAAATAAGGATCATATTCATATATAACCTAAACTTCTGAACCCATGATTAAACGGCCGGTCTGCCTCAGGTACTTTGTGTGACAATTCTACACGATTATGAATTTAACCCATCTCACCTCATGACTCCCATTACACGCCGAAAGAAACCAAAGCCTTTTTAATCCAATAAATTTCACGTCACAACCTGCTCCGCCCTAGTACAATTACACCCTCTCTCTCTCTCTTGTTATCGTTTTCAGTATCAGTCTCATTCATGGAGCATCCAAAGAACTTCTCCCCCGGAACTTCTGCCATATTTTTCCTCCTTTTTGCTGGATTTCTCTATATTTGCATATGGTCTCCATCAATATCAAACCCTTTATTCTCCAACCATGAAACCAACAGTCGTTCACCCTCAAATTTTGTAAGTATATTATATATTATTTTCTCTTGTGTAATCTGTGAACACACTCTAGCATATATTCAAACTATATATACTAATTCTTGGTGATTGGTGATGACAGCTTATTCTTTTTCTGTTACAGACTACCCTAAAGCTCCATGTAAAGGACGAGCTTGATTTGGTGTTGGAGGAAGCTTCCATGCCGAACAAGACCGTGATCATTGCAGTTGTCAACAAAGCTTATGTTGAGCAAGGTGTTAACGCAGAGACGACAATGTTGGACCTTTTCTTGGAAAGCTTTTGGCTTGGAGACGATACTAGGCCATTGCTGGACCATCTGCTACTTGTTACCGCTGATCAGACAGCTTATGATCGGTGCAAATTTAAGCGGTTGCACTGTTACAGATTGGTGACGGACGGTGTTGATTTTGGTGAGGAGAAGGTTTATATGTCGCAGGATTTTATTAAGATGATGTGGAGAAGAACTCAATTTCTTTTAGATGTCTTGAGGCGTGGCTACAGTTTCATTTTCACGGTATGCTCTCTTTAACCTTCTTGACTTAATCTTTTATTTTCTTGGAAATATATCCGTTTTTCACCATTTAACGATAATTGATTAAATTTAATTTGTTTTTACAGATATTAATTAATTTTATTTATTTACTTAGTTCTTTTTTATTAATATTATAGATCTAGCATTAAATTATCTTACGCTACATTAATGAAAAATTCACTCAAGCATTTCATTTAGTTTATATTCTGAGTAATAACGATGAAGAAACCGTGCAATATTTGAGTGCTTTATCCAAATACTAATCTGCTGCCAAACCCAATTATTTTATTTTTTTAATATATGATAATTTTTTTAACTCAGATTTATACGCAATCCTTACCTTTGCATTGTAAGCTTCTAAATACGTTTCTAGCTAGCATTATTCTTTCGGTAATTCTGTTAAACCATATTTGGCTTACAATTAATCCTTGAAATTTATAGCATTTTGCGACTTTCAATTTATATATTTCTCGAGATATATAAGTACGTATATTGGGTTATGCACGCGGCCAAATGTGGTTGGTCGGGGGGGTTGCGTAGTTGAGCGAAGATTAAGTTCGATTAAGGAAATATTATAAATTATAGAAAATTGATTTAGACTTTAATTACGTGTCAAGAATTTCAATTACAAGGTGAAGGACAGCTATCGTAAGGTAACATGTGGCATTCTTGGGTTGAATGCCACTGCTGCTACGTGGTAGAAGTTCATTGAGCAACCCGTGCCCCTCAAATTTAGGGAAGGTCCTCTAATTATGGGACTACCGCTAGCCGTCAGTCTCCTGAATCACCTGAAACTCTCTGCAAGATGTACTAATACCTACTGTCAGGAAAAGAGCAATTAATTCTTTGCAAAGGGGTCGAACAGTCTTTCAGGATTTCAGTTTCAGGTCTCCGAGTTCACGTAAATATCGCCTTCACTTCCCATACCCAAGACTAAGAATAAAGATGTGGAGTTTATAGTGGGGAGAGAGAGAGAGAGAGAGAGAGAGAGACCAAAATAACGGAGGAATATTGAGCTTAATGTTGTCACAAAGTTTCTTCTTTATTCCAAAGTCTCGAAAAATCAAACACGAGTTAAGCCATTAAGTGGTGCTAAAAATCTGGCGCCCATTATTGAAAATTTTCTTTAACTTTGAAAAAAGAGTAGTTATATAAAATTTGAATTGACAATTGTGGATGAAATAATATTTTGAAGTGAAAAAAAAGTTTTCAAAACATTGATTTTTTAATTATGAACTAAAAGTAAAAGTACATGTATTTTTACTAAAGTGGATTTTTTTTTAAAATTAAAAGGCATGTTCATCTTCATTTTTTATGTTTATAATAAATCATTTAATTTTTTTAATCACTTTTATTCAGTTAAATATTTTACATATAACATATATAGTTTTTAAGATGGATAGTTTATTAACTTAGAAAGTGGGTAATTTTTAAAATATTATTTTATTAAAAATTATTTAAAGATAACAATATCTTTAATTTCATCTTTATTATTGATTTTTTTTAATTTTTTTTTAATTTCATCAATTGAATTGTTGTTATTTAATTCATAATATCAATTCAAACAATCACTTTATGATTAATAATAATACGTGCATTTTAACATTAATGTATAGTAATACTATATGAATTTTCTTTTCTGCCAAAAAAGCTAATTATATAGATTAATATCTCAATGTATCACTTTCATGCCAATAAATGCCGTTTAACTTGTTGGGTTATACTGTCTTTGATCTTTCCTTCTCTTTTCATGGTGAAAAACTCAAAAAAATATGTCTCAACTGCCGACACACTGTTTTAATCGTTGCTGTACATGGGCATGCCGATACTATTTTAATCGTTGATATATATATATATATATATATATATATATAAAAGCCTTAGGTTTTATTTATTTATTTATTTATTTTAATTTTTTGGCCATCAAAAAGCCCCTAGCGTTTAGTTGAGGTTGTTTCACAAGGAAATGGCAGTGTGGTTGTACTAATCATGAGAAATCTAACCTTATATATCAAACCTATTAAACCTGTAGTTAGATTAGTTGAACCTCCGCTATATTTCTATTAATTTGGACTAATCATTTCTCCTTGTCCAAGCAACACGTTTTTAATGTACTTCATACATATATAGCTTTCAATTTTACTAGTTGAGGCTTGAGGCGTTGCACGTAAGTTTTTGTTGAGCCCAAAATTGACTATTCTACATATGTTTGTTGGAACTGTCTTTTCTTTTCTTTTTTTTATTAAAGAAATTGTAGTCTATATTAAGATAAGTCCACAAAGAATTTGTAAATATTAAAATTAAAATTTATTAAAATATCATCTTTTGAAGATAATTATATAAATTAAGATCAATTAAGATAAATCTGAAATTTAATAAATTTTTTTCCTTTAAAGTTCTTTTTTATAATTAATTTGTTTACCATATGTATATTAAAAATGATTATTTATGGAGTTGACAATTCTAGAACACACAAAAACCGTCACGATCAAAGACCCACATAAGGTCTTAATTTTAGGTTGGAGTGGGCACCCACATACGTAAGTTTTTGTTGAACCCAAAGTTGACAATTCTTGAATTATACTAATTCTTTTTGAACTTTGAAGTGAACCTTGAATGTGATCAAACACTAGTTAGTTATTAATCATTTTTTATCATTCTATTAGGACACAGATGTACTGTGGCTACGAAATCCATTTGCAAAGCTAAGCCTAAACGAAACCGAGGACCTCCAAATCAGTGTTGACCAATTCTACGGCGATCCACGACCCAAGCATAATTTGATCAACACGGGCTTCTACCACATCAGATCAAATAACAAGACCATCTCTTTATTCGACAAATGGTATTCACTGAAAGACAATTCGACGGGGAAAAAAGAGCAAGATGTGTTGTTAGACCTACTGCGACATGGGGTTGCCACCCAACTGGATCTCCAAGTAAGGTTCTTGGAGACGAGGCATTTCAGTGGCTTTTGTCAAGATAGTCGAGATGTCAGCGCTGTAACAACGGTCCATGCGAATTGTTGCCGCCACATAAATGCAAAGGTTACAGATTTAACGGCTGTCCTCCGTGACTGGAAGAGGTTCAAGCTGGCTATGACTAAGTATCCCAACCTGGCTCGTAACATAACTAGCAGTTTTAGCTGGTCACCGCACGTTGGATGTAGGAATTCATGGAAAAATTAAGGAGGCACTAAATTAAAAATATATATTGGTTTCTTTAATTTGATTTTTTAAGCAACTCACTTCAATTTTATAGATCAATCTTCACGATGTTGTTAAGGCTTAAGTACGTAGTATATGTTTCCAAAATATTTTCGGTCTCAAATTAAGTAATTTTTGCATGGTTCCATGTTATATTAAACTTTAGTTCATTTCTGTACGAAAAAATAAATTGATTTTATACTTAACATTTAGAATGGGAACAAGTTGGGATATTTTACATTTTAAAATTTATAAATATGAATTCAATAATTTATATGGTATCAGAATTTATATTATTATCTTTTGCTATTAGTTTAATACTATTTGAATTCAAATCCGAAATTGACAGCAATATCAATAGAATATTTGAATTCATTAAATATTTAAATTTTCGGTATTAAAAATTTGCATGCCAATATTTGAATCACTACTCTAGCGTAAAATATTATATATTTTATAAATATGTATTAAGCACCGATATCTAATAATATTATAATAAGTAAAGTAGATTCAGCTATTAGATACTCTTCAAATAAAAAAGCAAAACACATTCGGATATTGAAGAATTCCTCTTCAAATGCATTCTAAATCCGTCATGGATACTAAATTTAACATTTAAATTTAAAAAAATGTTAAATCTATAAGATTTAAATTCACAAAAAATAAAATAGAATGATAACCAATGTCCAATTGTAATACTTCTTCTTATGACGCAGTGTAGCAGTGCCCATAGACAGATCTCTTCTCCATGCCATGCATTAGTTTATAGAAAACACACTCATCGTCGTTAGATCAAACCCTCAACCGTCCAACTGAGACATGCAAAATAATCACCTGCTTCACGCACCACACTTTCCCTACATCACAATTTGTCGTGTCCGGCAAAATCCATCGATCACTTACAAACTGCATAATGAAGTAATCTATGCGACAAACTTTTTTTTTGTTTTTTGTAACTTTTTAAAAATTTTTTATTTTATTTTATCATATTAATATTATTTTTGTATTATAATTAAATTTAAAATATTATATTTATATAAATTTTGATACGTCAATAATTTATTTTACGTAAATTTTAAAATATTTTTTATTTATATTATATTTTTTATATTTTGTGATATTTTAATTATTTTTATATTACTGCATACTTTAATTATTTTTTTAAAAATTAATAAAATTAAAAATTTTATTTTTATATTAATATTTATATATTTTATAATTAAATATAAATAAAAATATTTTATAATTATTAAAATTTAATTTAATTTAATTTAATTTAATTTAATTTAATAAATCGAATGAATATTTCAACTCGTAGGCACGTACGAGGTGGAGTTAGCACGCTAGTCTATAAATTAAAATCATCCCTTGGGATGAGATTGCGGCAGAGGTGAGTGAGAGGGAAGCAACCGTCTAATATAATCTAATCTAATCTACTTCTATGATTTTTGAGTCTAGAAGACTCAAAGGTATTTTTTTTAATTTGTAAGATTATTTGAGAGTTTTGGGAGAGAAAGAATTTAAAAAAAAATAATAAATTGATAATTATTAGAAAGAATAAAATTAGAAAAAATAATTAAAAAAATAATTATTAAAATTATTAATAAAAAATTATAATTATCTTTTTACTTTCATTTTTATTTGTTTTTACTTACCATTTTCTTCCTTAAAAAATTTGTGTTTATATTCATATTATTTTTTATTTTTAAAATATTATAAATTTTTATATATTAGTAATATGTGTTATTTTATTTATACTTTTATATATTCATTTATTCATATAGTATTCATATAATATTTTCGTATTGTGTTTTAATTATTTTTATATATATCGTATTCGTGTTTTTTATATGTTTAAAGTATTATAAATTTATATATAAAATTTTCACATTAGTTAGGCGTTTATGTATATTTGATATATTCATATATTCGTATTATATTTATATTATTTTTTGTGTCACGTTTGTATCATGTCTCCATTTAGAATTGATACTATACTACACATGGAAAAAAATAAGATCTTATATATTTTAAAAGGATTAGTCTATATGGAAACTTACTATCAAATTTGACATTTGCATTCGACCCGCTTGATAAAATTTTATTTTATTAATTATTTTTAATTTTTTGATTATATATTTAAAATACTTAGTCTATTGATCCTCTCGACAATTTATATCTCAATTTAGAATTAGTTTATTAATTATTTTTAATTTTTTATATTTAATTTTTATTGTTATTAAGGGATTGATCTTTACTGAAATGCACTGGTTGATTTAAAATTGATACTCGATCTGCTTGAAATAAATAACAAAACATTTTATTAATTATTTTAATTTTTTATAGTTAAGTTTTTATTTGATTTTTAAATAAAAATTGATACTCAATCTGCTTAAAATCACTATAATTCACTGGTTTGTTTAAAATTGATACTCAATCTGCTTGAAAAAAATAAAAAGTTATTTTATTAATTATTTTTAATTTTTTATATTTAATTTTTTATATTTGATTTTTAAATGAGGTACTTTAAGAAGTTGTTCTGTACATGACCTATGGGTTTATTTATGACATGTACATGGCAAGCATATAACAAACTTATTTTATTAATTGATATTTTTCATTTAGTTTTTAGATGATGTATTTAAAGGATTAATATAGCTTGATTTAAAATCCGTACCTAAACCATTTGGTAAAAAAATTTTAAAAATTTTATCCTATTAATTATTTTTATTTTATTTTGAAATAACATATTTAAAGGATTAGCTGTACATTGACTCGCGGATCAATTTAAAATTCATACTAAATCCATACGTTAACTTGAAAGTCAGCTTAGGATTAATACTCGAGCCAATCAGTGAAAAAAGTTTAAAACATTTATATTAATTTTATATTAAAAATTTTAAAAATATTATTAATTATTATTTTTTAAAATGATGTATTTAGAGTAACAGATTTACTTGATAACTCTGAATAAATTAAAATTTATATCCAAATTTACATAAATATTTATTATTTATTAAAATTTAATTTATAATTAACTTATAATTAATAATAATTAAAATTTATAAAATAAAAATAACCCTCAACAAAGCAGGTATAACACTATTTTCTTTTAGGTTTCAGGGAGAGAATTACCAAAATATATTCAGTTAAAAATATTTATAATTATAATCATTATAATAAATAATTATTAAGAAGGATATAATTTTTTTTTCTTACAATGAATAGCAATGGATAATACAACAAAATAGATATTCGATACTATTCAATTTATTTTTGCATATCTCGATATTAAATTTACTTTGAAGTAAATTTGAAACTAATTCGAATATAAACCTTTTAACTATCTATTATCGGAATTTATTTTAATTTTGGTTTGGATTGTATAAAATATCGGAGTCTTTTATCCAATCAGCTTTATTTATATAAGTTTAGGTATCTGAATCTGATATCAATTTACTATGTAGTTATAGTTTAATTTTATGCTTTATTTTTTAAAAAATGATTTAATAAATTTGGATAATTACTGGATTCACATATCTTATAAATATTTCTTTTTGAATTGGATGCAAATTTAGATTGTAATCGGATAATAAATTAATTTAGATTTTTAGACAAGTTAAGCGGACCCAAATTAAGATATTTAAAAAAACTATATATATATATATATCTAATTTTCCGCCATCAGCAAAATATTTTCAACAATTAAAATTTTAATTAATAAATAGAAAAAAATTATTATTTATTATAATGATAATAAAAAATAAATAATTTAGTTTTTAGTTTTAATTTTTGTGTGTACTTTAAAAAGTTTATCCGTGTCAAAATTTATAGACAGATCTAATAGTCGTACTCAACTCCCTTAAGAAAAAAAAATTATTTTATTAATTATTTTTAGGTTTTTAGTTTTTATTTTATTTAAAAATAATATATTTAAAGGGTTATTTGCATAGTAACTCACGCATTAATTGAAAATCTATACTTAACATACTCGAGAAAAATAAAAAAAAATATTTTTATTAATTATTTTTGTTTAGATTTAAGATTTATATTTTATTTTATTTTATTTTTAAATGATATATTTAAAGGGGTTGATCTGTAAAGTAACTCATAAGTCGATTTAGAATCCAAATTCGACTGACAAAAAAAATTATTTTATTAATTATTTTTATTTTTTTATATTTAAAGTTTTTATTTTTATTTGATTTTTAAATAATATATTTAAAAGAATTCTTCTATATATGACTAGTGGGTTGTTTTAGGATTCGAAGCTAACAAATACAAAAAAATTGAAAATTATTTCATTAAGTAATACTTTTATTTAATTTTAAATAATGTATTTAAATAGTTTGATTCATTTTAATTGTGAGTTGATTTAAAATCTAGACTCGACTTTGAAATTTTTTTTATTAATTATTTTTATCTTATTGTTAAAATAATGTAGTTGCTTCACTTGTTAACTAGTGGATCAATGTCGAAATCCAATCCACTTGAAAAAATTAAATATATTTTTTAATTTTAAACGATTTATTAAAAAGATTGGTTGAATGTTATCTCGTATATCGATTTAAGATTTATTTGAAAACTAACTAAATTTTGATCGGTTCAGTCGGTTAGTTCGATTAAATCGGTTTATTAGATCTTGGATTTGTGGGTTGTATATTTGGTTTGTGTATAGGTTCAATTGGGCTATTAATATATATAAATATATAAATATATAAATAT
>JBBYHM010000026.1:3561351-3580865 GCA_038381775.1 Adansonia rubrostipa
TTCGTATCGTTTTCTTCCTTTGGCGGCTTTTGTTGGGGAGGGGAGGGAGGGGAGGGAGAGGGGGAGGAGAATAATTGTGGTGTGGAAGATAATTTTTGGGGTGGAGGAGACGTGGAGGAGAAAGTGGATTTTGGCGACATATTGATTGGTTGTTGTAGGTGGGGCGGGTGGGGTGGGGGCTAAAAGGGGGTGGGTGAGGGGTGGACGGCTGATTTTGAGATATAGATGGACGAGACCACCGCTTGGTGGCTAACGTGCCAGCCTATATGACAGAGGTTTAACTCTTTTTTTCCTCCTGACTTAAATGGAACCCGTTTTGATCTAATCTGTCATTGGTTCAAAAATTAAAATTCATGCTTATGGTTATCATGTTTGTGGGTATTGAGTTAACCCCACCGCACAGGGTGGGGCTCGGGATGCGGCTAGCCTTGACTTGGGGGTGTTGGGGGCTGTTTGGGTTTCAACTTTCGAGGCCATTTTTGAGAATGTCTTTGGTGAGGTTTCTCAGTTTGACTTTGAGGGTTTAGGGTGGATGTTAACTCAGTATTAGTGGATATTGGTGGGAGAGACCCCAGAGAGAGAGGGGCTAAAAGAGGAAGTGCCTGAAAGCACGCGGCACACCTTTAGTTGGAGGAGGTAACTAATAGAACGTATTTTTCTACTCACGTGGATGTGGTAGATTGGCTTGTGCATGGGGGCGGGAATTGCAAGGCTTGATAAGTCTCTCTCTTCTTCTTGGTCTTTGGTAATTTCAATAAGCAGGCTTCTGGTTGGGCTGCAAGAAGCCATTCTATAGCACGATCATTTGGACTTTAGGGGCATTGCGTTACAATGGGTTTAACCTCAATGGCCCAATAAGTACTGTACAATGGGCTGTATAAATCGGCAGATGGACTGGAGAGGGCTTTTAGCCTGCCTTAATGGCAACACAACTGTCATTTGCTTATGTTAGGCCGAGTGCCCTCTGCTATTCTTTCTCGTATAAACCAAGAGTTATTCTCTAGCTTTCCGTTGAATGAGAGGAGAACTTCGGTCAACTTTTTAGATTCGATCTTTCTTTTCCTTAATATAGTTTACGATTCAAATCTTTCAGATGTTTTAAGTTTCTTTTAAGCTGTTTTCCAGGTTTCAAAAGTAAAGTAATACATGAATAATATGAACAGAGCAAACACAGGACAATTCTTTGTTTGCTTGCATTGCATGCCAATATGCCCAAAATTCCATTCCCAGTCCCTCGGGCAACGATTCACGTTTCCTATGAAGCTTCAGGATTACGGATTCAACACTAAATTGTTCCGTCAAACACTAAAAGCTAATACTGCATTTTGCCAGATTGCCAAGGGCAACAAGATCAAGAAGAAATGGAGCCAAGATTGTTCGAAGCAGCTCGTTCCGGAGATATTTCTGCATTTCACTCATTAGTCGGGGAAGATCCATTTCTGCTGGATCGAGTTGCCTTAAACTCTGTCTGTAATCTTCTACACATATCAGCATTGACAGGACAATTAGAAATCACAAAAGAAATTGTGAGCAGAAAGCCGGCATTCGCTAGAGAGCTGAATGAAAATGGTTTTAGTCCCTTGCATGTCGCTGCAGCAAATGGGCACATTGAAATAATAAGAGAGATTATGAGAGTTGGATATGATATATGTCTTTTGAACGGAAAAGATGGTAAGTTTCCAATTCATTGCGCGGCTTTAAAAGGGAGAGTTGATGTTGTTAGGGAACTGGTCTGCGCTTGCCCTGAGTCTCTTAAAGCAGTGACTGCTTGTGGCGAAACTGCTGTTCATTTGGCCGTGAAAAATAACCAGATTGAAGCTGCAAGGGTATTGATTGAGGAGATAAGGAGGCTACAGATGATGGAAATTTTGAATTGGAAAGACACGGATGGGAACACCATATTACATCAGGCAACCTTCAACAGACAACATGAGGCAAGAGCACTTCTTCCCACTAGTAATATAGAATTACTTAATATTTCATTTATTTATCTTCTTTTCGATTTATTACGTTCGTTCATTAGATATCCGTTTCTCTTATCTGGTCAAAAACCAAGTCTGCACTGTGCAGCATCTGAATTCAGGATTGTTATTGTACCCTTCCTGAATGCCTTTAAATTTGCCATTGTTTACAAAATTATATGAAGCAATGTATCAAATTTGTTCTCTTTGTTTGCTATAAGATGGCACTGCTCTGTTAGATCAGTAACTAGTTGCTTAGTTAAACCAAGATGATAGAACATAGATAATGAGTGCCTGACTGCCTTAAGCACTTTCCCCGTGGGAAACCATCTGTTTGAAGCTGAAGAAAAGGACTAACTAGCTCGGTGCTAATGAACTTATGCAGATCGTTATTTAATTGCTAATCTAATTAAATACCATTTTTCTACCGCATTCCGATTATGGAAAGATGTCAGCCATAAGTTGAAGCAGATGCATTAGTAAATCCTAGTATTGGACATGATGGAATCCATCGCACGTTAGTCTAATTAAATTCTGTTTAATTCCTTTGCTATACCCTACATTCTAATAAAGAATTAGGTTATAACTTTTGTGCCTTCGGTATTTCATAAAATATTATGTTTAATTCCACGTTGAATCCTTTACACTAGTTTTGCGTAATGGTTTGTGGTTTGCAGATTATAGGTCTGTTAATTGGCCAAGAAGCACTTGTTTGTGGGGTTAAAGTAAATGCCATGAACTCCAGCGGATTCACACCGAAGGATGTCCTAGATCTTTTGCTCCAAAATGGAAGTGATTTTCATGATATTCATATTTATCAGATGTTTCAGCAAGCTGGAGCTCTGAAAGCCCGAGAACTAACAACAGACCCTGCTTATTTCCAAACTCATACAGAAAGCTTTAACAACACACAAATAGTGCGATCTTCTCGTTCATGGAACCTATGGAAGGAACTAATGAAAGAGGTTACGGAATCATCCACTGAAACTCAAAATGCCCTGATGGTTGTGGCAGTCCTGATAGCAACGGTCACATACCAAGCAATTCTTAGCCCTCCAAGTGGTTTCTGGGAAGTGGAGAAAAGAAAATCTCCGACCATCACGGTTCAAAAGAGAGCCATGATGCCTGGAGAGGCTGTCATGGCGAGTGACCCCGAAATCTTTGCTGTTTTCACTGTTTTTAACGCAATCGGTTTCTTTGCCTCGCTTGCCATGATATCTCTGCTTACCAGTGGATTTCCCCTCAGAGCAGGCTTACGGCTGGCCATACTTTCAATGACTGGTACTTACGTAATAGCCGTAATCTATATGGGTCCAACCAAAATGAGAGAAATATATATCGTGGTCTTGTTGATGGGTCTTCTATTTCTTGCGGAGTTGGTACGGTTCACCATGTGGTTGCTGAAGAAATGGGGAGTTGTTCCTTATAAAAGGAGGAGCCTACGGCGTTAGACGATCGAGTTGATGGAAACCGACTTAAAGAGTTTAGAGTGAATGTGCAGAGCAGCTTCTTTTATACCATGAATCATTTCATGACTCACAAGGGTTCACAATTTTATTCCTCTTGTTTTCTTTCGAGCATAACTTGTTCTATAGAAATGGTAACATCGTTCGTTATTTATTACATTACATTACATGAAGCAAAATTTTTAAGTTGCAAAAAGGACTGACGTTGCTAAGCTTCATCAAATTTCGACCTACCCTAGAATTCCTACTAGTCCTTTGCATATTAAAATATATATACAAATCCATGTTCTATCCTGCTAAAATTTGCAAGATGACTTCTCTTTCTCTCCCAGGCCAGGCCAGCAGAGCAGTTGGCTGTGATTGCACATGGCATGTTCCACTTTCACGTCCCCTAAGAATAAAGACAACTGTCAAATAGAGCCATTTGTCAGCGTCTCTATCCAAAATAACCACAACAAAATGGCATTGTTCATGTCCTAAATGGTCGTCACCTTACCTACTTGCATCACTACACCCCAGTCCAAGGGCTCTCTCTACTCACCAGCATTACTCATATTTTTCATTCTTTATTCCACCCAAAAGCTGTCCAATTATGAACACATTGCCATTGCCATTGCCATTGCCATTGCCACCCTCCAAACATTGTTGTGAGAATCTTTTCGTGGATAACAGCAGCTGGTATTACCAACCAGAAGTACCACCTAACCAGAATTGGGAGGAAAAAGACAACAATGAAAAGGAAACTCCCATTTCAAACTCAAATACATATGTTTTTACATCCTTCTTATTTGATATATATATATATATTCCAAGCTCTTTGAGTTCAAACAGTATATTCACATATCACAAGATGTTACAGGTATTTACAATCTTCCTCGCCGCTAACAAAAAAAAAAAAAAGCACAATCATGAACCAAAAGAATTTTGGGGTAATTAATTGAGAACGAAGACTTTGATAGCCAGACAGACCGTAAAGAAGAAACTCCCATCCGTACATACAAAAACAATTTGAGATCTAAAACCCCCCAAAAAAGAAACCACTAGAAACCAAAATAAGATAGAGAGAGAGAGAGAGAGAGAGAGAGAGCATGTGGTTTTTTAGTGCACAAGTCGTGGTTCAATTCTGCCAGCCCAAAATGTTTAAACAAATCACTATACCTGCATCTAACTACACTCAGAGCTGACATTAAACGCCCCAAACAACTAATTGTTCCTTTTGATGAGAGCTGGATTCCTCTTCATTGAAACACAAATGGACTTTTAATGGCCTTCCAAAGCTTAAAGAGGGTTCTGCATTACTTGGTGGAGGTTGCAACATCATCTCTCTTTGCAGGTTGGAGTAGTAGGTGTGAAAGGTATTGGGGGTTACATTTAAGTGGAAACCCAGCCCAAATAGAAAATCCACTTCAAGAAAGTTCATTTCTGTATTGCTGATTCCTCCTACTTTTGCATAGTAAGCATTGTTGTAATACCTGAAGAGAAAGTCCCAAAATTAATCAGAAACTGAAGTCAGATAAACTCAATGTTTGGTAGAATATTAAATGCATTGTCCATCTTGTTACTGTTCTTTTTTCAGAATATTTGTAGTGCATGGTAAGAAGGGGAAGAAAAAAAAAAAGGAGAAAGCAGGTCAGCCTATGTCATGGAGACAATGAAATTATTTGCATCTTTTGGAATCATCTGTATCATATGCATCTTGTCTGACTATCAGAAGGACAGCCAGGATTCACACGACTGCAATTAGTTGGAATTACAATGAAATATTTCTTCTGGCAAATTCAATGGCTTTACAATTCCAGCTAGTCTAATCATATTACTTCAGAAGTTTTTCTTTACAAGAAGAAGAAGAAAAAAGAACTAAAATTCTAAAAAGAAATGGAAAAACATCTTTGATTTTGCATAGAAACATACTATGCTACCTCAAAGTACAAAGCCAAGTAAAGCAATTTTAAGTTTACAAGCTTCACTAAGTATAAGCGAAGCTCATTGAAAGCAAAAGTAAAGAAGACTCAAAACCCATGTATAAAATCCGAGAATTCTGTGTCAAGGAAAATAAGAACTTACATATCATCCATGAACTTTGCAGCAACCATCACACTTGTAATAAGCAGCCGATGAACGTTGAAAGAATTGATGGGTAACAAGGGTTGCCTTTGAGCGAACCGATCAAGATAAACATATGCAACAATAAAGCAAGACGGGCTACAATTTGCATACTTGTAAATTCTGTCCAGATAGTCTTGAATTGAGATAGTTGGCCGAGTTAGGCCATGAAAAACTGAAATTTTCTGCGGCTGAAACTGAGAGTTTCCATCGTTGGATTCAGCCACTTTTCGGATAAGAGAAGACAGAAACGTTACGAGATTCGGCATCACATTTGGGTTCTCTAACTCTGCCATAGCTGAGAAGAATTTTGGACCGGAAACCGTTGAATGTGTTTTTTTCTGCTTTTATTGAGGCATGTATATGTGTGTATATATATATATATATATATTTTACTTTTGTGTTGTAAAACAGGTTAGGTGGTCGTTAAAGGGTAGGTATTTCCAATGAAAGGAGTAACCTCGTGAATTTAAATTATGACTTGGATGTTCCCATTTGGTGCAAAAATGTGGGATTTTGAGTTGGGGGTCATCATTATTAAAATTTCAGAACTTCGTGAAAAAGGGAACAAACTAAAAGGTGGTTCATTTGCGGATTAAAGTCATTTTCTTGAAAGGAGATTGAAGTTTCCAGTGATTAACATGTGGCCACTGTTGTTGTGCTGATGCCATGGCATGCAATACCTATCAATGTGATTTCATGTGGGAAAATTTTGATTGTAATTTGTGGGTCCTACATTTTGGGAGATCCTTGCATCATGTGTTGTAAATCTAAACAAATTTGGATTTGTTATGGTTTTTCGGATTGGTACCATTACCATGTGCTTGCTCTGTTGTTCCATTAGCTACAGCCTTGTCCTTCAGATAACAAAAAGTATAGATTTGAAGATATGCTTGGCAACTACTAGATCAGGGATTGTTGCATAACTTTGAACATGAAGAAGACTCTATGGTTCTGCTTTGTCTGCTTGTGTTTGGATTCACGGGTTTGTCAAATTTTTTGACTCGTGAAAATATAATCTCCTGTGATGGTATAACATAGTTTTGAAAAGAGCAAAGTGAATAGTTTGACTTTGGAGCAATAAATGTAAATGTAAGTGTAAATGTAAATGTAAATTCATCGAGGTTCCAGGTTATATGCAGTTTATCTCATTAACTTCGTCCTTTGCTCCACCTCTCATCAATGATCATGCTTCAGATATCAAAATAATTTGACCCTATATCCACTTGAGCACTTCCGCTATACAACTAAATAATCGTTTTACTTTGATAGATTTTTTAAATAATCAAACATCTGACAGTTAAATTTTCGTTGCCTGAATATCCCTCAAAAAGAAAAAGCCACTTTGATGCGATACAACATCCAAAATGAAAATTCCAATTCGAAAATGATTTGCATAATCCATTTAAATCTTGTTTATCGTGTAATAAGTACCAATTATATTACATTCATTTAACAAAATGATCTCAATAAACTTTTACCATGATGATGGATCAACTTTTGCAGATTGAAACTGAAATAAAAAAAATAATAACTTTCGCTGATTATAGCATGTCTGATTTACTCTTAAAAATTCTTGACTTCGTTTTGGGGTTAAAACTTAAAATTGTCTCTCTTGCAGGCGCCTCCTCCCCAACCCATATGCTGTCCATTGAAGCCCTTTCCTTACTTATTGCGACCTACACAAATTTGATACCTCGAAGACAATAAGCCCTCTTACATTTTATAAGTTTGTACACATACTAACAATTAAAATATATATACGAAACGTAAAGCCAGGCCAGCCTGCTTGTTATCGTCCTTAATGCACCGTAGTGGGCATCCTGTAGCTTAAGAATATGACCCTTTCTTCAGGCCTTCTGTTCTGTCTATCTACAAAGCGAAGTCGTCCCGAAAAGTGAAATACTCGTGAAGCACATGCAACGGGGGCCTGCTGCATTTTTACTTTCTCTTTAGGAATTTATTGGGATAATCCCATTATCACCAAGGGGGTGCATTTGTATTTACAGTAGTTCATTATTAAGATAGGAAATTGGTAATATTGGAATTCTTTTAGTAGCGTAGGGTAGCCGATTATGCAAGATATGAAAAGATGTGAAGCATGTGGAAATCGAAGAGAAAAATGGGACAGTAGTCGCTGTCGAAGGAAGGGGCGAACGGCACATCTCATTAATGAGAGGGTTTAACTCCGATCGCATAAGCTGATAAGCAAGTAAATCGTACTGAAAAAGGACAACGTTTGTAACAAGGAAATCATGATTCCTTGTAGTTATCATTGATTGTCGAAATGTCTTACAATCATTAATCCAAAATCCTGAAATCTCTTTCCTTTTTATAAAAAATTATAATTGATAAATGACGTAAAATAACCGTATGGAATGGCATCAAAACAACTTACAGTTTTATATATAGGTACAATCAGCTTCCTAGACATGTTCATTGAAAACCCTCACGTGCCAGCAGATCTGATCAATGAGGACGGTAAATTATCCATATCCCTTCCACAAATGGAAGAAAACTCTGCAACTTGAGCAGCTACACATGCTTAAATTGGAAATTCATACATCCGGAACAGGAGAAAAGGAAAGGGCTCCAGCCAGACTTCATATAGGTGGGTTTTTCCACTGCCAAGTGAAGCTTTCCCTGCACAAATGCATGCGAATGCATCGAGAAATAACTATGAATCCACCTTCCTTGCCAACATAAGTGGATATGCTAACTCATGACTTTCACGCACTGCTCTGCAGTTGGTTGAAAAGTACCTCCGAATCATAATCCTGATTCTCATCACTGGAACTATAACGGTTGTTTTGGTCTTTGTCCAGAAGCAATTCACTTTCAACAGCACCATCAGATAAGCCAATGAGTGATGCATAAGCTTCATTTTTGAGATATCCTGATTGCTGTAACAAGCCCACCAGAACCTCCTTACTTGTCATGTCCACTTTTTCCTCGCAGAGATTAAAGAAGGCAGAAACATTTGTGGGCTTTGGCTTCCAACTTTTTGAGCCTTCGGTTGCAAAAGCTTCCTTTAGGCAAGATAGAGCCTCATGGATTCTCTCCTCTCGAATATGCCCTTCAGCAAGAATCTCCCATGAGCTTGAATTTGGCTTTCCTCCCACTTCGGCCATGTGATTGAAAAAGCTCTCAGCTTTTTCCAAATTTCCTTCTTTAATATACCACCCCATGAGAAGATTTGCTATTCTAGGGTCATAAGATGTTTTAACTGACAGCCATTCTTCATATATCTCTTCTGCCCCTCGAATATCATTGGCCCTAACCAGGGATGAAATCATGGCATGATAACCCAAATTTGGAATACTGGGGAAAATAGATTTGTAAACCCTCCATACCCGATACACCTCCTCTTTGTTACCAACAGTACCATAAAGAGTAATGAGATAATGATATGGTATACGATCCCGACCAGCGATCCTACTCTCCATATTTCTCAAGCATTCTTCAGCTTTCTCAGACAGTCCCATCTTGATATACATCGTTGCCATTGTGCTAAATGTAGTCCAGTTTGGATTGATGCTTTGATCTTGTTTCATCTGTTCATATACTTGTTCCATTCTTTCCACAGATCCTTGGGATCCACAAGATGACAACCAGATGTTGTAGGAATATATATCTAGACTTATGTTTTTTTCCATCATTTCCGAAACCATGGATTCAACCTTATCATACTCCTTAAGGTTCATATATAAAGTCATCATCACATTAAATGGAAGGGGATGCAAGGCATAACCTTTATTCCTCATATTGTCAATTAAAGATTCTGCCTGATTTCGCATTTTTGCCCGCACATAGGCATTAAGAAGAGCCCCATAGATTCTCTTGTCCTTCAAAGTATCGGGGAGTTGAAGGAAAAAATCCTCGGCACTTGAAACTCCGCGCACCTTAGCAATAAGATCTAACTGAATTGCAGCATCACTAGCAGAAAATCTAAATCTCTCTCCTCTATTGTTCATCCACTCATACACCTGTATAATGTTGGAAAAGTTAAAAAAAAATGCCTGATGCAAGAATACGAACAACTCTACCGTTCAGAGGTGCTAAACAATGTAAAATTCACTAAAAGTTGACAATTTTATGGGGACATCCACTACACCGATCAACAATAACAAACTAAACTCTTTCCCACTTAGTAGCCTCTGCTAAATGTATAACAATATGCCATTTTGCCTTATTTTTGGGACAAACTTACAACCATTCTAATTTCAGCCTCTAGAAAATATCAACCAAAATGTGCTGATATAAAACAATAAATTCTATGCCACTGATAAGTTGAATAATAATTATCTCCATTCCACTAATACCATATGATTTGCTTTATAAGCAGAGACAAATAATCACCCACAATAATTGTGCTTCCAGTTTATCTTTCAGCCTAAGGTTTTGCTTGATAGGATGGAAAGAAATTTGAAAAGATGAAAAATTAGAGGAGAAGAAAAATTAAAAGATAGAAAACATATTTTTTCTTTCTATTGGTGTGGTTGATAAGAAAGATAGAAAAATAGAAGGAAAAAATAATTTTCTTTCCTCTCGTTGCTTGGTAAGATTGAAAAATAAAAAGTATATTATTTTATTATTATACCCATCAAAAGTTAAGATGAAAAAATAAAATACAAAAAAATGATAGGTAATTTTATAAATATACATAATTAACACATACTACTCTCATTTTCTTTCCTTTTTTCGTTGGAGTGATTTGTTTTTGTTAATAGGTGAAAAAAATGAAAATCTTTTCAATTTTCTTCCCTCTCACTTTTCTTTCTAATCAAGCAGATTCAAGATTCCTTTTTTTTTTCCACTTTTCTACGCTTTTCTATCCATTCTTTCACTTTTTCACCCAACCAAGCACACCCTAAAAATTGGGGCACCTCCCTCGTCAATTAAGATAGATTCCTAAACTTCTTTTGGAGGAATCTTAAGAGCTATGCTGAAAAGAACCTGTTGCATTAACGGTAAAATTTTATTTTGTCCTCATTAAACCTAACTCAAATTCATAGGGCATTCATTCAATACTTACCATAGTAGCTATTGGTTGAAGCAAATTCATATTCTGACGCAAGACTTTGAGTTCAGTTGACTCGTTGTAGTGAATGAGAATGTTCATTAAAATACGCATTGATTGTCTATACGTTTTGACAAGTTATGAGGGTTCTTGAGGCATGCCAATACTTAAAAAAAGGAAAAAAAAACACCTTCACCTTCAGTCCCAAATGTCATATGTTCATGGGCAAAAAACAAAGTAACTTTGCTAAGAGTAACACATATCAAATGTAAATCAAAACAACAAAGCACCCAAAGTTAGGAAATAACTTCATTGCCCAGAAATTATCAAGTAATTTATAGAGTCAACCAATCGATATCTACAACAGAAAACTAAAAATGGAGAAATCAAACAAACGGAAAACACCAAAAGATAACAAAAAATTCATGGTTTTTTTTTTTTTTTTTTGGGATTTACCTCGAGAGCTTGCTTGTAACGCTTGAACCTCCGCAACTCCTTGACAACCCTACAAAGCTCCCATTTGGTGAGCTTCCTACCTTCTTTCTCCCAGTCATTCAACACAGAGGCAGAACCCAATTCAGGGTTTTCCATGAGCGATATTTTCTTATATATAGCGATCCATTTGACCATTGGTCTTCTTTCAAAGTCCACGGTTCCATAGCTATGGATTTGTGATATGGAACATGTGATTGGGAGGCTTTGGTAACTTCCGGTTTTGGAAAGGATAAAATGGGAAATCTGGCATGGGAGGTGTCGAGAGTAAGAAGAGGTTGAGGAGATAGAAACACGGTGGTTGAGCAACGAAGAAGGCTGGAGAAGCATATTTTGGTTGGCTAAGGGTTTAAGAGATAGCAGCCAAAATGGAGAGTGAAGCGGCGTGTAATTGTTTACAGAGCTTTTCGTTTTTGTTTGTGTGGTTTGAAGATAGAGTTCACTTCCAAGGAAATTGACTGTGTCTTATCTTCTGCCTTTTATTACAAGGCTTCGCTTTGCTTTGCTTTGCTTTGTTGCTGCCTCTTTTTTTCGTTTGAAACCTAGTAGTGTTGTTGGGTGCTAAAATGTAAAAAGTTTCACGTCAATTTCAGGACGGTGTTTTACTTTTCTTTCTAGAAAAAAACTTTTGTAAATAAAATTAAAAAAAAAATAAGTGTTACTGGGAATCAAGGGCCACCGCTAGCGGTTTACATGGAACGGATGGTTGAAATTTTTTCTATCACTATTTAAAAATAAAAATAATTATTTTTTACACTAATAATAATTTATAAAAATTTTGTTAATTAGTGTTTAATATATCTCTTTCACATTTATAGAATTCTTAATTTCTACAGTCTTATACCTTAAAATAATATTAAAAATTTTTTTTATTAATATTTATAGTTAAATTTAAAATTATTTTAACTATATAAATAATAATTTCAATTGATAAAAATTATTAAATATTTTATTTAAATTTAATTTATTATAAATAAAATTATTAAATCAAACAAAATACTCTATCCATTAACAGTTTTAGCCACGGCCTGTCTTCACTCTTGATCCGCGTCCGACAGGTGCTACCCATTCCCTGGCTTTTCCGAATGGGGGTATTTGGTGAAGTCCGGTTTGCTCCTGTTGTGCAATGATATATGGGCTCATTGTCGGGGCCGACCAGAACCCATTTCATTACGGGCTAATGAGAATATTGTTGTTTTTTTTTTTTTTTATCATTATTATTATTTCAATATTTGTAAGACAAGACAGCATTTTTCTTAAGGATCTTGCTTTCTTTCTTCTTCTTTTTTTAACATTGATTAATGAAATTTGAAAATTATAAAAAAAAAAGGTTTATATATTAAATTATTCTATACACTTTTAGTAGAGTTTTTTTACTTCAGAAACAATGCTTACATTATGATATATATCCTTTAAATACACCTATATAAAATTAACTAAAAATAAAAGTGAAACATGTGAAAAACCCTTAGCTAGTTTACAAAGTTAAAAAATTTACATTACCACAGTCTTAAATACTAATCTATATATTTTTCACATGTTGATTTGATATGCTAATATAATGTACAAAAAGAAATATATAAGCTCGTTTGTGTAAAAAAAAAAAAAGAAGAAGAAGAAGTAGGGATAATTGTTAAGATTAATATATTTTTTAAAAATCAGTACAAGGAGCATGTAAATCAAGTCATGGAAATTTATAAAATTCATACTAAATATGAGGAACTAATATTCGAAACTAATATTATTCAATTATAATGATATTGCATCTTTTATAAAATAGAGATCCAAAATTATAATTTCTTTTCTTAATAACCTCCGTTCCTTTTTTTAATCTGGATTTGATTATTGTGTCAAACCCTTCAAAAATAAAACATATGAATACAACGGATTAATGTCTAGTAACTAAATCATAATTTTTAATGCATGGGGCGAAAATCTTATATTTAAAATTTGAGGAGTAGAATTATATATTTTTTATTTATCTAAATTATATAATAATATAATTTTATATAAATATAGCAAAGTTTAAAAAAAATGTTGGCAATTTTCCGTTGAGACTTCTTTGAAAAAAAAAAAAACAGATACATCTATATGATATATATATATATATATATATATATATATATATTAACCATTTATAGTGTGCAGAATGATGATAGAGAACATTACACCGTAATGGAAGCCCTCAAATCAGTAGCTATTTGGATAAAGATATCAAAAGATAATACATTAATGTTTTGGTTTTTTGAATTAATCCTAGTAATTAGAATGGTGTAAAGCATTCATGCTCCGAGGAATTTGAGTCATCACAGGGAGAGTGGTTGTGTCTACCTTCATAAGTAGTTATCACCATTCGACAATCCTCAGACAATCGTTCAACCCTCTTCTTCACTTTACAGTTGTTGTGCGTACAGCGATAATAACTTCTGCCAACGCAAACAAAACCTGATTAGATGGATAATTAATATGCCTTAATGTTTGTAGTAGTTCAAGAGTAGTGAGTCAAAGAGAATATATATATATATATATATATATATATATAATACACCTACATTCTCACTTCTAGTGGCCAATTTTGAGCGTCTTTCTAAGATTACTCTGGAAATCTGCTTAAAGACTGTAGCCAATCTTACTCTTTATTCTGGCTCTACAATATTTACGTTCCTTTTCAAATGAACTATATATAGCTCTATGTGTAAGCAAATCTAATCTGTTATAATAATTACATAAAAGCATTTGGTACGATTTTCATGACTTTAAATATATAGAAGAATGCAGCTGAGAATTAACCAGGATATATTGGAAACGAATATAATAGTCTTGAAGCAATTCAAACTTGATGAGTTCACAGTTCTTGAGAACTGATATAGATGACCGATTGGAATTAGCTGATATGCTGGATTGGAGATAAGATAAACAACAGAATACCAGCAGGATATATAGTACATATAAAGTATTCATGATATCTAAGCATTGTAATGCAGATATAATTAAGATAAATTAATTGATGAAAGGACTGCAGCATGCAGCTTCAAATTAGCTGTTTAACCCGGATCCATTTTAAAGAGCTTATTCAGGCTCCTATAAGTCATCGTGATGCAAAAACTGCTAAACTGTGTCAGACAATATGTCATTTAATCTTTGATTAATTTGTTTGAATCTGCTACTCTAGGACAACCTCTTACATAAAATGTTCATGAAAAATTATTCTTACCCAGAAGCTGTCCCTTCATTCCACTGTCGACAAAGTTATGATAGATATTTAGCAAGATATAAATGAAAAGTTTTATCCAAGTTTCTATAGGGCGCAGATCAGACCATTAATTGACCATTAATTTTGCAACAAACAAGGATATCTTCATTACTGTTTAATATTGCGATTATCATTTTGTGGCAGTACTTTCTGATTAAATTTCAGTGCCCCCTTCTTTATTAAATATTATTATTTCATATTTGCATATACATAAACTTGTTTTTTCAAAGGTTCGCAATAATTTCCATTTGAATTTATTGGAAACCGAGACAAATATATTATCTACTTACTTAAAGCAGGCAAACCAACCCTTATGATACTCCCACCATGCACAAATTAACAAGAAAAATTAAAATAAAAAATTTGTATTTGTAGTTTGAAAATATTGCTGGCACTATATATCCTTTCTACAAATGATCCAATGAGCCTTTATACTGTGAACATTCCGCTTTGTAATTTCTTGACTTAGTGATTACAACAGCATTAGTAAAACATATAAGTTGCGGTTTGATTTTAAATATCTTTTCTTCGTCTCTTAATATTATCAAGTATAAAATTTTGTATAACATTGGGAATATTATTAAAATTAGTATGGTAAAATTTATAGAAATAATAAGTTTATAATATTGAAATTTATCTATATATGAAAAAGATTCTTAACTTAGATTAATTTTAAATCTAAGCTTGTCTTGGAATTGGAAGAAAAATAATTGCATAGTCATTACATTAGGAATAAAAACTTTAATAAATGAAGGATATTACCCCATGCACAGTGACAAGGATGAGGCAAAGAAAAAGTACCTTGGATGAAGGCTGTTTTTGACAACCTTCTGCCCGTATTTTCTCCACTTGTAACCGTCGTCTAGCACATCGACATCACTTCTCGTTTGGAAGCAAAACCTTGGTTCCCTAAGCTTTCTCCTAACCTTCACTTTGCTCTTCTCTGAGGCTGAGCTCCTCCACCTGCCAAAGTCCCAAACTCGCTCAACCTTTTTGCAGTGGAGATTAGTAGAAAAGTGAGATCTATTTGATAGACATGCAAGCTGATTCTGGTTGATTATAATGCATCTCAAGACTTTCTTAATTCCCAGTATATATTAATTTCCTTCTTCATGCCCACTAAGGAGAAAGAGAAAGTTAGACTAATATATATAGGGATACTGTGTGCGAAAAGCATTCCATTAGCAAGTGAAGCAACGGGCAGATGTCCTTAGATTATGGAAAGACCTTAAAGAATTCTATGTATCTTAGGGTATATGAGCTAGCGTGTATGTATGTTTTGGGTGGGAGTCTCTGTCAGTACGAAGTGCGCTCGAGAGAGAACATGACCCATAAATAAGGAAAAAAAAAATGAGCTAAGATATAAAGAATACCATGAATTATTATTTCCCTCGTTGACGTTACTGGCGCAGTTCTCGTCGTTTACAGATTTGGGATCTAAGGTCCCTACCTAAAATTTTTTCCATACCAACATAAGATAGAAAGATCAGCAATCTAACGCGTAAGAAATACGAAGAAAGTCATGAAGAAGCACAAAAATAGACAATCTCATATAGGTAAAAGGTTGTCTTCATCTTTTGCTTTGATAAACCTGGTCGTTATGACTAAACCCCATGGCGGTGGAATTGGTGCTGTTACAAATGGTGGCGGTATTTGGAGGCTGAGATATTTGATGAGAAGATTGTGCCGGAGCCAAGAAACTCATGACCTGGTTTTCTTCAAATTGTACGAACCCCACTTCGTGGATCGCCTGCGGAGTTGGGAATGAAACTTGGAGCTCATAATTCGGGGCTCCCCTTTCTCCTTCCATTTCTTTCAAAACCCAAAGAAAGGCAAAGAAGCTCTCCTCCAACTCCTTCTAGACTTTCTTTCTTATCACAGAATTTTTTGCAAGTTTTTGCAATTGAATAGCGACTTGGTAGGTACTAATCCTATTGCCTCACAAATAGAGCGTTCTTGGACTTGTGTTCCACACATCCACGAAAGTCGAGTCGAACGCAGACTCTGGTCAAGTAGTAAACGCTAGATGGATTCTTTCTCCGCTAAATTATTCCATCCTCATCTTGTTGAGCGTGCGCAAGACTTCCACACCCTCGGTTTTCTCTTACACAGTAACAACAAATTATTAAGCTGATATGCTTTTGTGTCCTAGAAGAAAAAAAAGTAAGACAAGGACATATTATTATGAAATTCCTTTGATGCATGTGTAGTAGAGCTGTTTCAAGGGAACATTTATCATTTCTCTTATTGACTATCACGTTTTTTATATATATTTTGTCCCAACTCATGGTATTTTATAGCTAGGTATATATAGGATCAAGATATGGATTATCAACCAATAAGTGTCAAATTTGTTTTGATTCTGTCCCAACTCATTTATTTTAATTTTATTCATGTCTGACTCATCACCAATCTAATAATTGATTTAAATGGTCTGGCAATGAACATTAAAATGTATTTAGAAAACATAAATGTATGGTATGCTATCCTTTTTTATACCATGCATCAAAACTCTTATCTTTCAACAGCTTTATATACACAAACGTTTTTCGTTTTTGTTTAGATTTGGATTTTTGATAATAATAATAATTTAATATGTTAAAATCGTAATTGTAATCATTATAGTTGAAGCAGTCTAACAAGTTGCTAGAAATTTCAACCAAAGGATGAGCCTATAAGGAAGAAGAGTGTTTCTGTGTGTGTGTATATAAATTAAACGTAAAGTAAGAAAAATGTTTTCTCCATGTTTTACAAGATCATGTTCATTTTTCCATTTTTATGTGTTAAATGTGTGAAGATTTTCTATTCAAACATTTTTGTAATTTCATTATAACACGCAAATCTTGTTAAAATATCAAGTTTTAACTTAAAATGTCTTTGAAAAATTACTTTATGTGATCAAGATAATTTGGGAAAGAAGTGTTTAATAGTATTCTTTGAGCTGAAAATAGATGCAATATTCTTGTACTTTATAATTTGATTAAATATGGAAGTGCTAAGATCGAATCTTAAGAATATGGGGATAAATTTCATGAAATAGGAGATGATTATTACTTATAATTATAATTATATACCCTAAGACTCTATAAATCTACATATGCATGCGTAAAAATATATATTTTTCAAAAACATACTACTTCAAGATAATTAAAAAAAATAACATGGAATTGAGGGTATAGTCCATGATATATGTAATCTTTAATTGAGTTGTCAAAAACTAAATACTGCTAGGACCATTAAAGCTCAAGCCTAACGAAACACCATATCCATTTAACACTAGAGAAAAGTCGAGATTGGCATCTTTATTTGATTGTTATAGAACAGTAACTTGTTTGAAAAATTATGAACACAAGTGTACATATATATATATATAATATATTTAGTTTATATCTGGATCGAAGTTGGATATGTTCATGCGTACTACTTAAAGTCTACTGACAAAGGGGCAGGGATGAAGTACTTGAGAAAAATGTTCCTTATCACAAGTAGTGCAAAGCGGAAAGGAATATGAATATATATATATATATGCATATATGTGAATATGTATGTTTGTATGTATGTATGTCTATATATGCATATATGTGAATATGTATGTATGCATGTATATCTGCCCCCATAATTTACAGCCTATAGACATTGGTTTAGGAGTAGCACTTAATTTTCTCTCTCCCCGACCAGTCATTAATATATATATATATATGTATATATTTACAATTGACACCATGCATGCACTAAAATTATGCTCATGGAAAGAGAGAAAATATACGAAGATGTACTTGTTTTAGCAGACAGAAAACCATAAATTCAACCATTAAACGCCACAAAACCGACAATTTCATCTCAATATTTTGGAACCTCTTAGGTTTTTTTGGTAAGGAGTTGTCCAAATGCAAGCTCCATAAAGAGTTTAATGTGCAGTTAGTAATTGTTTGTGTTATGTTTAATTTTTAAAGGCACCTAGGGTTTTGATTATGCACTGTTCTTATAAACTAAACAAGACCAAGCTGAAATTAAGAAAATCGAAAAAAAAATGATGTGGTTGTGCCTTAATTATGTTGTCCTAATCACTTAAAAGTATGATTTATTCATTTGTTTCAGCAAGGTCATTTGGGTTCGTATTCATAAGGAGGAATTAAATATCTCAATTGTCATAGTGAGAGATAAAGGAAAAAAAAAAAAAAAGGAAAGAACTTGAGTTAATTTAACTAATTTATATAATATTTTTTAAAAATAATATTTAATGAATTTAAAATTCAAATGATAAACTTGAAATATCTTTTTTCATCCTAAGTTACAATTTTTTTTGTAAAAAAATTTTAAAAAAAATAGAACAGCTGACATAAAAGCAGGGGAAATTAGAAAAATAGTAATTTATGTTGGAAATTAGATGAGAGAGGAATTAAGGGAGAGAGACGTGAGTCATGGTGGCAATAAGTGGCGGGTTACATCAAAACTTCCATCCATGTCAAAAATGTCCAAATCGATGAAGTTGAAAGATGGAAGACGATAGAGCCTTTCAAATCCTGCCAAATCAAAATTCCAATATATACAACACATTTACAGGGCATAACATGTACACTCGGACCACCCTTGCCCACAAAAAATTTTAATTTTAAAAAAAAAATCATCACTCCCACCCCCACAATTTCCTTCACATTTCTCCCCCCCTGATTTCCACTCACTGATCGCCAGCTGTTACTTCATCCACAGTCTTTCTCTATTTCTCCCCATGAAAGCACCCTCTCAACTCCCTCCACAACACCAACAACAACTATATAGTATATAGATTAAATTGTCTCAAAAACTTCCAATCTATCCATATATACATACATCCATCACACTACTACTTTAAGAAAGCAGTTTTCTAATGTAACCTTGACTAGAATACAAAGATTTTCTCCAAAAAGTTGTAACTGCCATTTGCACTAACAAAACTGCAATTTTGAAAGAGAACCAAGTTTGTACAGATGGTGGCTTCCTTAGCTTTGCATGCTCTCCCCCATTAAATTGTCAAGTTTTGAAGGAATTAATTTTTTGAATTTCTATTGTTCATGGTAGTAACTTACTAGATAACTTTATTGCTTCAGGGTTCAGGGAGAATACTAATGCGGCTATCGCAGTTGATAGATTCAAAACTATATCTGAGTTTTGACTGGATTAAATAATAATTTTATAATTATCTTATCGTTTATTTAAAAGATGGAAAGATTTAGAAGATT
>JBBYHM010000026.1:3604884-3637183 GCA_038381775.1 Adansonia rubrostipa
TCCTTTGGTTTGCCAAGGCAATATATGATTCTAACCTCAAATCACCCAAAGCTCGGCTTCTTTCTGGAGGTTTTAATTTGTTTAATAAAAAATATAAACATTTGATTTATTGTTAGTTTATAGATTTCTACATCGATAATGATATTTATTAATTTTAAAATTATTTTTATTTGTTTGTGAGATGTCATCATATCATGTGGTTCACTAAATTAGATATAAACTCAAAATTAATCTCTCAACTATCAAAGAAAAAAAAAACTCGTCCCTTAATCCTTAAGTGTATGCTTGATCATAGGTCATAGGCAAGCATAAAATTCCGGGTGGTTATTTAATGTTAATTTTTATTTCTCCATTAAGTCAATTTTCCAACAATCAGTGATCAATCTACTTTAAGTATGATAATTCTATACCATTCGTCACATCCTTGAACTTTTAAGCATGGTTCTTACTTTTATATTATGTTACTTCATTTTATAATTATTATTTTCCAGTTCATGATTTGTATGAATGTGAGATTTTGTAGTAATAAAGAAAGAAGGATTTTGTAGTAATAAAGAAAGAAGGATCTTTATGTACCAGAATTTAAAAAATTCTTAACTTTGATAAAAGAAATTTTGAATATTTTGAAACTCAACCAAATAAAAAATTATTTTCATAATATCGATCAAGTAATAAAAAAATATATTGAAATTTCAAGAAAATAGCTTTCGCAGAGAAAATCTTCTTTCAGAAATTTAAAAGAATCTTATCTAGGTTTAGTGGCCAAGGGAGATCTCAATGGGCTAACACGTGATGTTGCTATTAAAATGAAAACGGGCTATCTAGCGTTCAGGTCACCAGTTGATGGAAATAACGGCCACAATAAGGGCTAGATTTAGTTGCTTGACAATTGGGGCTTGCTTTGTGCTGGGAGAAGGACTAAATCTCTCTTCCGTATGATCCAAAACTATGTAGGCCTATTGTGTTGTCCTTGGACTCGATCGATGGGGCCGGAACATTGTAGAGGAATCCGCAGTTGTCCAAGAATACCACCTTATACATAATCATTAATCAATTTATTTTACATCTTGTCTCTTCTATCTCTTTTTTCTTTTTTTGGTTTCTTTTGCAAATCAGGGCCAAATACTATTACATTTCAAATAATTCCTAATGACTCATATGAGATTTTTAAACTTTCAAGGCTAAATTTAATTGCTCAATTTTGTTGTTTACAGGTAAGTTTCTAGAAAAATAATATCATTATTCCACATGAAAATTGAAAAAGTAAACTCTTTTACAGTTTTAGAGGAATTCCAGGAGCATGCTCTGACGACTCACAAATTCCTTAGAGTCAATGGTAAAGCAGATCGTTTCTCAAAGAAAAAAATGGAATTACTAGTTAATGAACTACTACAAGTTTTTGAGCAGTATCCCACTGCCAGTGCCACGAAGCTTTTGACTGACAATATACGAGTGTTAGACTCAGAAGTTAGAACATTATGTGCATAATCTTTTGCTTTAAAGTCTCATCGATGCATTCGGGATTCTACAACAAGGAATAAAAGAAACCGAAAAATATGCATTTTTCTTTTAACTTATGAGGATTGTATAATATTTAGATGCAGCATGTATCGGTCTTGGGATGTCGAGTTCGTATTGGTAGGACAAAAATGGGATCACGAGGAATATTTTTAAGCATTGAATAATGAAAACAAAGGAAAGAGACATTATAACAATAGTATTAAAATATAGGATAAACTTTATAAAATCTCTGTCATTTAGGGACAGTAATACTTAAGTTTTATATTTTAAAAAGTGACACTTATCTCTTTGTATTTTTATTTCGTCTAAATTTATTATAATACTGTTAAAAAAAGTAAGTGAAGTATCAACTTTTTCCACTTTATCTAAAAAAGATATCGAAATGAGAGTTTAAGAATCACATCTCCTTTAAGATTCTCCTATTGATTTAGCTACTATACTTTCTCATAATAGATAATTCACAACTGCCAAATTTCTTAGAGTATCAACAAAGATTAAAGCTTTACAACAATCAAAAAAGAATTGTAGTTATAAAAATACAATTAATTTCACCAAGTAAGTGTTTTTCTAACATCATTAAAAGTGCTTAGATTATCATTATGTTGAAGAAAAACAATAAAAGATTTCGATCTACCGGCCACTTTTTTCTCCCTCCTCTCAAACAAAAAAAAAAAAAAAAGAGAGAACATTTTTAAAGTTATAATTTTTATTTTTAAGTCTAGAAGAGAAGATTTTGGGTTTATATTTTGCTCTGTAACATGTTTAATTCAAAAGGAAAAAGCCCATCAAATTGAAATAATTAAAGAGCAAAAAGAAAAAAATGAGCATATAAAATTAAACAAAAAAGTTAAAAAAAAAAAAAAAAAGAATCAGTTTTTTCAAATTTTGGGCAATGTCTTGATGAATCATGGCTTGGTCTAAGGTTTTAGGTTTATATTTATCAGCTTATAACATCTTTGAAGAAAATTTTTAATCTCAATGGCGAGGAAATGAAATAAGACAAAAAGAGGAAAAGAAATAGGAGAAAATATGACTTGAAAGATATGAGGAAAAACCAAAAGAGTAAGAAAGAGGAGCGAGGAGGGTTTTAGTATATCATGAGTAAGTATGGAAAATTAAAATGACCATCATGGATAAAATAGACATTTAACTTAATTTTTTAATGGTGTTATGAGGATTATAAATGGAATGAAAGTATAGGAAAGTAAGTGTTAGTTTTTAAACATAAGAATTTAAGTGTTACTAATCATAATCTACAAGAGTTTTTTGTAATTTATGCTAAAATATAATATTGTCCATTCACCGTTAAATATATATATATATATATATATATATATGGCGGTGACAAGATTACTCTAATGAATGCATTTGACCCAATTAGTCAACTAAAGAATAAAACCTGCAAAAGTCATTGCATGGTATTGAACAAAATACGAGATTCACATGAAATTTTCAAATATTATTATGAAATAATGAACACAAAGAACAGTATCCTTCAACAATATTACTTTTTCAAAATAATAAACCTAAATCCCGAGAATTATTTACCGAGAGCGTACAGATATAGCAAGCTGTTTACATTTTTTTTAAGGTAAATATTTGCATAGTTGTAGACTTGTATTACCCAAAATAGAGCAGTTAAGAGTAAAGACTGCTATGAAGTTACATACTGTTAAAAGAACAAAACAGAACAATCAGAAAATAGAGGTGTTTAGGCCATGCAACAAAGTTCCCCTTGTACAGAATCACAAGCAACATTTTTCACGCCATAAAGTCTCAAGCTATTTATAGTTCTATACCTACCATGTAGCACATTCAACTCAAATAGTTTATACAACTCTTTTATTAAATAAATTTCAGTAAGATTGAAGTCTAAATACCAACAAATGAAAATTTACTTTCCTTTATTTGTCTTTAAGTTATAACTTCTTTTTTTTATATAATTTCTTTTGGGGGCAACTATGATTAAAATTAAATTAATTATAGAATTTAATATGCACATCTGATTAGATTATTAAAAATGACGTGAGAATTCTATTAGTTATTGGTACTCGAGCATAAAATTTTCACGTCTTTCTATTACAACAATCCACCGAGGGGAACATCGCCCAATAGAACGTCATGATTTAGTTTAGATTCAGTCAAATTTGGATATGACTGCTATGTTATGCCGACGTTGCCAAGACCTTCTTTATAATTATATTATATTTCTCGCCCGCTCAAAACTAATGTGGGAAACTCTCTTCGATCAAGATCCTTTTTGGATCAATCCTCTGTATCTGATGGATATACCCAGGAATTAGATAGCGTTAAACCATCAAATTAGAGATAAGGAACTGTAAGATTTTTCAGGGGAGCATGACCTGCTGCCTTAAGTTTTTATTAATATATGACAAAAGGAAGATTTGGTACGGGTGACTTGGGCATAAAAATCTAACAAATATGTTATGAGTGGTCAACAAAATCAAACCGTAAACAACCTGAATGGGTCTAAAATTAGGATTATAATGTACCCTTTTTGTTTAAAGAGATTGATTCTTTAGAGTTTATTCGAGTTAAACTATGAGATCACTCTTAAAAAATGATACGTGATAAGTTTAAAATTTAATATTTATAATTATATCTTTATCTTTAAATTACAGTACTACGTAGTTTTTAAGTTGTATTCAATTGCAATCGTTATTATTGCATTTAATCTAATTGTTAATTGGGGAAAAAATAGTTGATGTGAAGAGAATACAGAAATGGCTGTAGTAATCTTCGAATAGAAAGAGGAAGAGAACAGGACAAAATGGAATGGGGTCTATTACTAATAAGCCAGTGGGGAATGTTGAGCAGAGCCTGAACTAAAAAGCTTAAAAATAAACATATGGAGCTGAGAAAAGTTGTCTCACTTTTCCGGAAACAATGGAACCAATTATCATGGAGGATGGAATGGGATGTCTTTGACAGAAGGCACCTCTGGCATTTTTCTGCCACTAATAATAAAGTCCGGCGGTCAGGTACTCGCTTTTCTGGTCAGCTACCTAACATCTTACATCTTTTAAGGCCAAGTGGATTAGTGGCCTAAAAAAGGGCTTTCTCGACTTGATGCAATCGGGAAATTTCGTGGTGGCCTAAAAATTATTTTGGGTCTAGACATAACTGTAATTGAGAAATGTGCGATACAATTGTCCCGAGAGCTTTGGGCTTTGCAACAGGCCCTTTAACCACCACTCGATGATTTATCCATCTCCAAGGACATGCAGTCCCCAATTAGTACAATGCTAAATTTATGGTGGAAAACGGTTAGTTATTTTATCAAATTATGAATGCATGATTTTCCATTATCCAAATTGAGCTGCATCTGCATGCATTCCTATACAAAAGGTCAGTATTTTGTTATCTCTTTGCTGAAATAAATTACGAAATTGACTTGATTTAATTTAAATTTTAAAATACGTTTTGATGACATATTATGTGATAATATCATTTTTAAACTTAAAAATGATGATTAAAAATTGCCTTAAGAATCTTTTCAAGAGTCTAGATCTTACATTTATCTAGGTATAGGTGCCAAAGTATGATTCTTTGATTTAGTATTACTTGACTGATGCTGCTCACCAGCTTCATGGAATCTCTTTAGGTATTTGAAATCATCTACTATGGTTGGCTTTAGTTTGTTGCTAACCAACCCTAAGTTAACCTACTTGGATTTTAGTATCTTTGCAGGGCTTTGCTTTATAAGTAGTTCAAGCTAAATGATGCCATATCTTTCTAATATAGCAAATAAATAAAAAAATCCGTATTTGATATAATAATAATAAAAAATTACAATTTTGCAAGTGATATTAATAGATAATTACGTCCCTTTTTTTTATTTTTTAAATGTACTTTAAGTGGTATGTGTCGGCTTACTAATTTTACTTATAGAATCTAAAATATCAATGTATATAATAATTTTTCTAAAATTAAAAAATTAAGATAATATTAACATCAATTTTAATGGTAAGTATTGTCTTTCTCGACGATGGATAACCAACTTAGAACCATATCTGAAGGCGGAAAAAGAAAAGCCTAACTGACCAAACATTGTCCCATGACTAGTAATGTGGTTGAGTTCCAAAAACTTAAAAATTCCTTGTATGGGAAGGAATGGCAAGACCCAAAAGGCTCTTTTTACAAACTTGGTCGTAGTGACCACGATTGTTTTGTACACAAGCTTGTTGTCCAGCTATAGGCCTCAACCATCATGGTGGCATGCTTAGTTCGAAAGAAAGATTATGCTTTTGGATAGCTTTACCTAACAATACTCTTTAAACAACTTTTTGCCAAGCAATATGCCAATCCCTTTTTCTCCACTCATCAGTTTGGCAACCTATGCTTACATACATTGGTCCTCACAAAGTCACATGAATTTGAAGCTAACAAATTAATGCACTTAGGATGGTGGAGGATGAACGGAAAGATCCTTATCTATATATTTTTTTTTATTTTTTTTCCTTTTTCCCTCTTTTAAGTTACAATTATTTGAGATATTAAAGGCTGGTAGTTCAGATAATTCTATCCTTCTATCATCATTGTTTATATCCATGCATTTCACTTATAAATCACTTCTTAATATCATGTCTGCATATTAAAGTCATATTAAAAGCATTAAAACTTGATTACTATTTGTCGATAAAAAAAAAATATCGAAGAAGAGCTCTCAATATTGAAAATTTCCATCATATACAAGTGCTTTAAGAATTTTTTTTCTTTAAATTATTATATATAATAATTATTAGAGATAACATTATCCAAACACAAAAAGGTATAATTTTTATTATTTTGTTGTAATCTTTTATCTTTTACTTTAAAATTTAACCTATCTTTCCTAGTTTATACGATTTAGATTCATTGTACAATTCAATCTCTGCTTCTTTTGAGTTTTTTTATCTCTTACTTGTATTATATATAGTTGACGAGATTAATAGAAGTCACGCTATATTCAAACAAACTCATTATTCTCTATTATCTCCTTAATAATATTTACAACTAATGTATTGAAACTAATAAATAAAATGGTCAATAATTGCACTAATATAAATAATATATTAATTAACTTTAAAAAATATTAAAAGACACTTATTAACAAAATAAGTTAAAAAATTATGTGAAATTGCGGTTTTGATTTTTTAAAAGTTTAAAAAAGAATGACGCAAAGTTTCCAATGACAAAAGAAAGAAAAGGTTTTCTAAAAGGCTCGCCTCCCCTTTAGTTACGACACATGCAAGTTTGGGAGCCACGTAAAAGGTAGGCACAACTTTGTTGGGAGAGGGAGGGGAGAGCCATGCTTGTGTGGGACATGAGTCCATGCCCCTAACTTGGAGGTATTTATCATAAGAAAGGCAAACTGTAAATGACGGGGCTTTGCTCCCCAACACAAATGAGCTCCATCAATCATGCCTCAGTCGATTTCCCTCGAACAGCCCATGTGACATTTCGTCTCTTTTACTAGGGCAGTTTTGTCTTTCTCTCCACTTCTATTTCCAATTTCATTTTCTTTTTGTTTTAGGAATTTTAATCCTTTTTTCAAGAAAAATTATATTGTGAACATTTTTCATCACGTCATTCATCATTCCATTCAATTATTAAGTATTGTTAAAAATTATAATCAATCACAGATTTTTAGAGAAATCCGTTTTTTATGCATGGTGGATAGGTTTTAAAATTTCACATGTATTGTTAAAAAATTAACAAGTATATTTTTAATTTAAACTTATATCTATAATATTTAATAAAATGTCTAAGTTGATCGATGAATTGATATAAGATTTAAAATAAATTATATTAAATATGTGAAACTAATAGCTTAATGCGTGGGTATAATTTATTTTAACTGATTATATTAAACTTTTTTAAACAAAAATTATTTTTAAATTTAAATATTACATGAATGTGTTTATATATATATATATATATATATATATATATATATATATTCTTTCTTGCAAACAAAAATTTGCACATATAAATAAACCAAGCGACAAGTTTTAATACTACAAAGGCCCTTTAAGGGACAACAGCCCAATTACTGTTACCTTTCTCTCTTTGGGAAACATTATGTACAACTACAGTAATACAATTCACTAAATATAATTTTTATTTGTACGATACTCACAAAAATGTTATATAAAATTTATTATTTAAGTATAAATTTTTACATAAATTTTTATTATGATTAGATAATTATAAATAAAATTTTTTCTCCTACTTAAGATAATTCTTCTATTTAAGTTTTAATAAAATATAAATTATATACACATTTAAATATATCTTAATAGCAGTCAATTCATATATTTATATGTAAAGATAATTTTTTAAAATTATAAGTATTTAATATCTAAAATTTTTAACATCAAATAAATATAAAAATATTAGAAGATATGATAAATTATTATTAATTAAAAGAAATAATTAATTTAATGAGTATATTTTATTTTTGAATTAAATTATAAAATAAAAGTGATAATGAAAGCAAATTATTAAGAATTAATTAAAGAATAAAATAAGTGAGAAGATTTAAAAATAAAAGAAATCAAAATATAGTATCATATGTACAATCAAATTCGAATTGCTAAAAGAAATATAAATTTTGTTTAAAATTAATACATATAGATTGATATCATAGCATCCTATTGATATCCTTATTAAAATATTAAAAAAAAAAAACTATTGCCGTATTTCATTTTATTAAGTCATGATATTTAAATTGTATCTAAATAGATTTTTATCTTTTAATCTGTATAAAAGTAAAATTTTATTTTAAATTAAAAAATTATTTAAATATAAATTAAATTTAAAAACTTATTTAAATATAAATAAAATTTTATTTAACTAAAATAAAATGTAAAAACCGATGGTGTTAAAAGAGGTTTGTTACCTAATCAAATCATCTTTGTTTTTGGAATCTCCGTTCTGGTTCTCTCTAAATTGCACTCCGAACTCTACTCTCTCTCTCTCTGTCTCTCTTCAAACAGCCTTCCTAAAGCGCCACGCAAAAACACAGACCGAAACTGACAGACGCAAGAGAAGGAGGAAGAAAAATAAGGGAGAGAGAGCTCCGTGGCTTGCAATGAATACTGTTGATTTGGGATCTCGAAATCCTAGCCTTTTTATATTATCATTTAAAGATTCTTTCTAATTTTTTCAAGAATCTAGTTAGCCACTGATCGGAGCTTCACTTTGCTTTGCGTTTCGAAGCTCTTTTGACTTTTTATTTTTTTGGCGGCCTAATTGAAATTTGTCCTAACGAAGGGAATAATATTTCGGTTCTGTTTGATTCAGTTTTGGTCGCTTCGATCTGGTTTCCTTCCGATTTTACCTGCATTTTACGTTGTAGTTCATCGCAACCGAGTTGCTGCTTGTTTTGTACTGTTTGGCTTTGCTTCTCTCACATCCTTAACATTTCATTCGTTTAAGTAAAATTCGAATGCATTTTCGGTTTTTAAATTGGAGTTTGATTCAGGTTCTCTTATGTCATTCATTCCAGTTGTGAATTGTGAAGGTGTTTGTTAGGTTTCTGGATAAGAAATTTAAAAAAGAGAATGGAAAGGATAAAGTATATGTGAAAAGAGAGAAGGCGATAGAAGAGAAGAGGTGACAATGGACGACAGAGGAGGCTCATTCGTCGCTGTTAGGAGGATTTCTCACGGTCTCGAGCGAGGCAATAGCTGCCATTCAACGTCCGGTAACTAAGCTCTAATTTTAATACGTGCCTTCCTTTTATTTTCCGTGTTTACCTTTTAGATAAATAAATATATATATATATATATATATATAATAATAATAATATGAATAAATATTTTCTATCTACCCCGCTGTTCAATTCTCTCACCTATCTGTTCTCTAGGGAATTTTTTTTGTGCCTCTTTTGTTCTTTTAACCCATTTCCTCTCTGAAGCTAGAAGACGTATTTCATTTTTATTTTTTAATTCTCTCTCTTTTTCGGTCAGTAAATTTCGGATCTCCAAAATTTGAACTGTGAGGTATAGTGAGCTTTGAGTATTGCCAAAAACGATCCCTAACTTCATGTGTGTTGATGCTCAAATTTGTTTTGGTGAGTTTGTTCGTTGATATACTTATTATTTTTGCTGCGACTTTTTTCTTTGAATTTTTGGAAATTTAGATTGTATATTGAGGAATTAACTTTCTTGGTTTTTTTTTTTTTTTCCCGTGTCTCTTCAATAATGACCTCATACTCGAAGGATTTAAATCACTCTATATCTCATCAGGCAATTTTATCTGATTTTTGGTATAGTTTGCTGGCAAATATAGATTAACGGGCATAATTGCATGGCTTAATGCTACCTTGTTGTTTCAAACATTTTGCTTGAAATTGAAAAATAGTCATTACTGTTGAGAAAGTAATCTAACGTAAAAAGCCAATTAGGTCTGTTTTCCTTTTTCATTTATCTTAAGAGTGCTTTTAACACTTTTAATTGTAAATAGCTTGGCATTTCATTCTGTTAATGTCCTAAGATCTGTTAAATCTAACATAATTTTCATATTGAAGCCTTTCATTAGTACATTCAAAGGGAGCCAGATTCATACTTGATGAAGTTTTCATAACCAATTCTTAGTTCCTTCCATCGTGTTATATTAGTTGAACTTTGGTTCATGGTTCAAAACTTGCTTAGTAATTCAGTTTTTAGGATTCAAAATCTTTTTCATTCATGTAGTAGAATAGTTTCGGCCTTAGATAAATCATTTCATTTAATGTTTATAAAAGCATATCTCTTTTTCAATGAGTTTACAACTTTCTTGGTGGGGTGTGTTTTTATCTTTCCTTTTCGCTATTCTAATCCTGGTCGGATATACTTGGCTAGCATTTTTCTCCGATTTGCTTTTTCTCTCTTGTTTTGCTTCCATTAGCTGATGAAGTGAGTCATCTTTTTGAATCTGTGATTGTCTTAGCTACTGTTACTTTTGAAACTGTTAAAGCAGTGCAAATGAAGATTTAATAAGTGCATTTTCATTATTATAGTGTTTATTTTGTTACAGCTGAGGTGGTGGCAGGATCAGCAGCGTGGTTGGGTCGAGGTCTTTCTTGTGTTTGTGCACAAAGAAGAGATAGCGATGCTCGTCCATCATTTGATTTAACCCCTTCCCAGGTGACGTTTATGATCTGACCGCAGGATCTCTATGTCAGTCAACTATGATGTTTGTTTGCCCATTTCATGTGTAATTTATAACTCCCTAACCTCTATCCTCTAAGAAATAGAAATCTGATGATTGGATCTCGCGTTTAATTTTTCTGCTACTTCATACTTCTTAGGCTATTGACTGCTTTTAACTAATGATATCTCACATGTTGTTTAAATTTAACACCTGATCCCAAATTTTTGTGTCTAATCTCTATTGTTGGATTTTCATTCCTTGTTTTATCGGTCCTGCATAATCCTTTAGAAGTCATTTTGTGGCCTGACACTCTGTTCACTTATTGAAAGGGTGATCAGGGTACTCTTCTACTGTAAAATACTGAGGAAATACATGGTTCAACGTCAAGTGGTTTCAGTAGGAAAATCTTATGTGGGTAATAGATCATAGCACATTTTTATTGCTATTTTGATTACTCAAATGGCACTCTAGTCACTTGAATCTTCAGATTGTTTGGCAAACATTATTTAAGTGTGGAACAATGGCATGGCTATATTGTTTTACCTATATTAGTTTATTTCGTCTTTAAGTTATTTTTTTATCATTATCCTTGCATTTGCCCATGTTTGCTAAGCTGGCATGTCATCATGTTGATTGATTTTCTTAGAAAATTCCAAATTTTACTTTTCGATTTTACATTTACTGTAACAAAAATTAATCTTGGGATTCATGCTGTCAGGAGGAATGCTTGCAGAGGCTGCAGAACCGTATTGATATTGCCTATGATAGTTCAATCCCTGAGCATCAGGTACCAGTTTCAAATCAATAATCATCAATCCTGATTTACAAGAGTTATTTTCTAATTCATTATCACTGCTTTTCTACAGGAAGCTTTAAGGGCCTTGTGGAATGCTGCATTTCCAGAAGAAGAACTACGTGGGTTAATATCTGAGCAGTGGAAGGAAATGGGTTGGCAAGGGAAGGATCCATCAACAGATTTTAGGTAGTGTAGCTCCCTTTTATTTCCATTTCTCTTTCTTGCTTATGCGTTCTCTCTTTCTTTAAATGACTATCTGTTTGATAAGTACTTGTTAATATTTTGATTTAACTTGCAGGGGTGGTGGCTTTATATCGTTGGAGAACCTGTTGTTCTTTGCAAGGAATTTTCCAGTATGTGCTTTTACTTGTCATGCGTTGCTTGACTACGATGTCTTGCTTTCCTTAGTTTTCTCCCATATTTGCATGCTGATTGTGTTTGGTTTTCTCCGCTATGATGTTTGGAAACAGCAAAATTAAATGGGTACTTGGAACTAAATTGCTGTGATGCATGCAATGAATAAAGTTCAAAGAACTATAGTTCTAAATCTGAAGCTGTAAGTTAAAAAAAATGGTTGGAAAGGGGGAGGGGGTTGGATTACTTGAACTTGAGCACTACAATAGCAAAAACAGTTATTTTGAAATGATCATTAACTAGCAGCCATCATGTTTTCTGGGAAATATTTCATTTTCATTTACTTCAAAATATAGCTTTGCTGGTTCAATAACTTTATTTATTTATTTATTGTTATCTTTCTTTGTTTATCCAATACTAAGGTGTCTCTTAAATGCAGAAATCCTTCCAGGACCTTCTTTGGAAACAGGAAGGTGATCGGTCTGTGTGGGAATATCCGTTTGCTGTGGCTGGTGTGAACATCACATTCATGCTTATTCAGATGCTTGATCTTGAAGCAGGTATGAATCCTTGAAAATAGAGGTGATGTGCTAGAATTTTTTCTGGCATCTATAGCAATACTCTTTATGAAGGCTGATCTCCTGAGTACCCAAATTTTCTGGTTTTAAATATCTGGCTTTTTATTTTATTTGATGATTTTTTTTTTTTTTTCAACAGCAAAATATGCATGTTGAGCAGTGAATTAGAGTCCTATTGATGTGTGGATATGCATCAATTTAATCTAATCTAGTTATCTTTTCTAAGCATTCACGTTAAGATTCCATTTGATCCTTTTCATTTGTTAATAGTGTACTTCAATGCTACAGTCAAACCAAGGACAATCGTTGGAGCAACTTTCTTAAAGTTCCTCTCAGGTAATGCCAGATTATCCTAAGTTTTTAAACTTTTGTTTTTTATAATAGGGTTTTGCTAACATGCACCCCGCACTCTTTAAGGTTAGTTAATATTTTATATATAGTAATAACATTGTATCAAAGGCAAAAGTTAACAACTTTATATATCATTTCCGATGTATTGAACAAAGATATTACCATGTTTAGTAATCTTAAAGAGTATTTTTACAGTATTTCCATAGAAGTTAATTCACTAATGCAGATATTTCTTTTTTGAGTCCTCAATCTAAACTTTATAGTTTGTACTGAAGCTGGCCGTTAAACATTAAAACCATGCTCGTGCCTTTTTTTTTGGGTCTTTGATAGAAAATGAATCAGCGTTTGACCTTCTATATTGCATCACATTCAAGCTAATGGATCATCAGTGGCTTGCTATGCGTGCGTCCTACATGGACTTCAATGTATGTATTCTTCAACCATAACACTCGTTTCGGATAAGTAGTGTGTATTCTATTACTTTTGAATCATTTTCTTTTTCTGGTATTTTGCTTTACAGACAGTGATGAAAGCCACTCGTCGTCAACTGGAAAGGGAGCTTCTAATGGAAGATATAACACGACTGGAGGATCTGCCCTCATACAGTCTTCTTAGACGATAATGGTCAAAGTGTATCGTTGATGGCAAGAGCCAAGATGCATATGCTATTGAATTGGACACATTGCCTTTCCTTTTACCAGATGTCTTTTAAGCTAGACTAGATTCATGTACACGTGCTTTATTTCAAGCAAGCGGCACCAGTGTCCCCTTTGATTTTTAAGTGAAGGATTGCTATTTTTTGTCTGGACATAGGAAGAATGCTGAGCTTGTCAGGCTAATACCATTCAATGCTCGCTTGCCTTGTACCCTTTAGGATCAGAGTTCCTGAATGGACTTGATGTTACCCACTTTTTTCATTTTTTTTAAAAAAAATATTTATATTACCGAATGATTGTGTCTAATATATATTTAAAAATAAATGTAGAAATTATTCGGATAGAAACTCTGTATTCGGCTACCTGCTTTGCGTGGTCAAGCGTGCGAAACCATTGGCAATGATAGCCATTCAAAGTATGTTCCAAAGCAAAGAAAGAATGCCAACACTCAACAGTTTGTGACAATTCACCTCAACATTTAATCAGCTTAATCATACTGTTTCTTGCTGATGAATTAATTTGGCATAAATCTTGAGGCAAGCTGCCACACATTAATCAAAATAATTAATACCGCATCAATTAACGTATCATTTTTATATTAATACAAATATATATCAATATTAGTATAACATTACACCGTTTTAAATTTATCAAAATTTAAATATTTTTTATTTATATATATATAAATATTTTTAAATATAAAATAAATAAGATTCAATACATTTTATATATTAAATATTTATCAATTATATATAATGTTATAACAAAATTTCACCAAATATAAAAAAATCAATATCAATTAAAAAATAAAACTAAAATTTTTTACTAATCATTAAATTTATGAATAATTATATCTAATATTTATCAAATTTACGAGTAATTATATATAATATTCATCAGATTTAAAATTAATATTAATTTAACATTTTTTTACAAGCTTATATTATATACCCACCAATACAACTATTTTCGACCGATACCACTAAAATCAATACCAATCAGTACAAAATAAAATCAAAACCGAAACAAAATCAACTATCGCCAATACCATTATATATCGAAACCGATATATACCGACCAATATGGTACCAATGGAAGCCTCTAGAGTACGCATTACTCGTAGCATTCAAACGTCGGTATGACAACAACTAAAATTCTACTCGTACAAACCAATACCCAAATGCTACAATCTCAGCGCTTGATTCATAATAACATACTACCAGAAGCTGCATAAAAACACTGGCATCAAGAAAAACATCTTAAACAGTACCATGGGAGAGAAGGCGGTCATCAGACCATAACTATGTCAAAAACTTGATAAAATGTTGCTTTAAAATTTAAAAAAAAAAACACACACACACACACACACTTTGACAAAATGTCCACTAGCATGAAGCAAACGGGTGGCAAAAGAAATGGGATGGGACGATGTCATGATGGGTCACAGCTTAGACCAAAAGATCTACTCATAGATCCAGGGGTGAAGGCTGCTCTCATAGTTAATAGGACTTTCGGGGAACCACAAGGCAATTTCCTTCCTTGCACTCTCAACTGAATCACTTCCATGAATCACATTCCTGCAAAAAGCAACCCAAATCCACGCATATTGATATGAAATAGTGTCAGCTTAAGTGTAAATAACAAAAAAGTAAAGAGTATACTCACAATCGCTAACAGTCTAATAATTGAGAGTAAAGAAAAGGAAACACTAGTTAGACCTGCCAATGTCAATTGCAAAGTCCCCACGGATTGTTCCGGGAGCAGAGTCAGCAGGGTTTGTGGCCCCAATAATCTTGCGACCAGTGATAACAACGTTCTTACCCTCCCAGATCATAGCAACAACCGGACCAGAGATAATGTACTCTACAAGCCCATTAAAGAAGGGCTTTGCAGAGAGGTCTGCATAGTGCTTCTCAGCAAAGGATCGATCGACATTGAGGAGCTTCAATCCTAAGTTAGGCACGTACAACGTCAGATTAATAACATCCCGCTTAAAATTGTTTGGTATTAACAATTTCAATATATTTAGAAAAACACCATCCATTTCATCACTTGAATTCAAGTATTATTGAAGTATTCAGAACACTAAATCATGCTTAAGGTACATATGAAACGTTAATCAATTCAAAAAATACACAGCAATCAACCCTCAGGAATATAATGACACAAAAAAAAAAAAAAGCAGAGAAAATTATCAGCTAAATGATAGATTTACCTTTCAAATAGAAGCCTTTCTTCTCAAATCTACTAATGATTTCACCAACCTGAAAGACGTGAATGTCCGTCAACACCAAAAGTTTCTCATTTTAACCCACAATCCAAGAAATAAGGTGCTACTGCTATATTAGTAAAAGAAAGAACCTTTAATAGGATCCAATAAAGATTTTTAAAAATTTATTTCTAAGGGTCTTCGATTTTATCGCCTTAGCATGCAAAAGATTGAAAGAATCTAAAACCAAGAATTGCGCAAGACTTTGTATGTGAAGTTAAGTTGAAAATTAAAAGCCTGCTCTATCCGAATATTTTACCAGGCTGAAGACATTAATCTATAAACTTAACTAAAAACATAACTTCGGTGTAGGCAACTGAAAACCGAAAATGAGTTTATTTTCCGTAAAAAAAGTGAATCACCCCAACAGCTGCTTTTTTTTATTTTTTTAATTTTCATTTTCTAACAGTTAAGAAAATCAAAACAATCATAAAGAAAAAATGAACTAAGAAAGCGTGAAGTGGAAGCCATACCAGGCCTCTCTGGACCCCATCGGGCTTGATCATGATGAAAGTTTGCTCCATCTTCTCTTCCTTTCTGTCTCAGCGATTTTGCCTCCTTGTTCTGTCTCTCTGTGTTCGCGCAGACACAAGAAGCGAGTTGAGGTCATTTATATATGTGTGCAGGGCCCCAACCCTAATTTCAAGAGAATATCCGATTCGTCAAACCCTGGATATTCTTTTTCTCAATCCCTACTTACCTTTTCAACTTTTTTTTTTCTGTAATTTCCTGTAAGTAACCTGATTGCTAACGGAACGAAATTGTTGTATTAATTTTAAAAGTAAAAATAAATTATAAATATTAATATATTATTTTATAATTTTTAATTAAATTGATATGTGATTTTAACACAATTTTACACCCAACCAACAACTGGCATTGCAACAGTGAAGGAAGTTATGTAAAGCAATTAACGAAGGCCTCTTGCTATATGTTCAGCGCAAAAGATTGAAAGGCAGAGATTCTGCGTGCGTCTGTGTATATACACTATCGTCTTCTATTATTTACTTAAATATTAGGCTAGAGGCATTTTCTTGTTAAAGTAAAATTAACTCCTTCGAAAAACTTTCATATTGAGTTGGGACTTAGCGTATGGAAAATCCAATGAAAAAGATATATTGACAAACCAATTGACAGTTCCAAAAATAAATGCTGATGTTGAAATAGGGAGGGAGGGGGGTATTGATTTCACGATCCCGATGAATGGCATGCTTTAACAGCCTGTAAGAACACGTACAAGATAAGTAGCCATGGCTTTAGAAATTGGTCAATTTTAGTATTCAAGCTCAAGCTCAAGCCGGCTACCCATCAAGATGGAAAATGTCCATCCATTATCATGATGGGTTCAGACTGTTCACTTGATCAGGTTCAGGTACAGACTTTTCATCACTGACCCGTCTCCATTTCATGGAATGATGAATTTATCCAAGTCAAAGTTATCTAGCTTCGCCAGCTAGCTCAGACAGTTCTAGATTAAAACATTATAAATGGTGTATAATGCAAGGAATATACCTAAATTCTCAATGCTGAAAGAAGCTTTTAACTTGGGTTGGGAGTACTGAAAGAAAACAAGTGCACAATAAAAGCTTCCGTAACAGAGTGATGTATTTCACCCAAAGTTCCAGAATCGAGGTAATCACTCTTACAACCATAGACTCAGCTTAACAATTTAAGAAACGAGTGAAACACGAGATAAAAGGAAATGGAAGCTATATCAAAGCAGAAACACCCCATGTTACACCTCTGTATGGCAGATGATTATTGTTCTTCAGATAGGCTTGATCTTGAAGTGGAGTGAGATAAGAGAGAATACAAAGCACTTCAAGTCCTGCAGTACATAAAATGCTAATAAAACCAGAGAATAGTGATGGATATTAGCTAAGCATAAGGCAGTAGTAGATCCAACAAACTTGTAGCCGGTTAAATGTTAGCAAAATAGGCGTTACTACATGCATACTAACCAACATCTGTTTATCGATGTAGGCATGAGCAGCAGGAATCAGATGAACTACTGAAGATAACACTTAGAAATCTCTTCCACCTCTTGGAAGAAGTCTGTTCAGATTCCAAGCATGACCAGGCATCTAATGTTCTTTAATCTATATTGTTAGACACTGAGGGTGGGAAGAAAATAAAATTCACCACCCTTAAATTTGATGCAATATGGATCCCAACTAATTTTGAAATTTTTTTCAGATTGTCATTTGGAAGACGAGCAATAAGTAAACTTTAGTCTTGTCTTTCAGCATTGCAATTTAAAAGCAAAACGAAATCAAACTACCATAGCAGAAACAAATTAACAACACAATCAAGGAGCATTCATAACTGAAAGAAAATTAATCTTTGTTTCACATTAACACGGCTTAAGACATAAAAGAAGAGAATAAAATAGCTGATCGACAATGCATATTAACTGACCTGAACCAGATAATAAAATATGCGAAGGCCTTCAGGATCCTTACTGCTCTGAACATCAACAAGGGACCCAATCTTTGACGTGGTGAAAGAGATATGCTCATTTCCCATCACAATCTCAAGCTCCTGCCGTCCAACACGGTCAGGCTCTGGCCAGTTGTTATCATCTTCCTTCATTATCTACACAAAAACCAACAGATTTTAACTACCAGCAACCATGAAACTTTAAAATTGCAAATATAAACCCTCTTGAGCAATACAAGAACCAGAAATTAACACAAATGACATAAATAATCAATTATCAACTAAAAAAAAAATCTTTTAACTTATCAAAGAAGAAGTTAATGTAGTTATGTTTTCACTTATAAGTTACCAAACAGCAGTGAAAACCTAGAATCCAGCTGGAAAAAGGAAGCAATTTTAAAAGTAGTAAAAACAGAAAACTGCAAAAAAGTTGACATCAAACACAACAAAAATTGACAAAAGAACCTAATTTTCCACTACAAGTAAGATGATAAATTTCATTTGTGTTTCCGTAAAACCCTAAGAGTCCGTTTGGTAGGAAGGAAAGAAAGGAAAAAGTACCAATTTAATGATTGGGATTAATAACAACATGTTCTAATTTTTTCGATCAATCATTAGATGAAATATGTTTCCTTCCTTTCCCTTACCTTCTTCCCTTCCTACGGAATGGAGGCGTAAACGTTGAGTTCCAGAAAAAAAAAAATTGCCAAAATTATGGCAAAGGAAAGGGTTAAAAGAGAAAAAAGAACCTCGCTCTCGGCGATGATGCGGCGGCATTCCTTAAGAACCGCAGGGGTGAGGAAGACCTCTTTGCGGATCATGGTGTCGTTTTTGTAGTTGGAGTTGTTAGCATATCGGAGCTTCCCATCTGGCCTGAACTCGAACTCCAAAAACTCGTGCCCGAATTTCCCTTTGTGGCCTACGTAGTAACGGAGGTAAAACTCTCCGCTGTCCTCCTCGGCCGCCATAGTTTTCCCCTCTGTTTTTCTCCCAGATTCTCGACTAATACAAAGAAAACAACTCCCCTCTTGTGAAAGGGATTTTTCCCGATCTCTCGATGCATCAGTTTGTAAATCTATATGGGTATTGCCTACTCATCTGGCCCACCCCAAATATACAGTTCGTGGGCCTTCATTGTTTGGTTTGGTTGGGCTTTTAGTCATTGTCTTGCCTAAACTCGGTTGAATTAAGGATATCCTGAAGTAACACGCTTTTGCAGCATTCGGGGAAATACCATTTTTAAAAGTATATACATTGGGTATTTATTTATCAATCCTTATGTTTGAGTTTAGGTGATAATGATGTCTTACCCAACCTAAACTAAAAGTCCAAAACTAACAAATTAAATACATTAATTAATTATGGTTAAGTTGTTAATTGTCAAGGGTTACTGTTAAAGACTTCTTTCTGCTGAAAAAAAGTCCTCTTTTAGTTTAACTGAAATTTGACTTGGTTTAGCTGTGACTTTGTTTATGGTTCCATTTATTTTCAAAATTAATTTCGTTTCTTAATGAAGGTAATTTGCTGCATTCGTATGAACCATATTTTAATGCATTTCTGGCATTCATTTTCTGAGAGAACGTCTTTGATTGAAACATTCATATATGAGGGTTTAAATTTACTTGATTTACGTCAGATTTTTGTTGGGAAATGAGATAAGATTGATGATATGATCATCATGTAACTCAAAGGCATTAAAAAGAAATAGTGTTGTGTTGCTCCTTCTTTTTGGTCTTTCTCATAGTTTATGATCATGAGGCAATGTTGGAGGAAAAAAACCATCTATATTATTGTAAATTATTTAGCAGATCAATTAAACATAATCTACATCTCTGGTTCATAAAGGAAAATGAAAATCACACAGATTTTAAGAAAATAAAAACAAATAAGCCAATATAACAAATAGCACTGCCTCTCCCCTAGCTCATAATTGCAAGAACAGCCCCCAATACGAGGGAAAAGCCTAGCATCAAACCACTATTCATGGTGCCAGGTGCTCCACTAGGCGGTGGCGGTGGTGATGATGTCGAGCCACTTGGTGGTGTCCCTGAAGGAGTAGTTGAACCAGATGGAGGAGATGGGGTGGAGGGTGTGGTGCCACTGGCTGCTGCAACAGTGACGGCAAGCTTCATGCCCGAAGCACAATGTCCTAATGTGGGGCAAATAAAATATTTTGTCCCTGTACTGGACAGAGTAATAACTGTGTTTCCACCGCTGTGGCTGCTCAGAGCATTTCCTGAGTTGCAATTATCATAGTCACTTTGGGTTACTTCGTCCACCCGGTGGCTGCTATCGTATGTAAACACTACATATATATAGAAACAAAAGGATCATATATTTGGTTAGTGTTTTGAAAATAAAACATGCTTAGCAACTCAAGCCTTTGGTAATAGCAAAACTTACACAGTGTATCGCCTTCAGTGAATGTTTTCCCTTGAACCCAAGTCGCGTAATCTCCGGTGGTGGTCCAGCCATCGCTGTCTCCTACGGTGTATTGCACAGCATAAGCTGCCGGAGCTACCAGGAGAAGAACGAGGAGAGCAGCTGCGACAGCCATGTTAGTTTAGAGCCTAATAATTTACTCAGAGAAGGAAGTGGAGGACGGCAAAGAACCTTTCGCTTGTTATATTGTTATATAGAAAGCTGATCTGGAGTTAGCTTAAGATCGGCCAATAATTTATAGAGGCAAAAGTCAAGCACTTTGTCTTTGTTCTTACAAAAACTCTAATAATTTTAGCCTAATATTCTTCTATCTTTTCCTTCACCAAATCAATTTGAAATTTATATATACATATGCCTGCTTTTTTCTTTTGTCGGACTTCAATTAAAAAACATATTGGTAGTAGGTTCGGCTCTCAGTCTCTATCATAAACTTTGATTCCCAAGTCTTATAAATTAATCGGATAAAAGTTATTGAAAATTTACTATAATTATTGGATCAATGGCTGTTCGTTCTTAGAATTCTATCATTGTCCAATAGATCTTAAACTATCATAAAGCCCCTTTGGTAGAGTCAAATGCTTAAATCACCTCCATTAAAACACTTAGAGATCGCTGAGGTGAGACAGGTTGAAGTTTGAACTGATATACTATTTACGTCTTAGGCTAAATTTTCAGCATACCTAACGCGGTTGGTCAATGCATCACCTACCTAATTAAGCCCAGCTCAGGAGAATATTGAAACTTTGAATCAATAATGATTTCCCCATGTCCTAATATATCTATACATAGTGGGCCCAAGATTAGTTTCGATGAACAACCATACCCGCATTTCAAATTATAAAAAATTTGGGGTATTAGTTATGTGTATATATAATATGCATGAACTTTGAAAATGAATAGTTAATAGAGTTGGTGGGTTTGGTTGGTAAAACATGCCTTTATTTCTTCACGATAATCTGCGATGGATTTTACCGTTTAATTTACTCGAACAATTTTGGGTGGAAGATAAATAAAATATTAAAAATAAAATAAGAAGGTTAAAAAAAATAAAACAATGATTTTCTTTTGGCTCCTTGGGAGAGGCTACTTAAGAGAAGCTTCCCAAAAGTAACTGTGTCATATGAGGGGGTCAACATTGTTGTACCCATGTATCGTTCCAATTCAACAGTTTTTGTATCCTATCTGAGCCAAAATTCTTCAGCCCTTTTGCGTAATGAATGAGAAATTGAGAATTTAAGCTGTACACATCACGTAATCGGTTTGGACTTGGTCACTGTTAAATTTAAGTTAAGGATTCCGACATAAAAATAATTTGGACGGACACTCCCCTCATAATTAAGTACTGAAGGTTCATATTTTCATCTTCTGGAAGCCTAGCTAAATAGTTAGCGAAATAATAGCTGGATTGAATTTTATTAAAAACAAAATCATGGTAGTGTTTTTCCTCTTTTTTTTTTTTTTTTTGAAACCCATTAAAGAATGATGAATAATTGGTTGGACTTGGATGTTCCTGAGCTGCATCGTACGTATGGGCTTACAGTCCAATTGCCTTTTCTTTCTCTGCAGGCTTATAATTTGAAGGACCTTCTGAGGCCACCAACTTTCAGTTCATTTCTTTTAGACCAATTTTCCGATTGAGTGAGCTCCATCGATACTGAGGATCAGATAAAGCACTCCTATATCCTCAATATTCAACTATAAAAGCTAGCAATAGAATAATTGGATTAGAATTATTTTTAAATTATATATTTTATTGAATTTATAGAATCGAAACCTAATAACTAAATTCCTACAATAAAATTTACCGTTTTAGATTATTTTAGTAAAACTTTATTTGATTAATTTGGTTTTAATATAAAAAATTGCTCGCCCCTATTCAAAGAAAGGTGGAAGCAGCATACAATGATATACAAATTCAATGTTCACCGCATCAGATTATTATAATAGCATAAGTTAAAAAGAAACATATATTTTACATTTTAAATTTTTAATCGAGAGGGTTTGTCTTCTACTAATATTTTCTCATGTCTGACGTTCGAAATATGGTCATATGCTGGTAACTTCAACCTCATTAATGGGGGGGGGGGGGCGCGCGCGCGCGGGTGTGTGTGTGTGAGAGAGAGAGAGAGGGAGGGAGAGAGAGAGATAGTCAGCCCCATTTGTATAGAAACGTTGTTTCTGGTACTCATTCAAGTTCAGCATCGCAGCACTACGCAGGTCCCACCTTCCCTTCAGCTTTTCGCACCACCATGGTTAAAGTTCTTTTGTGGATTTTCTCTTACTATCTTCTGCCTTCCTGCACATTAATGAAGGAAAAAAAAAAAGGCTACTTAATACTTAAGATCAAAGTTCCATATTTCTATCAATGTACATCGCAACTGTACAAGGAAACGTAACGTGATGGACATGATCTATAGGAACACTTACCTCAAATCTAGCATATAGATAGGAAGAGTAGATTGCTCCATCCGATTATTCGCGCCATTTTCTAGCAAAGAATCCAAGTATGGAAGGAAAAGGAAAGGGAGAATGCTCGAACAACTCATTTACTAGTGCAATGACACTCAACAAGATGGGGGTATCTCATGTGCCTCAACGCTATATTCTTCCTCCATCGCAACGCCCAAACCCTTCACTTGACCTCACCACCAACCTTCCCATTGCAGACCTTTCCTCCTTAGACCATGCTTCTCAAAGGTCCCAGACACTTGATAAGATACAAAGCGCCCGTAACGAACTTGGGTTCTTTCAGGTATCATTCATGGTTCACAAGTCTACATTACAGTCCTCAATTGAGACTAGTCAGTTTTCTTTAATATCCGTTATTTTTGTTCAGCATAAAATTGGCGGTGTGAATTGTGTCTCTGTGTGTTTAGCATTCCATCTGGACAACAAAAGAACATGCGCGTGTGTGCGACTTTTAAATGAAAATCTTGCATATACATTTATACTTATATCATTTGCTTGACAACACAGAGAATCAAAGCGCAACAGTAATATGGCAGGATAGTTGCTCATTGAAAAGCTCCAACACAAATATAAGTTACGTATAGTAGCAAGACGTGAATGCATGATTATGTAATTTCATCCACGTAAAAGTACTCACAAGTTTCAGGTGGTAAACCTTGGCGTCCCTCTTTCTGTCATGAATGATGCCCTAGAGGCAGCAGAAGAGTTTTTCAACTTGTCTCTTGAGGAGAAAATGCTTCTGTTGTCAGATAATATGCATAACCCTGTAAGGTATGGCACCAGTTTGAATCATGCAAGTGATAAAGTTCACTTTTGGAGAGATTTCATCAAGCATTATGCCCACCCTATTTCAGATTGGATCCATCCATGGCCTTCAAATCCTCCAAGTTACAAATAAGTAAGCTACCATTATTTTGGAGCTCCTTAATTATCTGATATAAGCAGTTATCTTCCATCCTAAGGGCAAAATTGGAAACAACACAAGAGAAGAACAGTTTTGATTGGGATTTCATGGCATAATTCTTACATGTGGCTAAAATTGGCATCTTCTAGGTCTAAGAACTATAACGCATGCCTTCACATCTTCCAGAAGGAAGAAACAACAATAGAGGAAATAAATAATACAAAGTATAATTTCCCTTTTTGTCCATTCTCCTTTTGGTTTGAACAACACATGGTATCCATTTTTTTATGCCATTTCCAATCATCATGCTAAAACCATAATGTGCATTGACTTGAATCAATTTTCTTCTTCTTTTTTCCCCCTACGGGATAAAATGGAAAACAATGCAAAGGTAGTACAAGTGCTCCAAAAGCAACTAGTGGAAGCCGTCTTAGAAACTTTGGGGTTAAACTTTGGCAACTTACAAAAGGAAATTGAAGAGGGCAATCAACTCATGGTCATTAATAGCTATCCAGCATGTCCTGAGCCAGACATTACATTAGGTATGCCACCACACTCAGATTATGGAACACTGACTATCCTGCTCCAGAGTGGCCCAGGGCTACAGCTCCAGGACAAGAAGAAGAATTGGCTCTCAGTTCCACTTGTTGAATGTGCCCTGATAGTCCAATTGGGAGATCAAATAGAAGTGATGAGCAATGGACAGTACAGAAGTGTTGTTCATCAAGTGATTCTTAGTGCAGAGAACAAGCGACTTTCCATAGCAAGCCTTCACAGTCTGCCATTAAACAAGAAAATAGGACAAGCACCAGAGCTTGTGGGAGCAACATCTTGCAACATCCTGTCTCCTACAAAGAGTTCAGTTTCAGAGATTTTCTTGATTTTATCTCAAGCAACAACATTGCAGACAGAAGGTTCATCGACTCAATCAAGAAGACTCAATGATACAAATTATTATTATCTATAAATTCATCTTAATATAAATTAAACTCAATGATTATTATTATTATTATTATTATTATTTATATATTTTTTTTGCATATTTGTGAAGCAATATCTAACTATGAGCACTATGAATCACTATCAATTAATAAAAGATACCACTAAATTGTTGTAAATATATATATATATATATATGCGTGTATAACAATTTGCACGTATTTTATATTAGTAAAAAAATCATTTTTATGAATTTACAAAGACGTGTATTTGAGCATGCTTCTCACAAAAAATGCAACATGTGTAAAAGCTTATGTATTCGAATGATGACGTTTCAACTGATAGGTTGAAGTATGGGTTGCTGGATTGCTTTTTATAGTAACAAACTTAAAATGTAAAATTATAGATATTTCACTATACCAGAGAATATTTTAAAAAAAGGTGCAGAAATTTGAAGAATAGAATGTAAAATTTATGACTTGAAATCATGTTAGAGAAAGCTTAACTGCACCATTTCAACATTGAATAATCCCATAATATTATGTTGAAAGTCCAAATCTTAAATTGATATTAGAAAACTTGCAAGTTCTTAATTCAATTCCTCGTAAACTATAGAAATTTGGGAAGCTATATGCTACCCGTATCATCAAACAATGTAAAGAAAAAATAGCAACAAATCATATCCTGATTTTTCCAAATAGTAAACAACTTTAACAAATTAAGACCTAGCCAGAGCAAAAAGATAGGTTAAGTATCAGTGTTAATTTGTCTCGGAAATAGAACAACAAATTAATTTGGGTTTTTGAAAGAGTCGAGGACTGGTTTGAAATACAAAATTCTACACGTCGGAAACAAAGCAGAGCAGCCAGAATAATTCTTCGAATGAAGGGAAAGGAAAGGAAAGGAAAACTGATTTTCATTTGAAGTGGAATGACTTTTTTTGGGAAATAGATAGATGAATCCTTTCCAACTATAATTTCAGGCAAGTCAAGCTTAAAAATCAAAAGCATGATCATAGAATTGATCTTTAAAACTTTTTTTTAAAGATAAAAACAACTCCATGGCCATCACTGGAGAGATATCAAAATGGTTAAAAAAATGAACCCGAGGATTAATCCAATTGTTCATGCAACTGCCTTTAGAAGGTGACATTTAACAGGTTTGGGGGTTTGAATCTCCATATATGTAACTGTTTCCTCTAGTCTCATGGACTTTTTTTTGCACAAAAGAAAAATAGTTGAGAAATTAGAATTGAAACATGCATGTAAGTAATTAACAAAATAAGATTAATGGCAATGGACTGAACTAGAAAAGCCACTCTCGGTATGCTGGGTACAATTAAATTTGATTGTTTATTACCCTCTATCTTCATGGATTGTTTTGGAATGATTCAACAAATTACCTGGTGATTAATTAGTTCATCCATGCAAGGATCGGACCAATGCAACTCAGAAACATGTTGTGGAACAAAAAACATTACAGAAACATTTGAAAATGAAGATATCGATGAAACGATATGTAATTAAATCCACATACATATAATATAAACACACACGTACATGTAAATTCTTCGAGACAGTCCTTTAAAAACCTGAGCTCACTCAGTAGCTTGCCTTGCTGCCAGATAAGTTCATGGAGGCTTGAAAGTGCCTAATTTGCTGCATGGACATGCTTATTTATATGAAACATGTCGTGAGGATGGAAAATATCTGTGGTGGGATTGTTTGCTAAGCGGTGCAAATCAAGTTTTCCTTTTTAGTACGTCAGTCAGGAGTAAAACAAAGAGACAAGCTGCCCCTTAGTTGTTAAGTCATTGGTCCGCTTGATGTCAAGAATTCAATGTACGTAATTATATTGGACAACTTTGAATGCAGCTAACATGCATATAACTAAGTTACGACGACAAAAATGTTTGGGTTCTCAACATTCAATGGCCGCAATGGAACTATGCATTTTGTGATGAAAGCCAGAAGGGGCAAACAGGGAAATAAAAAAGAGATCAAATGGCGAATACAGACAAGTTTAAAGTTTGATGGATAGACAGTAATAAGAAACAGGTCACAAGGGCAGCTTATGGCTTTCAAGAGCAGGAGGAGAAAAAGATGAATGATAATTAACTAAGCGGGCCCTTTCAGCAAATATGCGTAAGCCTCCGGATTTTATGTCCTACTTGTTTTAGATTCTCTGCCTCTGGCAATGGCAACTTGGGACCGTCTGACGTCCATCGAAGCAGTAGTCGGAGGAATTAAGAATTCTTCATTGATGACCTCAATTTCATTTCATATATTTTTTCCAATAAAAAGAGTAATTCAGTTTCGGTTTAAAGAAAGAAAAGTGTAATTAATGAATTTTTTTTATTTATAGTTTTTCCAATGAAAAAGATTAGAAATGCTTTAATTTATTGTTCTTCCTAGTTACTTTGCTTAGCTCCCGTGATTGATGTTGTAAGACTAATACAGCCAACTGAACGATCCCACCTACGTCGTTTCATAAACCGTACTTCCTCTTCAAGTACATTTGTGTAGGTAGCCATCACAACTTGGCTCGCCATTTTTAGGGGAAAAAATATAAATAAAATTCGAGATACGTCCAATGTCTAAATATTTCTGATGGATATTTGCTTGTAATTTAATAATAGGTCCTCTTAAATTCAAAATCAAATGCAGATAAAACACTACATTTTATTTCTTTTTGGCGTCTAAATAAGTTTCTTTAATTGTCAACTAGTTTTTGTTTCCTTTTGGTTAAAAAATAGTTGACATGAAGTAACTTTCTTTTTTTTTTTTTTTTTTTTTTTGTTCTTCACTTTCCTTGGTAGCAAAGTTGCCTTGACCAATTGGCAAAATGACCGTACGCAGTAGTCAGGCTGACTTCACATTAGAATAAATCTTCCCTTTTTGATTAGGTTGAAAAGAAAATTGAGTTGAAAAAAAAAATTATATAAGAGGTGTGATTAAAAAATATATATTTTAGAAATCTTTTTAAAGCGTTTGAGGTTATTGTAGAAAAATAAAAATGTAAAAAAAAAAATTCCAGGTACGAAGGTTAAAAATTCATTTAGCAAAAAAAACCCAGATTTCAAGTTTAGAAATTCCATTTTCTTCTTCTTTTTTTTATTTAAATTGTCAAATCATAATTTATATTAAAAAATCAATTTTTTTTTAATTTTATTTGTTTACGGAATCTAGAAAAGCTAGCATCAGTAGCTTGCTATCAATCAGATTCTCAGAGGAATCCAGACCAAGATCGACAACAATGCCAGTTGTCTGCGCTATCCATCAAAGCTTAATTTTATCACATGTAATGTATGAAGGGTAGGCAATAGATCGTAATTAAAAGGCACAGTAAAATCCAGATGTGAGAAAGAACACTATTATTTAACCATCAATCATACATTACAAGCATTCACATTAATGCGTGTAGAAATGAATGATATCCTACAATAAAAGGTTGGTCCACAAGAAATAACTAAGTTTAGAACTGTCGAGTTAAAAAAAAAAAAACCACGTAATCTTAGACGCCACGTAAGGCAGCAAACTGCGGAAGAAACAGAGCTTCCTAATACATCATTGACTTAGTATTTTAGGAAGAGCAGCAGCCACTGTTTTGTTGTGCGACAGGCTGTCCTCGGATCTGTACTGTTGGAGGCTTTGCATTGTTCATTGCTGGTTGGCTTGCCATTCTGCATCAAGAGGCAATTCTAAGGAGTGAGCAAACCACCAAAAAAAAAAAAAAAAGTGACTGACAATCAATAGGAATCAACACTTCGTCGTAAATTTCATAGCTATGAGTTTGTTGATATAGAAGTTTTTTTCCATAAAGATTGAATAACAACCCAAATAGCCCAGACATGTCGCCATCCGACTCTACATATTTCTAGAACGGCAATGACTTCATAGTTACCACCACGGACCTTTCTTAGCATTATTGTCTTAGTCTGTGATACTACTAAATCTATTTACAAAAAAGGGGCATGGGTACCTATCCTTGATGGAAGCAGCCATGGCCATGAAAGCCTGTTCAACGTTTGTTGCATCTTTTGCACTGGTTTCCATAAAAGGTATGCCAATTTCATCGGCAAATGCCTGAAAGAAGAAAGCAGCAATATCAAGAAAGGGTATCCGGGATGGGTCAAAGAATGCAGTATAATACCAACAATTACAATTTGATAATCACACAGCTCCTCTGTGAAATAAACCTGCAAGAAAGAAAGTTTCTCCAGAAAGAAACTAATTTATGCTCTACATTTGAAACTGGCAGATACCTTGGCTGTTTCGTATGACACAACTTTATTTGCGGTAAGATCACACTTGTTTCCAACCAGAAGTTTGTTAACATTATCGCTAGCATAGCGATCAATTTCATTCAGCCACTGCTTGACGTTATTGAAGCTTTCTTGGTCTGTCACATCATAAACGATCTAATAGAGAAGCCAGCAGTAAAAGGGGAAAAAAAAGATATAAAAAAGTTTATAAGTAGCATAAATAAGGAGTGAAAACCACAAAAAAAGAACCAAAAGGAGAAAATCTAAAAAGGAAAGGATCACCGACTATTATGCCATGAGCCCCACGGTAGTAGCTACTAGTGATTGTCCTAAATCGTTCTTGTCCAGCAGTGTCCCACTGTACAACGAACCAAGAGCAAAGTAACTAGTTATCATCAAGACGCCAAAATGACATGAATGCTAAGTGTCAAGGTTTACGAGCAACTTAGTAGGACTAAATTATAAAATGAAATATACAGAAGGAAAATTAGCAGCCAAAGAAGAAGATAAGCAGGCCACTCATTCTGCTCTTATGCAAGAACCTAGGATAGAAAATTTTCAAAGAAATGAATCAAAGAAAATGAAAAAGCAGTACAGCATGCGGAAACATACAATTTGAAGTTTAATGGTCTTCCCATCCTGCTCCACAGTACGTATTTTCTACCAAAATAGAAAAACGAGAAGACAAAAAATTAGAATAATTGCTATAGTTTTAGGATTTTAAAGGTCAAGTTAGCAAAAAGAACTGTTCACCTACAAAATCAACCCCGATGGTGCTTATGTAACTTTCTATGTAGGAATCATCCTGCATTAAAGAGATTACAGAACGATCAGGTTTTCAAGATTTAGTCCTGCATAACCATCTGGAAATATCAAGAGATTTGATATATAAAATATACAACTAAAAATAGTGACGAGATTCTAGTGCCAAAACTACCCTACGTCCAAACTCATGAAGTTCTTATTTTACTCCCAATATACATGTCATATGCAACGAAATGTTTTAATCAATCATTAGTACAATCTATAACATAAAAAATAATATAAATAGTCAATCTAATCATATAAGCATCTGGGAATATGCAACAAGGTAAATAGGCATGTACTTTCAAATGTCAATTTAAGTCAAGAAACTTACAGCAAATCTCAAAAGAAGACAAGATTTTCCAACACCAGAATCTCCAATAAGCAGAAGCTTGAACAGATAATCACTACAGAAAATTGCAACCAGATAATATTAAAATACGTTCCAATAATGCAAGAACATAATATCTCCAATTATACCATGTGTAAAACAAAGTTGGATTTGCCAAAAGAGGCCTAATCCCCAAATGCAAACAGAGACAGTATCGAGAAACCAAAACTAAAGTTGAAGTTGTTAGCATTAAAATGTCGAAACACCAAAATAACTGCCCAAAGACTAAAACTTATAATACCAAGCCTATATCCGTGGATTCTTTATTTTTCTAGTGCATCAAGGTGTGCAATTGAAAAAGAATTTCAACTTCACTCAAATCAGGAGAAGTAAGCACAAGTTTCCTGCATCAGCCCACGAAAATAAAGACATCCGAGCACTTTCTCGGGTCGGATTTGCTTCTTCATTACAATTAATAGATTTAGCAACACGTTAACAACACATAACGAATTCTTTCGCAAAATATTAATATACCGAAATTTATTATAGTATCTTACATTACTAAGAGCCTATTTCCCTCCTGAATCCATTTAATTGACATCAGATAGAAAATGTAAAAGGCAACACATTAATAATAAAGAACACATCAAAGTTCGCACCTTTTTATTTTTATTTTTATTTTAAATTCCAGAAAGAAATCGCAGTTGCAAATAAGACAATAATAGAAACAAAAACCAGAATAGAAAAGAAAAGAACATCTCAATTCCATCAACAGATCTGAAACAAGATTTTATAATTCTAGGTTTAACTGTCAACAACGACAATTATTGGTACACATAAAATTCATGTAATTTTCGAACGTCATCAAACCAACAACAAGAAAATAAAAATACCGGATTAGAAAAGAAAGGGAAAATAGATAAAAATAAAAGCTTAATCTTAACAGCATAGCATACATAAAAATATATATTACTATTAAATACAAAGAAAGAGAAAACTTAACTATTCGGGATTCATTGTAGCCTAAAGATATAAAAAAAGATCGAAGGATGGGGTCGCCGGAATCCAAATGAAAGTTCCGGCAATGGATCAGCGAGATCTCGAACCGATTGTCCCAAAAAATATCAGCCGAGAAAAAGGCTGAAAAATAAAGGCAAAGGCAGAGGTTGAAAAGACTGGCTATGAAAAGAGAGTATGATTACGAAACGAATGGATCAGACCACAGAGATGTTTAAAACTTAACACCAATTCATTCGTTTCTAGTGACCTTTATCTTTGAGTCAACCAAAATGGGCCTTTCAAATTTGGATCATAGATATTGTCGACTTCGAACAAGGCCCAATGTATCTTTTTTGGATAAATCCAGCGAAGCTCAACAGACAATTTCGGGCCTTATCAACTTTATCAGTGAGTGTGATTGACGTGGGCTATGCTATATTGATTTGAGTTCAGCGTTTGTGGGCCTGACTCCGCCACCCCATTCAATTAGAAAGCGTAGGTTGAAGCCAGATCCCATGATCTAATTCTTCAATGCGTATTTAGGTTTTATGTGGTTTTTTGGAAAAAAAGAGATATTCCTTCCAGGGAAAAAAAAAAAAAAAAAAACCGACACCCTTTCACGTTTACAATAAAATAAGCGCGAAATGTAAGATTAGCTGATAGATAGCAAGCTTTTTAATCTTGCTGAAACCAACTTGATATCAAAATCCGATTGAATTGCCCTGACTGTGAAGTTTCCCTGAACTTGAAAATATGATTTCGCTTGGCTGGCTAAGTTAACAATGACAGATTTCTTCTGAATAGATCCAACAATCAGTTATAAGCTGGGATGCGTGACGGCTGGTGCACCCACATCTTTCTGGAGGGGAATAGATGCAGCAAAAATAGTACCATCTATTCAAAAACAAAACTGAGCAACAATATTTTCTACTCATAAATAAATTGTTTCACATGGTAGGATCACAGCATACCAATCTGTCTTGGGGGGGGGGGGGGGGGGGGGGGGGGGAAGGAACCACAAAAAAACCAAAACCCACACTTT
>JBBYHM010000026.1:3650169-3667934 GCA_038381775.1 Adansonia rubrostipa
CAATTAAATATATGTTTTCCCAAAGTTGGTGTGTGCATCTCCAAATTCGACAAAGTTCGACTTCGATAGATTACTATTTCGAAACCTTTTTTTTTTCTTTTGACTCAAACAGCTCCTTTTCATTAGGCATTGATAGACTTGTCGAAACCACAACCAGAAAAGCGAAAACACCATCACTGATTTTACGCATTGGATTATTTTTTTTTCTGTTTTGGACGTTCAATTTTGTCGTTCAGCTCCAATTTGTCGCACCCCACAGTCATATCATTGCCCCTCTTGAAATTGGTAGGTGACTTTTATATATATATATATTGATGAATATGTATAGTTTTATTTTAAATCAATAAAATTTATTTTAATTTGATATATAATCATACCAAATGATATAAATCAATATTAATATAATATCAATAATTTTACTATTGATTATTCTAATTCGAATGTTAACTTTACTGATAAGGTTAATTGTAAAGCCAACAAAAATATAATACAAGCATTGAAGAAGGTAGCACTAAGTACTTATTTAATTAGTATTGATATCAATTCTGCAATTGTGGGAACGTAGATAATTAATGCATTTCAATTGAGACAAAGTTAACTTTATAAAGAGAAACGTGTACTAATGTATTTGTCTAAACGTGTAATTGTTTATTAATATGGAAAGGGAATAACCAAAAAAAAATGGAAAAAGAAAAAGAGTGGCGGAGGCAGCAAGTATTTTGTCTTTAAACCATAAATGTTTAATTTAATTAATTTTTATAATTATTATAATATTTAATAAATTTAAAATTTAATATGTATGATTATTTTTTAGCCGACAAAAGAAGTGGCAAATGGGGATGATGGCTGAACACTGACCAAACTTTCAGCTGCCTTCGAGGTTAACGGAAAATTTTAATTAATTGACTGATGAATCATTAAGTAATTAAACAGGAATTGGTTCTTCCCCGATTAATGTCCCGATGAATGTAGTTTTATTGGTCAAGAATTTCGTTTCTAATTTTTTCTAAAGAAACTTTTGTGCTCTCTTCCTTTCCAACTTCGACAACAAATTGGAATTTTGAGTGTGAAACCTAATGTTGTGTTTGGTACGAGGGATGCAAAATGTTGGAAAAGTGTATAAAATTAAATGGTTGAATCAAGCACTGATTAGACATATAAAATCAGGAATTAAAGTCTTAAGGTTAGAAACTTTCTTAAGATAAAATAAGTTGTTGCTATAAGAGTAAATTAAAATAAAAAACACATACTATTTTATTTCTTTTTAAAAACAACATCTATATAGAGAACTTCTGTTATTGACTCTATTTGCGCTATTTCTTCAAAATTTTATACTGTTTAATTCATTAGGAAAATTTATTTACTTTGTTTAATGGCTGATTTGATTTTCCAGCAAAGAGAGAAAACATATATTTCGAGCGAAAGACTGAAATTGCTAAGTTGAGGAAGAGAATTTGATGAGATTTATCAATTATCATTTAGGATATTTCTTCACCGTTTCTTGATAATGCCGCGAGAGAGAGTGCCCAGCTTTGAAAAGCAATGTGGCTGAAAGACGGAACAGACAAGGACCCGCTTATTGTGGAACCCAAAGGGTCCCCCATACACACTCTCTCTTTCTTGTTACTCGCCTTCCCTTCCCTTCGCATCCCAATCTTTCACTCACTAATCTTGCAAAGCAAAAGAAACTCTCTCTCTCTCTCTCTCTCTCTCTCTCTCTCACCATCACAATACAGATACCAAAGAGAAAAACTGTCACTTAGCTTTTTTTTTTCTTTTGAGGGGGAGGGGGGAGGATTTTAGAGAAAGAGAAAATCGAGGATGTGAACTGATAGAAGACAGAGTTCAAGCTCTGTTTCCTAAATCCTTATTCCTTTTCTTTTGAACTCCGTACGGGTTCATATTCTTGTTGGGTGGTTTTTTGTTGGATTCTTCTTTTTGTCTTGAATGTTCTGTACTTTGATTCCGTGTGTTTTTTTTTTTTTTAATTTCTAGTAAGATTTGCTTGCGAGGAAGGAGGGCTGTGTTTGAAAGGTTTTGAGGGTTGGCATCGAAGGGTTACTTCGGAAATATGCTGACAACGAAATGGAAGAAATGTGGGGGAACTTCAAATAGCTACCTTTTTTCAATTTGTGAATTTTTTTCCTTTCTTTAAAAAAAATTATCTTGGGTTTTTTTCTAATCTTATTAATAGTATCCCGTTTTTGGCATTTTAGTTGATTGCACTCAAGCTAAGGATTTCAGGAGCTTATTTGTTTGATCTACTTTTGTTTTTTTTTAAAAAAAACTTGCAAGTTACGGTTCTCTTTTCCAGGGGTTGGCGCTAAAATTAGAGGTTCAGTGACCGAGATTTGATTGCTCCATTCCTGTAAGTTTTATATTCTTTGTTGTTAAAACTTGTTGAAAAATTCGTCCCTGTTTTCTGGATAGAAAATATAGGAAGAGGAAATATATGATGAATATTATTCTGAAAATTAAATCTAGATAAGACGGTTTGGAAGTGTGTGAATCTTGATATTTGGTTTCAATTGATGTTTTTTTTAGGTATGCTGATAAAGTGAGCTAAAATCTGAAAATGTAATTGTTGATTTATGTACCCGTTTAAGAAGAACAACAAGAAAATCTGATTTTGAATGATATGGTTAGAGAATAATGGAACAGAAATGGTTGGGTGGATTGCTTTTTAAATTCCAGCCAGAAAACAAGAGGAATGATTTAACTCAATTTCATCCCATTTTGCAGGGTTCCTTTGCTGTAAGTAAGATTATTCCATGTAAAAGATTCAGGATTATCCGGAATGGAAAGGATTCCAGAATCAAAGTTGCTTCCTAGGAAATTGCCTGCTGTGAGTTCAGTGTCAAATACTTGTACGGTCTTTGGGAGGGAATCACGTCTTGTGCCGAATTTGCAAGCTGTATTGGTTAGAGATGAGTTGGGTCGATCTAATGTGGGAAACTTGCAAGATTTAGAGTCAGCTGAACCTGTATGGGCATGTAAAGGGAAAGACTCTTTGCTTGATCAGGAAGAAATCATACCAGGTGATGTTATTACATTCAATGGCAGCAGTGATTCATTGGAGGAAGGTGGACCTGGTTCTTTTTCTGGAGTTAGTCATCCTCCAGAACCTGTTGATACGGATCTAATGAGAACTGTGTATGTACCAATTGGTCAGAAGAAGTCCGATCCTGGGTGCTTGATGAAGAACATTTCAGCGAAGGGACCTTCTCTAGAAGACATTTCTATTAGGGTTCCTTATAAGAAACCACATGTTCTTTCACCAGCAGAAAGTTTGGTTGAAGAACCCGATGATTTAGGTGCATTGTCTTCTCAATTTTTGGCTCCATGTGCATTACAAAATACAGATAACTCTCACCTTCCTCCGGAGTCAGATGAGAAAGAATGTGTTTGGGATGCTTCTCTGCCTCCAAGTGGTAATTTAAGTCTGCATAGCAGCATGGACGGCACCGGGGTTGTCACTGCTATGAGCATTGTCAATAGCTGTGCCAGTACATATAGGAGTGATGTGGTTACAAGTGATGGCGTGCTTTGCGTGGAGAGGAACTGTGGGAGTACAAAAGGAAGTGTCAGAGTGGATTCACTTGAGAGTGCAAAGACCAGTGTTAGCCGAGCAAGTGATAGCAGTGGCCTCAGTGATGACAGTAACTGGAGCAGCATTACTGGAAGTGCTAATAAACCTCATAAAGGAAATGATCCTAGGTGGATGGCAATCCTTGCTATACGGGCTCGTGATGGAATTTTGGGCATGAGTCATTTTAGATTGCTTAAACGGCTTGGTTGTGGTGACATTGGTAGTGTATATCTCTCAGAGCTGAGTGGTACTCGTTGTTATTTTGCTATGAAAGTAATGGACAAGGCATCCCTTGCAAGTCGTAAGAAGTTAACTAGGGCTCAGACAGAACGGGAGATTTTGCAGCTGCTGGATCATCCGTTTCTGCCTTCTCTGTATGCGCATTTTGAAACTGACCGATTCTCATGTCTAGTCATGGAATATTGTCCCGGGGGTGATCTACACGCTTTGAGGCAGCGGCAACCCGGTAAGCATTTCTCCGAGTATGCTGCAAGGTATGGCTTATACTCTAAAGTCTTCATGTAGTTGTGTAGAATATCATTGTCCTTGAAAGGAACAAAATGAAAAATCTTTCTGCATTAATGTTTCTTTTCTTGTCATTGTTATTTAGCTTTCCTTCCTCAATCATGACTCTCTTGTGTTGTCTTTCATGATCTTTTTCCTCTTGTTTCTCGGAAATTAGCTACCCCGAGGATTAGTTTGTTGATCTGTTTTTTCTGTTCTGTTGTCATATGCCTCTTTCAATGTGGTTTAGATATTTCTACATTTATAAATAGGCAATTTAATCACTAGTTATTGGATGGGTGCGCAGTTCTGCTTGTTATCCCTCTTAAGTTGCAAGATGTTGCCTAAGTGGTGTGCATAGATAGAGAATGTAGTTCTCTTCTCTTGCTTGTTTTTCCACATGTTGGGGACCTTCAGCATATCTGCGACCTCGAACTGTTGGGTTTTTTCCAGTCTTAAGAGTTATGGTGTCAATTAAAACTAGCCTAGTTAACAGACTTTTTCCTTCACCACTTCCTATCTTAGCCATCACAGATCCATCTTATCTGAATCAAAAGAGAGTAGTTCCTATGTAACCATGCTGCTGAACTTCAGGCAGGGAGATGCTTGCTGTCCTTGTGTACCTGCTAGCCTGTGAACATGCGAGATAAAATAGCAGATGCAACTAACTGTGCTATTTGACATCGTTACTTATTTTGGGCACGGAAATGGATTCCTTTTCCTTCCCGAGTTAGTTTGGTTTCGTTAACATAATTTATAAGTGTACGTGTCATGGAATAATATTCTTATCAGTTTATGTCAGAAGCAAGTATTTTTTGCTGAGATCAGTGAATTTCATGCAGACAAGTTAGAAACTCAGTTTTCCTTACTTGATGCAGATTTTACGCCGCTGAGGTTCTATTAGCGCTGGAGTATCTCCACATGCTTGGTGTTGTCTATAGGGATTTGAAACCAGAAAATGTTCTAGTTCGTGATGATGGTCACATTATGCTTTCAGACTTTGATCTTTCCTTAAGATGTGCAGTTTCTCCCACCCTCATAAAAACCTCAGCATTTGATTCTGATCCTTCAAAGCGTGGAGCTAGTGGTGCATTCTGTGTTCAACCTGCCTGTATTGAGCCTACATCAGTTTGCATCCAGCCTGCTTGCTTTATCCCGCTGATATTCCCTGAAAAGAATAAGAAGAAAACCCAAAAACTGCGCGTTGAGTTTGGATTGCCTTCTAGTGCCCTCCCAGAGCTTTTTGCAGAGCCTACTGCAGCCCGGTCTATGTCCTTTGTTGGAACCCATGAATACCTAGCCCCTGAAATAATCAAAGGAGAAGCCCATGGAAGTGCTGTTGATTGGTGGACCTTTGGAATTTTCTTGCACGAACTGCTGTATGGTAAAACCCCCTTTAAAGGATCAGGAAACCGTGCTACACTGTTCAATGTTGTGGGGCAACAGCTGATATTCCCAGATTCGCCGGCAACCAGTTATGCTAGCCGTGATTTAATCCGTGGCTTGCTGGTGAAGGAGCAACAACACCGGCTAGGGGTGAAGAGGGGTGCGACTGAGATCAAGCAACACCCCTTCTTTGAAGGTGTGAATTGGGCACTAATACGATGCAGCACCCCGCCCGAGGTGCCAAGACCGACGGAGAGTGTGTTGCCTGGGATGCCTAGCAAATATGGGCCGGTAGAGTCAGTTGGGGATGGTAGCAGCAGTAAAAGGATGGTAGGCAAGGGGACAGACATGAGATCTGGGGGTAAATATCTGGACTTTGAGTTCTTCTAGTTTGCAGGCGGTACTTTGTTCTGATGATATAATTTAATTCACTACCTCATCAAAGAAAAATTCATGATAATTGAAAAGAAAAGAAAAAATCAGTGGCTCCATTTTGAAGGAATGCTGCCTTTTACCCAATAAAGTTGATGTTAGCAAAAATAGTAGATAATTCAGACTGAAATTATGGTCATTTTCATGTCTGAATTCACAAAAACTGCTCCCAGCTTTCCTTTCCTAGTGATATGAATGTAAAAGGATGATATCATTCATGGTTGCATCGATGGAGATGGTTAGCTTACTTGCGATTTCCCCAGGAGTTTGTGCAGAAAAAAAAAAATGTATCATTCCATGTACCTAGATGTGTTGTGCCCCGGATTTTGAAGATTTTGGGTAGACTTGCAGGTTTTTCGCAGCAGAGAAAATGAAACATTATTTGATAATTTATTTGCTAGGTTTCAAACCATGCAAGCGTCACCGTCATTCATTGCCTACATCAACATGGCAATGGAGTTCCCTGCATTCCGCTCTCTAGATGAATAGTATTAGAAATTAAAATTAAAAAAAAAAAAGACCTTTGGGTTTCAAGTTTGTTTTGTTTGCCTTGCTTTGCCCATAAAACTTCTTGTCGCCGAAGCCTGTAAGTTGTAATATTGACAAAGCTCCAAGCTGCCTAACGATTTAAGAGCTAAGGGTTCTTGCTTCTTTCCTGGGCAGCTTTATATCAGGAAGAATGGAGGCCCACAACACCACAATATTTTTCCTCTCAAAGCCTAAATCGTTGGTCCCCTTTCTCCGCCTCTTCTGCACTCTTCCCCGATTGGGTTCGGCCTTTACGCACTGTCATGTCAGTTCATGACCAAAATTTTTTGTTCTCTTTTAGGAACAATAATTGGATCATGAAACCATACCAAAGAAACCAACAGTCGATCAGAATTTTAGTTGGAGGATCTGATCTGATGGGCTAAGTCACATGTGAACTTCAGGGCTGCAAGAGATCAGAAATTTATCTGACTCTTCTGGTCTGACTCAAGTCAATAGGCAAACCAGATTATATAAAAGTGAAAGAAAAACCTTGCAGCCGGTGGTCAATCAACTTTCAGGACTGGATGGCCAACAGCCTAAAAACCTTTGCTGAATCTTTGGACTATATAATCAGCAGAGTATAACTTGACTAACCCAGAAAAAGAGTAATAATAAAAGCAGCGCTTCAACAACTTCCTTTGATGCTGGGGGCCTTGGGGAAATCAAAATTACTGTAAAAACAGAAGCAATTCGGGTGGAGCAGATTTTGGAGTTGTAGACCTGCATTTTTTTAGTTTCAGTAAAAACAACTATCCTCTTTGTACTTACATATTTGTTGAAAAGCAACAAAATAGAAGTTGGCTTCTTTTGTGGGACAGCAAGGGAAATCTAATGTAGTGGCTTATAATAATAAGAGAAGAACAAAACTGAAGCTGTCAGGTGAAACCAGAACTGATATAGGAGCAGAGTGTAGGAGTATTAGACGTGAGAAATTTCAATTGGTGAAACAATGGAAGGCAGTGGTCCAACTTCTCTTCTGTAACTTGAAAACATGAGTAGATGTGCTAATTTTTTAGTGTTTAAAAACCGAACCAAAAGTTCAATCCTTTAGATCTTCAATCGCTGATTCAACCAGTTTTTGAACTTTTATCTTCCACCATTCACATAGGAGAAATGTTGAGCCGCCCCTCTCTCCGAAAACAGAGAGGAATTTATGTTCTCAAAGTAAATCGGTAACAAAAATAAACTACAGAAAGAATTGACAAATTGGTAAAGCAGAATTTGGGTGTTTATTCATCTGCTGAAATTAAAACCTTTTTTTTTTTTTTTTTCATAAAAGAATTCGAGCAATCTCCTGCACACACACTTATCACCGCTTGACAATTGATGATGATCAGGCCACAAAAAGACCTCACCATGTATTTACACATCCCCAAAAAGACCTCAAAATAAAAACAATAATTAGAAGAGCTCACAGCCAAAAAAAACCCGGCGCTTAGTTTCAAACTTACCTAAAAAATTCAAGTAGGAAAAAAATGTATTCATCTATTTGATATGATAGGAACGGGAGCATACTGAGTCCAGTGACTCGGTAAAAACAGCAGAAAAGCTGGTTAATGCTCGAAAAACCCCTGGCAGGCCTGTTTGAAGATTATTCAGAGTCATCTCTCTAGTCACCTCGACTGCTTTGGCATGCCTCAGCATTTCATCTTCCACTCGCCTTTGGCAGGCTGCAAGCTCTGATTTTTTTTCAGCAAGGGGATCCCGAGCATCCAGAACCTGCCCATGATCATGCCCGGAATCAGGAGGTCCAATACCAACCATAGAGTATGAATGGTAGAACTTCCTTTCTATGTTCTGGAGTGATGCTGCCCTTTTCTCAAGCTCCTTTGATGCAGTTTCAGTTCGCTTCTTAATCTTAAGCTCTTCGGTTTGCTTAGCAGATATCACATGGATAACATTGATAAAACTTTTGATAGCTTCTGAAGCTACTATGTCGGGGACACGGTCAAGAGCAAGCTTCCATTCATCACAAAAAGCATATGCACCAGAAGGGTCTGTGTTGCCGCCAACATTGCCATTGCTGAGAGGAAGAAGGGTGAGCTTGAACCAGCCGTGGAGGGAGCAGATAAATTCCCGTTGAAATTTTATTAAACGGCAGAAACTAGAGTGCCAGGCAGAGACAGCTGACTCAAGATCATGTGTTGCCTGCCGATGCAGTTCAGAAGTTGAATCACCTTTCCCTGATCTGTTTATAAGGCCACGGACTTGCTGCACGATATTGTTCTGAATTTCATGGTAATGATGCATCGACCCCCACATATACCTGAAGCTGCATTCAAATACATGCAAATCATAAAAATGTTTAAATTGGGACTATTTAGCACCAAAAATTTTTCTACCATGCTAAATTTCTATAAATGGATACCAAAAGTGATTGCACTCTTATATAATTGAAACCAAAACGACCAAATAAAAGTAATTCACAATACGGTTTTCATCTAATTTAAAATACTCCAGTTATTAGGAGAACTACTATTCTATACTTCAAGTTTCATGCATGGCACATCATATTTTTCTTCTAGCAGTGTTTGAGATGCAACTGCTCAAAAAACACTCCCAAAATTATTAGTTTAAGCACAACACAAAGTCTGGAGGCATGTTCTTTGTAAATTGGCTGATCCACTGTAGTTATGAAGAGCTCAAACGGCTCATAACTGGACTATTACAACCCATTTGTTTCGCAGTTTTGTTTTAGCAATAAACCCCATTGATCGGCCAGAAGTCATGATGCTTAATCTAACAACAGTTGTTACACTGCAGAATTTGCAAACTGTTTCGGATGTTACAGTTAGTCATCATACTTCTAGTCAACTTAATCATGACAACAATGACAAAAGGGGCTTTGATCAGTTTACCATTTTTGACAACCTGTCATAGAAGATTATGGTGGATCATATGAGAGTTAACTCCGATGCACCTAATCCCCACCCCCCACTTGGCCTAAAAGGTCTCCATAGATCAAAGAAAGTAAGAAACACAGTCAAGTAGCATTGAGGCCACTGTCTGATTCTAGAAGATAAAAATTAAAAATTACAGGACTACAAGGCACATGTGCTACCAGGGGAGATGAATCATAATGGTTCACCTACAATGTTTCACTCAAGATAAAACAAATTCAAGATTCAATTCTCCTCCCAAATAAGAACTCAAGCCACCCAGGGACAAGTTCTCGAGTAAGAATGAGTTTCAATGAATGAAAATGATGGAAAATGGGGGGAACTAAAATTTGTACCAACTTCTCTGAAAAATAAACTTTAAAATAGGACAAGAGTTGAAAAGATGAACTTTTCTTGTTAATATTAATTTATTCGATTGCTAATATTGGTACTTAAATAGGTATTTCATGATTCATATAAAGTTTCCAAGAGAATGTTAGAGAATACTTAATGATCTATAAGGCATATAGTTGCACTGCACCATTAACATTTCAAAAGAATGGGTTTATCCATTTCAAGACAAAACCGAGAGAAACAATAGGTGAAAGGGAGTACTTACCCATGACAAATTTCAACAAGCTGGGGAACAAGATTACTGTCTCTAAGCCCAATAATGGCAGTAGAAGTGGTAGAAACAGCCTGAGATGTGACAATAATTAGTGACTGCAACCTTGTTATTGATGCCTTGGTCTTGTTTATCTTGGCTTCATCCTCCCCCTTGTATTCTTGACATTGCAATGAGGACAGCTTTTTCTCATGCTCAATCTTTACTCCTTCTCTAGCCTGAAATCATTAAAAATTTATTGCATATATTAGCACTCATCTGAAACAACATGGCTCTAACATACATCAATGCAATGGCGTAAATTCACCCTCCAAGTAAGCCAACAAATAGGTAAAGTATCAAATTATCTTAGCACCACATGTTTCCTTTCTGATCCAGAGATAACATGACGCCAGAATCCTAATGTCCGCCGCCGATTCAAAAAACTAACAAAAGTTTCGATAAGATAACAACATGGGGGGGCAATCGGGGAAGAAAACTTTTATTACGTCATACAAGATAATTTCCAACTTTTTCCCTTAGCATCAAATAAAAGATAAACAGCAATAGCTGAAATGAAATATCAAAGTGAATGACTTATTATTGAAGCATATTGGCAAATTAACTGAAAGCACCTTCATTCTCCCCCAACCAGCACTAATTTAAGTAGTCAGAAGGTAAGAAACGAAAGTTCATTTACCAATGCAAAAGAAAACATTCCCAAACAAGAAATCTTCCACTACATTAACAATTAGAAAAAAAAAATAAAATTGCAGGATAGTAATCTTGAAGTAAAACTCAGTTGGCTTGTGGCTAAAACAGTGTTAAGCCTAAAAGGCTACAAGATAAACTGCTGGTTGGTCGTGGAAACAATGCTCCTAACCTAAGCTGATCTTGGGCTTAACAGTAGTCTGACAGCCATGTCGAGGGTATTTGGGTCATTTTAACTTTATTATACTGCAAAGGAAAATCCATGGATTTAGGACGACGACGACTTTCTGTTTGGACGACGCTACTGACTGGGATTCAACATCTGTGGATATCGTAGTCATTTCACATCTCTGCGTGACCCACCCCTTTCCCTTTCTCAAATACAAAATTAGCTAAAATCTAAAATCCTTTTCAAAAAACTAAAAGAGATAGCTTTTGTTTTACCTTGACTTCCTCGTAGAGCTTCTTCTCCCAAGCCAGGAGCCGGTCCAAAGTAGAACAAAGGGTCTTTGAACCGCCCGGTTCATTGAGTGCAGTCGCATCAAGTCGGTATTTCACCACCAACGGCGGCTTCGAAGTCCAGCTTGAGCTCAAGTTACTCAATATGCTACTTGAATGATACACTATCTCTGTAAATCAAATAAATAAATAAATCACAGAACAAAGTAAACGAGATAAAAGCAATTTGAACTATAAATGAATAAATAACAACGAAAAAAGTTAGCTTAAATTTTCATATTTAAACTTACTTTTCAACTGCCTGAAACTTTTATCAAGCTGAGCTCTACCGATCTCCAGCATCTCGGAAACTTGATCGCCAGCGGCGGCAGCTTTATCGAAATTCTCTTTGATCGCATCTACAATCTCCTTCAAATCCCTGTGCCTAACCACCATCTTCATATCCATCATACCGCCCGTTCTATAACTGCCGGCAGACAATCCCGCATCCTCCGAATTATTATCCATTTTATTCCCCACGGCGACCCCATACATCTGCTGCTGTGGCTGCGGCTGTATCGGTGGAAGGGTATGATTATGAAGATGATGCAACTTCCCCGCCTCTCGTCTCACCGAGCGGGTCCCAATCTCGGATCTGGATGCCATGTCATTATCTTCCACCTCTTCATCCGATGAACTCGTTGTAGTAAAACAATCATGATCGTGGTCTCCCCATTCACTGCATTGCACTTCTTCCCTTACCGTTTCCTCGTCACAATTACTCTTGGCATTACTGGAATTGTTATTGTAGTGGTGATTCAGTTTTTCTGGACGGAAGAAATCATATTCTGATTTTTCCGTCTCGGTATCTTCCGTATCTTCAGGGTTGTTAGAATCTAAAATATGATGATGCCGTTGGGGTAGTTGTTGTTTTCGTTGTTGTAATTTTTGGTCAAAGAATTCGGAGTCTGGTGGGGAAGGAGGGTAAAAATTTTCCCAGTTCCAAACAGAAGAAGCTTGAGAAGGAGTTGTAGAGTAAGTGGAATTAGCTTGATAAGCTGTCGGGAAAAAGTTGTTGGAAAGCCCGGATTTTGAGCTTTTAGGAGAAGCAGAAGGACTCGATTCGGACAAAATGTGAGGGAGTTTCGGGGGTAACTTACGAGGCCGACGACGATTGGGTGCGTGAGAAGAACTGTTTGACGCGGAGAGTATGTGAGGGAGTTTGAAGCTACCAATTGTCGGAGAAGGGGAAGGCGAAGGAGAGAAAGGAGGGGAACGGGGATGGTGGAGGGAAGGGGAGGGAGATGGAGGAACACTTTGAGGGGTTGGATTGGTCGGTGGCGGAGATGGTTTGGCAGGGTGGAGAAGAACGGCAGGAGCTTCGTCAGAGACGGAAAGGGGCTCACCAGCTGCGAAGGAGGCAAGAGCCGAGCCGGTGACACGCAGAGAGCGGCAGTAGTCGGCGTGAGCGTTGGCTAGGTGGTGTCGAGCGTGAACGGCCCCCTTCATCAGGCGTCGCCTCTCTTTGCACCGCCTTACAATGTCTTCATTGTCTAGCTTTGAAGCTGCACATCCCATTCTAACACACTATTTAGTCAAACAGAAGAAAAAAAACAGCAACTCTATGCTGAGGAAAATAAAGTACAGGCAAAAAAAGAAAAAGAATAGTAGAAAACAGGTGGTAGCGCGCACTGTAATGGTGGCGACCGATTAAGTCTTTGCAAATTTGCAAGTGCTATTTTCTGAGAAAGAGAGTAGTAAAGAGAACTGAAGTCGCAAGGTAACAAATGATAATGGAGGATTTGAACTGTTCCTATTTTGTGTTGTGGCGGGGTCTTGTAAAATGGGATCTACTTTTTTTTTCTCGGTCTTGAGCTTACTGATGACTGTTTAGTGGAAGGAGGGGATTTAGTTTTAATTCCTAAGTTTAAAATTGTTGGTTGGTTAATGAAATAATTATTAATTAGTTGGTGTTTTGTAGTTGCCGAAGGCTGCCTTTTGTTTTTACATTGTGCTTTACAGGGGGCGGTGTGGAGACATTGATCCTCCACAAATCAAAAAATATTTTTTAAAAAATGATTTTTTGGGGGTGTGGGTCATGGTCTTTAAATCTTGATTGTTGAGTTTCAGGGCAATAAGCCCTTTTAGTGCTGGGTGCAAGATGGATTCTGTTCTGATCTGATCTGGCAATAACCCTAAACCCTAGACCTAAAAAAATGTTTGCTTCAAGTATTCATTTGCACAAACAAGGACAATTTGTGTAAGGAGTAGAAAATGAATGAGTTACGCATTTGACAAGTTTTTCTTTGGATTTATGCAGTAAAAATTGTAAATCCAGTATATTAAATGTTTGGATTCAGTGCTCGTCTTCCCTTTGAAAATTTTAAATCAATATGCGGCGGCTACATTGAACCACTGCATCCCTCACATAAAACTAAAATGAGATTAAATGCAAAGCAATAATACCAAAAGGACGATTGCAGTGGTCTTAATTTTGATTTTTGATGTTGCAATTCATGCTTTTAATGAGCAAGAAAAGATGTATAAAATGGGAACCCAAATTCAAAAGACCCACAAATGCAGCCAAAAGTTGCACAAGGAGTAGTAGTTACATGCATAAAGCACTGTAAACATAGAAAGGCAGAATAACATAGATATTCCACACTGAATTGATCCTTTTGGGGAAAAAAGTAGTAGGAGGTGAAAGGCAAAGATTGAAAATGGTGAAAGGGAGATTTATTTTTCCCTCCTAATCCTTTCTATTTCATAGAGTCTCACTGGACCCAACCATTCACTTTTTCCCTCTTTTACTTACCATTGGTATATATATATATATATATATATATATATATTACTTAACTTTTGCGGAAGACTTGCTGCTGCTAAAGAGCCTTTTTTGTTTTAAGGCTCAAGCCTTTCCAATCCCACCTTACCAGCTTAGGCTTGAAGATCAACGGCATCTGATTCTCCATAAAATTGGTGGTACCAACAAAAAATGCTTGGACTTATATCTTTTTAGACAGTCTAATGCCTCTTAATTTTTAACTCTTTTCAATCGGGAATAATATAGGTGATAATTAGAACTACAAAATCTAGAGGCATTGACATGTTGATTCAAGCTGCCAAGGTCGATGAAATCTTTGTTTTCTCACAAGCTTTTGCTTCAAATTAAAATACTGTGTGAAAATGATATTGTAGCCCAACAGGGAACCTTAACTACCCAAAATCTTTAACCTCTTGGAACTAATCCAAACAACATTCGGTGCCAACTTTTTTTTTTTTCAAAAGATGAATAAATGATACCCTAAACTATAGAGAGCAGTATGACAAGCAAAATGCAGTTAACTAACAAACTTCAAGTACCTTAACGGATTTTTTAGAATTTAGAAACAGTTTTTTGAGTACGACAGAGGCAAAGCCAATGCCTCCTGCTCTAAACTGTAAATGAAGGATCACAATATATATATATATATATATATAAACATTTTTCTCCAGCTTCGGGTGTTGCAAACATCCAATAAGTATATTCATAATAAATATGAAAACAATATTATAACTATAACCCAATAAGTTTAAACATAATTAACACAATATATTTAATATATATGTATTCATATTTAAAATTTTACCAGATTAAATAATCTGTATTATATAAAAATATTAGCAAGTGTCTATTCATTAATGGCACTGGTTAATATAATGTATTTGTAAAAAAAATATAATTAATGTAATTTTTTTGATTTAAAAAGGCTAATGTATAAAATGCAAAAAAAAAAAAAAAATCTATTGAAATAATGAATATGTTCTCCTATAAACACGACATGCCCTACTTATATTTTCAGAATCGACATAAATATAACAAAACCCAAGTCAATAAGTCAATAACACAAATTACTAGATCCTTCAAAAACCCAACCCAAGCAAGCTCTAAAAGGTCGAAAGAAAGAAGAGAAAGGCTAGGCGGCAATCCAAAGAAAAAGAATTATTCTCTTCCCCGATCCTATTTTTCTAGATTAATTTTTTTATTCTCTCTCTTTTTTTTTTTAGGTTTTCTTTTACAATATCTTTTGATTTCGTGTACGTGTCTAGAATAGATACAATTTCCATTCCCATCGCTCGTGCCACATTCTTTCTGAATGTGGATCCTAATTACTTTACGCTTTATGAGGCAAAGAGGCTAATCAATAGATTTTGAGACCCTAATTAGAACTCTGACCACCTCCTTTCACAACACAGTTAATTTGATGCAACAATAGCATACTATTACAGCCACCACCGCACCAATGCGAGTTGAGCATTCCAGAAAACAGGAAATAGAGCAAAGGCAGGCAGGAAGGAGGACAAGAAATGGAGAGATTTTAAGAGAACAAATTGAGAGAAGCAAAAATAACCAAACCAATGAATGTGTATTCCACATGATTCTGACCCCACAATGCAAAAGGGTAAGACTACGAGAGACACTTTTGGTGCTGGTTGGGTCCCAACATGTTTTCTTTGCCAAACAGCTAGCAGAGGAAAGAAAGAAAGAAAGGATCTGTTTTATTGAGTCAATCAAAGCAAATACATAGAGACGCGCCCACATAGCTACAGCTACGGCGAGTCACAAAACCTGTTGGAGATTTTTTAGAGCTAAAGACTAACTAGTTCGACAGGCCCTTTTTTACCTGGCATTGACAAGAGCCCTCCCTTGCTAAACAGGCATGTCTCATTCATACGTGCTTTTAGCTTCTAATTGTCTATCCAAAGTTGGCAGCGAGAATTACGATGTTGAGCATCCTCATTTCCTCAAGGAGATGAAGCCGAAGAGGTCTTCGAAACAACAGGTTGCTGGTCATCAGGAAACCCCAATTTCCCATACAACCCCTGATTCATGAAAAAAGGGTAAATGTCAAACCAAACCACAATATCTATCCCCAGTTTGATCAGAAAATCAGTGTCATTCTCATAAAAGATGCAGTTCTATCCTTGCAGTAATTTGATCCTAATCAAATTTTTTGATAATTGCAATTATTTGTAAATAAGCCATGCCAAAGACTAAGGAGGTTCTTTCGGGGGTCCTAAAACCATTTAGCTTCATAAAATGCAATGATGAGATTGATACTTATTCATGCCATAAAAAGTACCACTGATCTAGTAACACTAAATAAGGGTATTTCTGGTCTGCTAAACAAGGAAAAGGAAAAACTATTAAGTATAAATTTTCAGTAATATCACAAAGAGTAAACTTCTGCAGCAATCAAGGAAATTCACGTGATGAAGGATTATGAGGCCAAACCAAAGAAAAATAAGTTTACGTACCTTTGCATCATTGATTGCATAAGCAACACAATAGTGCTCCTGAAAATCAGCAGTTTGAAACAAAATCAATGGTGACAACATTAATATAATCTGTAAAATTTTTAATCAACAGATAAAAGGCATAAATATGCGCCACCACTTATCCATGCAAGTTGCCAGCCACAGTTGCAAGGAGTAAGACCTCTAGTTGTCATTTGTCAGGCTAGCAAACATAAACTAAAGTTCATCTTATTTTCCATGTACTACTAGAGTGTTCACTTTCTGTTTCAGTGAAAAATTCACCTACCTGCATCATATGCCATTCTTCAAATTCATCAAATAGTTCCAGCCGCTCAATTCTGATCACCAGAGCATCAAATATAAGAATACTCCCAAAGAATATTTGATAAATGCATATATGGCAAGCTTCCCAATGTAAGGTACAAGAAACGGAGTTAAAGTGTGAGCTAAGAAATTGGAAGGAATTCTCTTTATATCTTCTCAAAAACCTTGAAAGAAAGGAAGCGAAGATTCTTCTTTTCAGTAAAGCAGCATTTTTAGAGCAGCGATGGCATGCAGACAAAGAGAACAGTAATTCATTATCTGATTCAGATTTGAACTTTCTACTGCTAAAAGTAGTTCTAATCTGTTAGAAAGAAAATCTTTGCCCTCAACAGAAAATTATTGGTCCAATTTTAAGTTACACTCGATAGCTGCTTTGTTTTCATCAATGTGGCCTATTAGTGCAGCTTGCACAGTTCCCAAGCCAATTAACCAGGTCATGGCCTTGGCTGTTGGATATTTATAGAATAAAAATGGTGACAAAATCCTACTACTATGCACAGCAAACAGATCCATGGATAAAATTTATGCAATCAATAAGCGATAAATAGCATACTTAATGTAATTCTTATCAAATCAATGACACTATATATCAGACTTAGCTGACGTGATGATAATAAAAAAAGCCATCAGAATGAAATCTAGTTCAAAATAAGTAACGGGTAAATTCCATCAAGCTCAGAAAGAAGCCATCTGTGCTGTCAAATTGGTCGTCGGTGATGACATAGATGAAAGACTACAAATTTATGATGTTAAAGCATACCTGCGTCTCTCATGGGCGTCAATAAATTTACTATAAACTTTCAGCATGTCCCAGGCTACAGCTTTCTGAAATCTCACACAGAGAAAACACAAAAGACATTAAAAAGAACATAAAGGATTAATGAATTAATAAAATTCAAAAGAAAAGAAAACTAAAAAGTCCTGCTCAGGAGAAAAAAAAAAAAAAAGAATAAAGGGAACAAAGAACATACAACAATTACGTGTGTATTATGATACCCTAATTTCTAAAAATTAGAGTTCATCACTCTAGCAGTTTTTAGGAAGAAAGGAAAGGAGAAGGATAAATTGT
>JBBYHM010000026.1:3681075-3693445 GCA_038381775.1 Adansonia rubrostipa
ATATATATATATCCTTAGTTTAATCCATTTTTATACCGTAATTAGGGTCTTCATTTCTTTTCTAAGTCTAGATATAACCCTTAATCTCATGTAATTAATAAACTTAGTCAATATTTTATCTATGTACTGTTTATCGGGCTATCAAAATTAATTTTATAGATTTTCAGTTAATGAATGTAAACACTTCCAAGTTGTTAGTAAAAATTCTATTCTCATCAAATTTAAAAGCAAAAATGACATTAAGTGCAATTTTTTTTCCTATATATATATATATATATATATATATATTTCTGGCTGAACTTTGGAAATGTTGAGTCGAATATGTTGACGGGAGAAACGGTTAAATAAAATTAATGGTAATAGTTTTCCTACGTTATTATTTAAAATTGAGCCATAAAACGACATTTAATGCAAGGAATGTCTACCGCTGTTCTTTCAAATGGAATGATAGAAATTGATGTTTGGTGGAAAGATAGAGAAACATATACCCACTACCAATTTATCTAAAAGATTGGTTGATGACTTTTGAGAATTTGGTAATTAACAAAGACCCAAGTCTAAAACACTCTCTATTAATTATTGTTAATCCGTAATATAATCCATACATCATCTGCAGGCAGTTGAAACAAAGAATGGTGAGTCATTTTAAAGAAAAATAAAACAAGAAAGTGGTAGTTTCATTTCCTTTTTTTTTTTCTATTTGTTAATAAATTCCACGCACGTGTTTGAATAACCTAAAGTAAATTTGAAATTTCGAGGAAGAAGATGTAAATGGCAATAAAATAACCAAAAGAAGACATTTCAATTCTACTTTGAACTTTCAAGTGTGAAGAACTGTCAATTGCTCTTCCTTTTATGTCTACCAACTTCCAACTTTGGCTAAATATATACATATATATATATATATATAATCCTCCAACGAGGAAACCCTAGCTTTGTTCCAAGAAAGCAATGTGGGTTAATGAGAGTACCTCAGTGTCTGATTTTGCTTTCTTGGACTCCGTTAGTCAGCATATTCTGGCTGATGATTTTGAAGCTTCTTTGAGTTCTTCAGACATGGTGTCGTTCAATGCGCCCTTATTTGGCTGGACTACTTCCAGCTTCCTGAGTAGCGGTGTTCTCCCGTTAAAACTAGACAAAGACTCGACACCGCCTGAAAAAGTGGAGAAGCCACAGGAAAAGGCTGGTCAAGTAGAGGCTGCAGCGGTGGTGCGTGGAAAAGGGGTGAATTACAGGGGAGTGAGAAGGAGGCCATGGGGAAATTATGCCGCAGAGATAAGGGACCCTGACAAGAATGGCGCAAGGGTTTGGCTAGGGACTTACGGGACACCTGAGGACGCTGCTTTGGCTTATGATAGAGCCGCTTTCGAGATTCATGGCTCCAAAGCTAAGCTCAATTTCCCTCACTTGATCGGTTCAAGCAACATAAAACCTGTTAGAGTGGGCCCAAGGCGTCGCTCACCAGAGCCGTCGTCTTCTTCATCGTTGTCCTCGCCCATGCCAAAGCGGATAAAGAAGGCCAACTAATGGCTACGAACGAACTGGCAATTTCATTTGATCAATTAATGACCGATTCGATCTTGTTAATTAGTCCTTCAACTTTCAAGACATGAAATCCAGTTAAAGCAATCGATTGAGTTTGATTTGATTACAAAAACTCCACCAAAAAAAGCAAGATGTTCCAATTTGCTACATGTGGAAATGGAATTAGTTTGAGTTTTATATATGACAATCTATGTTTCTCAAAACTTTTCTTTTTGTTGCTCTTTTATACTTACTGTTTCAATTTAGAATATTAATTGAATTTTTTTTTTAAGTATTTATATCCATCGTATAGGATGTATGTTTGGATATGATATGGGAGTACTCTTCCAAGAACTAGCCCTCTAATTTTGCCATGTTACAATTCAAAAGGTGATTATGGACGTTGTAAGAGATCGTGCAATGTGTATCTAATCAAGCATACTGTATTAGTAATAAAAGGGAAAGTATTATGAAAATTTCCGAAGCTTGTTAGCTTGCGAATATGTTTCCTCTGCCTTCTTCAAAAAATTTTTTTTTGCCATTTGAACAAATAAAGTACACTGATGTTTAATTGTTTATAACGAAAATTGGGCAAATGACAAGAAAACGTCAGAGAAGCACCAAAAGAAGTGCCAAAAAGGGCCGAGGAAATCTGCTTGTTATCTCCTCGCAGCAATCACTGTATTCAAAGTTGTTGGTTATTAACTACTCTTTTTCATAATCGCTCCCTGTGAAAAAAAAAAAAAGAAAAGAAAAAACCTTTGTAGTTTGGACAATTGAATCGAGAAAGGTGTTGGGCTTACTAAGCTAGGTCTGATTTGCACCTTAGCCCAACATAAATCAATGTCGGCATACAAAACCAAACACAACATAAGCCCAATCTTTTTTTTCCTTTTTTCATTGTCTCCGATATGAGGAATGTTCTCCGAACAACATCCGTCCTCCTGCGTTCCTTCTTCACGCGGACTGTGGCTGTCTCTTCGGCTAAAGTGTTTCTCTTCCTAGTTCTATGCTAGAGTTCCAACCGTAAATCTACTACTGCAAATTGTCTTGCTTTTCGGCTAATAGTTTGAGACCGAACAGGCTGCTTTTTATTTTTTTGATGGATCGTTGGAGTGGTGTTTTAAAGGTTCAGTTAGACTCAAACAGTAGGAATTACTACAGAATCGCCGCATCTCTTTGTTTCTCGTCTACCTCCAAATCCCTAATTGTAAGTTTTTTTTTTTTAATCAAGCTTTAAAAGCATCCTTTGAATGTAATATCTTACGAAATCATTGTAATTAGGTGCCTTCAGCGAATGCCATATTTTTCAATGGAGACAGAGTTGAAGGGAGCAGGAATCCAGTGGTTGAGAGACTATCAGATCTGCAAAAAATAGCCGAAGTTTTAGTTTCTAAATTTGGTGGGTCTATTAATGCTTGGGTTATCGAGGCTTCCACTTTCAATGGGCCTTTTGCTGTTTATAAGGATTTCATTCCATCAGTCAATAGATACGGGGAACCTAAATCATATTCCCCTATTGGATTCCCAGCTTCTAGATCAACTGTCTCACTTTTATCAAATTGCCTTCAACAGGTATGTTTGATAATCGCAAATTAAAAGCGTTCTTGCTTCATCATTTAAAAGATATAAATTTGATGAATTTGCAGAAATTGCTCGTATATGTCTTTGCCTCTGGTATACCAAAAATTAAAGTTTTATTTAGTTTGTTAATTTCCCCTTTGGAGTCCCCAGCAAGCATTTGTGGAATTCTAACTAGTTTGGGGTTTATTTAATGATTTCTCCATGTAATAAATTTATCATTTGTTGCAGGCAAAAAATGTAATAGCAAGTGGACTGAGGCAATCATGTTCCATCAGTTTATCTGCATCATCTCAACCCAAAACCTTAATTCTTGGTTTTAGCAAGGGTGGAACAGTAGTTAACCAGCTTGTCGCTGAACTTGGTTCTTTGGATGACAAATCCTCGGCAAATCCTACCCATGTAAGAGAACAGCCTGGGGTTAAGGAATTATCTGGTGTGCAACAACGAGAGTTTCAAATAATTCCTACGACAAAGGAAAGCTTATTGAACAGCATCACTGAGATTCATTATGTGGATGTGGGCTTAAACGCTTATGGTGCATACATCACTGACCAAAACGTGATTGGAAGAATATCAAAACGCCTTGCAGATGGAGGAGGCCCGGGCATTCGTTTTTTGCTTCATGGAACTCCTAGGCAATGGTGTGACACGCGGCGAACTTGGATACGAGATGAAAAGGACAAATTGTATCAGTTGCTTGAATCTGAGGCTTCGAGAAGTGGTGGCAAATTAAAGGTGTGCGAGATATTTTATTTTGCTGATAGACATCCTGATATGCAGATGCATTTTGAAGTTATTGAAAAGATGGATGTTAGTTGATTGAACGCTACACTTGATTCAGTTAATCTTTGAGACCTAGATTTTTTTTTTTCTTTTTTTGTATAATTAAAAATTAAAGGGTTTCATATGTTTCTTGTATCAGAATGCTCTAACTCAAAAGGATATTGTGGATTAAAGTCGTTGATTAGAATACAACTAAGCACTATGCAGTAAACAGAATGCTTTTTTAAAGATCAAATTGACATGTCTGCATCAAAAAGATTTCATTTAACATGCTTTAATAACTGCCAGAAAAACACATACATAATCTATAAAATGCTGATCATAAAAGGGCACCCGTTGCTCTTCGGAGAAGATTCTGGGGAGCCATGCATGTGAGAAAGCTTGGGTTCTTCACAACTTCCAGTTTCAGGCCATAAAAAAGGCACCCATTGCGAACTCTCCCATACAATTCAAGTCGTTTTGGGTAATTCAAGTTTGACACTCTGGATTCTTTAGATTCAATCTCGTAATTGTAAGATAAAATCGAACTAATTATTTGATTGAGTCATGTTTTAAACAGATTTAAGTTATTGAAGACGTTGCAATTAATACAGAGATAGAAATGATAAGGTACAGGTTTACATCAGCTCCCCGTGCAAAGATTTGTTACAAAGGAAGGGGAAGGAAATTTACCCAAATCTAAAAGCAAACTTTAAAAAAGCAACAAATAGTGAGACAAAAGGGGAGAAAATTAAAAAAGATTATGTGAGCTTCTTCTTATATTTGAATAGATACAGTGAAGGTAAAGCATCCTTACGGCATATGAAACCCTTGGCTACGATTAAGGTAGTTCCCGAATTACATGGAAGGTTCTACCTGGAGGTGCTCGAGGTTTCTAAGTACAATTCTTGCAAAGATTTTAGCCTCAATAGGGGCATTTGCTGCGGCAGCTGCAGCGCGTAGAATCCTTGCTGCTCCGGCACCCTGCATAAGACTAGCATGGTGCACAGCATGTCGACCACCAGGAATGGTGAACTGCAATTATTGAATAAAAAAAATGGAAGATGTAAAAATCCTTTGGTGTAAGTTTAGCAATATATATTAAGAAGGATGAGTTCTTAAAACAGGACCTTAATAACCAATGGAGCCCAGAGGGAATCCATAGGCATAAATTACCTGGAGTAGAGCAAATGCAGCACATGCCTTGAGTATTGAAGAAGAGTTTCGAAGCATGGAAACAAATCTTCCAATTTCAGCCCCACTAAGGAACATAAAAGTCATGTTAATTCAGAGAGATTAACTTTAGAGTCAAGCCCTCACACACGCATGCAGGTATGACATGACATTACATGAAAGAGAGAGGGCTAATATCAAAGGGTGATGCGGCTACTCAACATGATTAATGAATTTTAAACAGTACAGGATAGCCGGAATGGAATTTTAATGAAGAAAATTTGGCAAGCCAGCTCATTAAACAGGTTATTTGATCAAGTGTAGCACAAAGGGAGACAGACAGATACAGTTGTGTTTCCTAGTTGACATCTATTGCTGGCCATTTTCTTTCTGCACTTACCTGTTATGAAATTGAGAACACAATTATCTCAAAGCACAAATCCATCTGGTATACAAACGGGGCGTAAAGGATGAGGGAAGTAAACCTGCATCTCAGATGCCCTGCTTCATGAATGTGAGCTTTTTCAGTTACTTGTGACAATGCTGCAGGAGCTGATGAAGCAGCTGCTGCTGCGAATGCTTGTGGATCAGAGAATGTGAGAATAAAAGCTTCAATATGCTTCAAAGCCATTCTTCTGGCCCCATCCAAGCTCACACTCTTTGAAGTGCATTCTGATAATTTGCCCATTGGTGCAAGCTCATCAATTCTGCTAAAAATATCATTGAACCAAATTATATCTTCCAACAGGACACATAAAACATATGATATCTTGCATATGCATCATAAACCACTAATTGCTTGGTGATATCAACTTCATCCTTTAGGGTATTCACTCACTCCAGCCCTTCAATTTTTTACTTCTACCAGATAGCACTCTCAGAATGTAATTTTCTGAAAAAAGTAAATCATTTAATACCCCTTAAAGTAACTATGGCCACTGTTATGAGTTTAGCTAATCAGTTGGCTTTATTTTTAATTTGTTACCTTTTCTCTCATGCAACGAAGGACATAAAAGGGGAAAACAAGAATCTGATACCAACATTTGATAACTAGATATATAAGGGGGAAAAAAACCAAATTTGCAAAATTTTACTGTACTACACACCATAATATGTGAATGCAGCCTTTACTAGGGCTAAATTGAACCCAACTCATTATTTAGGAACAAATAACGGTCGGCATCCAGACCAGATTCCAACAAAATCAATACTGAAGCAAATGCAGGAAAAACAGATTACATAATTGAACTTATTTGAAAGATTTCAGAAGAGAGGACCATATGAACTTCGTCCATAAATAACTTCACCAATTTACTTTATTTAGAAGCTGTTATAAGGATATATATATATATATATATATGCTGGCTTTCGGTCTCGGTAAAAATTGTCTTTAACCTCAGATTTCATCATGATAAGGCACACTACAACATTATATACGAATTACAAATTATAGAGATAAGCATACAAGTGAATTAAACGCTACAAGAAAATAGACAAAGTTAAATTAAACTTTATAAAATTAAGGATAGAAACAATTACCTCCCATCAAACATGTATGCCAGAGCCAATGTAGCCATGAAGCGTGCCATCTTTGATGCTGATGAAGAACAAAGATGAACAAGTGCAGGAACTCCACCCTCTTCCACTATCCGAAGAGCATTACCATGATTAAAAGCAAGGTTCCAAAGAGCCCCTGCAGCAGTTTCATGAACATCCTGAAAGCAAAAGCATAAGTTAAGAACAAATAAAATGCCACCTGAACAAAAATAAGTTACACGAAATGCTTACTTCAGCATCAGAACGTGCAAGTGCAATCAATGGTGCAACACCACCTCCTTGTCCAATAGCAATGCTGACAAAGACCAAATACAAATAGCATATATTCAGCCTATTAGAGTTTCATGGCATGACAAAGCGAGAATATTTTATATGAGTAATTAATGAACTAGAAGAAAATTGCAGTTGCACCATTAACAATAAGAAATTATTTAATCCAGTTCAGCCTATCATTCAGTGGCAAACTTCAATTAGTCATCATGAAGCTTTGCTAGTGGTAATCATAATGACAAGAAGCAGCAATCAAATTATGCTGATTAGCAGAAACATGCATTTTGAAAACTTCAGAACAGCAATATGCGAATTGCTAAAGGTTTAGGGCCATCTTCACCAACCTACTTTGGAGAGGTCAAAAATTGGATGGCATCAAAGGATTAAGACAAAAGAATTGTCTGGAAAAGAAGAAAGAAAATGAGAAGGCAGCACAAATAAAAGGGTTCTACTCCTCTAGTTTTAAGACATATTCCAGATGCATAAAAATCCATGAGGGCCAAAATTAGAAAAAAAAAAATTATATAGCACTTAACGTGTTCAGACTGAAGGAACTCTATCACCAACTCTCGCATAGGTTTGCACAGAAGAAAAAATCACAATACCTGTTGGCTTCCGACACTGACAATCCCCAGAGAGCACCAGCCGCCCTCTCTTGAAGACCCGGAGAAGCATTGGAACAGGATTGGGCAAGAGTAACCTACATAAAATTTAAACAAAAAAAAAACCAGTAAGATGTAGTGAGCTCTTTACCTAATGAAACACATATAAATGAAACATATATTACAACAAAAAATTTGTTCACATAGGCTCTATCAGAGAATTATCATGATGCTAAGAGCACAATTCAACTAATCATCAACAATGCTCAAATAAAGTAGCACTTCTATGGTGGCTAATATTTCAGGATTCAGAATTTTGCATCATCTCACCAACATAACAAGGGGAAAGGAATGAAACATCCAAAGATATCTGCTGGAATCCAGGCATACATGAAAGAGAAAACCTCAGATGAGTAAGACACCTTCGCTCCGCATCTAAAAATATTAAGGTAGATTAAGGGATTTAAGGCAGCAAACATGATTTAAAAGTATACAGAGAATAATTTGTCCAAGCAAAAATTATGTAACCTATACATGACTAAAGTTACTGGACATTTGAGCGGCCTTTAGGTAGACCTGAAACAATTATCCACTTTTTGCTGCACATAATGATAATCAAGACTACCCCTGCTTGGAGAAAAAAAAAAATTAGGGGCTAAAAAGGAAAAAAAAATCATACCAATGCCTCAACACCACCAGCTGCAGCAATTGCTTCACGATTTCTGTCATCAAATGACAAATTCCACAATGCACCAGCAGCTTCTTGCCTGTTGCAATCAGCAGCTATCATCATATACATTAGAACAAAACTAGGGGAACAGCATAATTTTTTGCATGGCGAAAAAAAAGTTATGGTCTATACTGGACTTATTATTGTGGGATCAGCAAGAAAAACGAAGAGAGCTGAAACAAATATTGCGGGACCAGCAGATGAATATTGACACTATGTAGAGGCAACAACATCTAATAGGCAGGTATAAAGATAGAAAGATATTCAGCAACAGAGAATCAGAATTTGAAATAGGATTTTGATGGAACTAGAGGCAAAAATATATGAAAAACTAGGACAGATATGCCTCGAGCTCCACCCAAAATCAATTCTAAAGATTCAATTCCATGCTGCCAAACACAGCAAAAATTATAGTGAGAAAATGCAGTCACACTAAGACGCACAAATGATTTATGAATGTATTTATGATATCAAAGAGCCAGCTGAAATAGGTGATTTTAAATTACCTGACCCCTTCATGAGGAGAACGAGTAAGTTGAACTAGTGCTTCAATAGCACCAGCCTCTTGTCCTACAGCAGCATTGTTACTGTTGCTATCACCATGAGCAGCCAAATTTGCTAAGGCACGAGCAGCCTATTATATATTTAGACGTGGCATTAATCAACTCGCAAGAAACACATAGTACATGGAATCAGAAGAAATCTTAGAATCCTGAAAAAGAAAAAACTGGGTTCCAACACAAATGTAAAGAAAAGCAAGTTGACAGTTGAAACCATGACGTGGAATATTGAATTTACGAGCTTTCCTAATTCCATGCCTACCAGAATGCAGAATGCATGTCTTAATTAAGCATTTGCACATGACAGGATGCTTAGCATCAGAAGAAGTGCAGTATGGCATTGATGAATGTACTAAGAAATTTTAAACAATCTTAAACAATGTGAAAAAATATCCTAGAGACTGCAGTATCAATTTCTTAGTTGTTAAGACTAGGTCTAATAACACAGCAAAAATCAGATAATTCTAATTATTCCAAATCAAAACGGACCAATGGAACTTTAGTGAATATATCATGCATAGTCAAAGGTTCCCTCTTAATTGCGAAAGTAATGGCACCTGTTCTTGCACTCCTTCAAACCTGTAGTTGCAGGCAAGCATCACCAATGCATGTACACCACCTGCAATGGAAACTTCCATACTACATTTATCATCAGCTGCCAAATTTGCCAAGGCACCAGCTGCACGTTCCTGAAAACACACAAAGGAAATCATGATCCAACCAACGAAGTATAGCCTGAAACCATGTGAACCTCAGATGCTACATGATATTTAAACATAGTACACAAGCCAAATACATTGCATAAAGAGAGACATACCAGAACTCCATCACCACCAGAGGACCATTTGAATATAAGGTCAACCAAAGCTTTGACTCCACCAGCCTCAGCAATTGCAGCCTAATTTGTTTAAAAAATGTGGTTAGAACTTGAGATTGAAAGCTTATGTTCCCTGGTATGAGAAAAGGCACTGAATGGTACAAACCTTGTGCTCTTCCCCGACAGAAAGGTTCCATAGCCCTCCTGCTGCCTCCTCAGCAACCAGCCTGTTCATGGACCTTGCCAACCCAGCAAGGATATTAATTCCTCCTTCTTCAGCAACAGCTTTTGCAACATTCGCATTCACAGACAAGTTAGCTATAGCCTACACCATTCAAACGTCCAAATCAACTCGAATGTGAGATGAGAAACAAGCAACCTAAGTATTTAAGAACATAGATGGAAAATGATAACCCACATAGAAATATTATGAATAACATATCCTATAGAGACCCCAAGTATCAAATAATCCTATGATCACTAGAGTAAAGAAAATCAGTTAAAAGAAATGAATATGATGATAGTTGCACTGTGACAATAAAACTTTTTTTTTTTCAACGTAGAAGGAAAAATATATAACCTTTGCAGCCTCTGACTGAAGCCCTTCCCGCCAAGAATTTGCTAAGTTCAGAAGAAGTCCGATGCCACCATCTCGCATAACTGCTTCAGCCCGTCCAGAGTCTATGCTAGCATTTTCATCATCAATAACAACAAAAGTTGCAAGCCCAGTGGCGGCCTTTTCTTGAACATCCTCTTGTGAGCTTTGTATTAGGCTAAGCAACAGTGCTGCCCCTTGCTTAAGCCAGAAATCATCAAGGCCTTGTGGGTTGCTCTCAGCAGTACGCAAAAGCGTATGAGATAGTATCCATTCAAGCCAAGTCATAATCTCATCCAAGTTTTTATCTTTGTTCTTTGAGCGCCTCCAATCCACAAACACATTCCTCCCTTTCTGTGCAGTATCGGCAAATAGAGAAGATAGTGCTCTAAAAGGATCTGAAAAAAGAGCAAGCAACAATTTGTCTTTGGTTTGAATGGTGCTAACAGTGGTGTCCTCTTCAAGAACTGGACAATTTAAAGCACACAAAACCCTCAAGCTCTGGGAAGAGGATAACAATCTAGAAACAGCAGTTAAACCAATGTCAGTTCTTGAAACATCCAACCCAATCAATTTAGGTAGCTTGTGCCAGAGATTTGAAACCACATCCCATTTCATATTTGACGTCCCTGCAACAGAGAGGAATTGAACAGATAAAATATTTCCCATTGCTGCCTCATCAACATTTAGACAATCAAGGAACCCAATATCAAGCAGATTCGGACAGTGCTTAGCCAAAGCATTGATTGCATCGGCGAAAACATCCCTTATTCCAGACAATCGAAGTTTCTTCAATTTTGGACAGCAAAAAGCTATTGCTTTTATAGCATCACCAGTGATCTTCTCACAAAAGTCTGGCCCAAGCTGAAGACTTTCCAACGCTTCATGTCGAGCAACAATCACAGATAGAGTAGCATCAGTTATTTTCCTGCAGTAATCACCACTTATTTCAAACAAATTCTTAGCTTGAAGATGAATTATTGCATCAGCTGACTCTGCCCCTCGAAATCTAAGCTTTTGAAGGTTCACACACCTAGAAGAAAGTGAAGTAGCCATTGTAGTATCAAATTTATGAGAACGGAGATCCAATGAACGCCATAAACACTGAGAAGCACCCAAAACCCTCCATGTCCTACAAGTTGATGACAAGCTCGCCCTGTCTCTATAACTCAGACATGAAAACAACTGAATCACTGTATCATCAGGTAAGGTTGTCCAATCCACAACCCCATTTGTCTCAGGACCTAAATCCTCAATTTCAGTTTCAGGGTAACTTAGTGAGACAACGTCATCCTTCCCTTTATTTGCCACCTTGCGCCGCACCCTACGACTCATATCTTGATCAATCTAATAAGGACTCCAGATGCCGAAATCCTTGCAACCTCAAAGCAACTTAACCCTATAACCAGTAAGTGCAAGAACAAGGAACTAAATACCTAAACCCTTCAAACTCAAACACCCAATTCATAAAACCACTGAACAAGCATGAGAGACCAAAAAAGCAATAGTCCGTGGCCTCAAAAACCCTAACCCTCAAACCACCAATGGAATTTTATGTATGTCATAACCAACAAATCTTGAATTCTGATAATTTACAACAGTCAAATTGTCCGACATCAACAACCAAATAGAATCTAGAATGATAAATGCATTGCAGGGAAGGAAATCGAATGTTCTTCTCACACCTAAGAGATTTCAGGCTTTCTGGGTAAACCCTTAAATCTCGTAGCTTTCAGATTAAATCACTAAGCCCTTTTTATCTGATTATATTAAAAGAAGCTTCAATGGAATTAAAAAGAAAAAATGAAACAGTGTCCGAGGGAATTCAGGCAATCATATGAGAGAGAAAGAGAGGGAAGGAAAAAAAAAAAAAAAAACACAAAGAAACGAAACGTTCAAGCCATGTGTCAAATACTCTGTTGGCTAATCTCCATTTTGCAACACCATATAAAGAAGTCATGGGCATAGGCTCATCGCAAAGAAGCATAATTTTCTGTTTTTTTTTTCTTTGGAATCAATGCAGAAGCTCCATTCCATACTGTAATTCTTTCCTCTTACATTACGTTAACGTACTTTGTTGAGTTTAATTTGTCTCAAGTTCAACTGGTTATGGCTTGTTCTTTCTTTTTAAAAAGTCTAAGCCTTTGGTTTTGGTCTTATTTGTACAATATATTTTATATACATTTAGATTGACTT
>JBBYHM010000026.1:3693545-3714184 GCA_038381775.1 Adansonia rubrostipa
AAAAAAGATAAAATAATAATTTATAAAAAATTGGATTTTGAATCTTGAGGGCATTAATGGTTGTTTAATGCCACAAATAAGATATTGTGAGTTCGGTAATGAAAAAAAAAAAGGTTGTGAGTTTAATGGCGCATTAGTTTCGTCATTTGATTTTAACTGTTACAAACACGTTAAATGGCTATTAATTTTCATTGTCAACTTTTATTTGAATAATATAATTAAAATTTTCATTCACATTTCAAAGATTTGAAAAATTGGACACTTACAAAATAAGTAATTTTAATTATGACGATTCACATTTTATTCATTCCAATAGTTAAAGTATTTACGATATTAGAGTATTTACAAGTTTCATATATTTAAATTTTAAAATATAATGGATGGATTTTATTGGATGAAAGAATTAGTTATTTCGGATTCCATAACTGAAGGTTCATTATTGAATCTTCGAATACTAAGGGAAAACAATAATAACAATAATAATAATAATAATAATAATAAACTAAATTAATCTAAAATGAATAATGACTACTATTTGACAAATATACATTATATATATATATATATAATTATACCGATTTAGTAAAAAAGCGAAGCCCGCATTTGCAGTTATATTCAAGGAGAAAAAGAGAAAAAAGAAAAGAAAATAACAGTCTGGATCTGGCTTAGTGAAAAATAGCAATCCCGCAAAATCAGTGTCTAACGTCATCGAATTCCGATACTATATAAATATATACGATCAATGCAACACTTTTTACTGCAATTAACCCTTCAGTTTCCTTAAACATGGGGAGCCAACTGAAACATGCTGCTTCGTCTTCTTTTTTCTCTCATTTATGCTCCTCCGCTCGCAGAGCCAAAACCCTAAGCTCCTCCACTAATCGCACTAGCTCTGGCGATGGCCTCGTCCGCCGTCTCGGCGTTTTCGATCTCCTTCTTCTTGGCATCGGCGCATCTATTGGTGCCGGGATCTTCGTCGTCACTGGAACCGTCGCTCGTGATGCTGGTCCCGGTCCGTGTCATTTTCAATTCTCTCCTTTTTTTTTAATCGGTTCCAGGATTTCTTTTCTGAATTTAAAATTTGCGCGTTTTCATTTCTGTCATAGGAGTGACGATTAGTTTCATACTCGCGGGAGCGTCGTGTGTGTTGAACGCGCTGTGTTACGCGGAGCTGGCGTCTCGGTTTCCGGCCGTAGTCGGAGGCGCTTACTTGTACGCCTATACGGCGTTCAACGAAATTACAGCGTTTCTTGTATTCATGCAATTGATGTTTGATTATCATATTGGAGCAGCTAGTATCGCACGTAGCTTAGCGAGCTACGTGGCCACGATTTTCGAGCTCATTTTTCCTTCTTTGAGAGGAAATATACCGCCTTGGATTGGTCATGGCGGTCAAGATTTATTAGGAGGAGCTTTGTCTATTAATATTCTGGCTCCGATTCTTCTTGCCCTTTTGAGCATTATTCTTTCTTGGGGTGTTGGGGAATCTTCTGCCGTTAATTCTTTCATGACTGCAACCAAGGTGCTCTCCATTTTTTTTGTTGTTTTTATTTTCTGAATTCTGATACCTGTTTCTCCTTTGCGAGAGTAAAAAACTAAATGGTACTAAGATACAAAAGCAAATAAAATTTGTGAATGATGAGAAGTTAACAATTCGATTTCGCGTGGAACAATTAACATAGTAACTTTTGAGAAAGTACTAAATGCAGCAAGCAAAGAAGGAAAATGGTGAAATGGGGTTAACCCTTTTTCATATTTAACTATTTTGCAGGTTGTCATTGTTCTTTTCGTCATTATTGCTGGTGCTTTCAAAGTTGACGTAGATAATTGGTCTCCTTTTATTCCCAATGGCTTTAAAGAAGTATTGACGGGTGCCACTGTAGTATTCTTTGCATATGTTGGATTTGATGCGGTTGCTAATTCTGCCGAAGAATCAAAGAGGCCTCAGGTATTCTTTCTTTGAGATAAACTCTTATGCTACAAAGTATTATAATTTATGTTACTAATGTTTATCTTGTATTATATTTCTACGCAGTGTCCGCATATCATTTATAGTGTGATTCTTAATACTTCCTCCGTTTTAATTTTGATATTTCAGAGGGATTTGCCGATAGGAATTTTGGGAAGTCTGCTTATATGTGCTGCATTGTACATTTGTGTTTGCTTGGTGATCACTGGGATGGTACCATATAGTCTCCTGGGAGAACATGCCCCATTAGCTGAAGCTTTTGCGTCCAAGGGTTTGAAATATGTTTCAATTCTAATTAGCATTGGAGCTGTTGCTGGGCTTATGACAACCCTTCTAGTTGGTCTTTACGTCCAGGTAGATTAACTTGAAATTTCATTGTTTTTGTTATGTCCTTCTTGAGTAACATGTTCCAGTGTACATGATGGAATGTTTCTCTGAGCAGTCTCGATTGTATCTTGGACTTGGAAGGGATGGGTTACTGCCTTCAATATTTGCTAAAGTGCATCCAAAACGCCGCACACCTATTCATTCTCAAATCTGGGTCGGTACAATTGCTGCTATTATGGGAGGACTATTTAACGTGCGTGCCCTATCACACATTCTTTCGGTTGGCTCATTGGTATGACCTTACGTTTTTTACCTTTTTGAAGAAGTCATTGCCCAATGTTTGTTTACATCATTATGGTTATTAAATTCTCCGAAATTATTGTGCATGCTTTTACTTCGTTCGAAGTTGTAGATACCAAATAAGCATGACTCACAAATTTAAGTAGGTGTAATTTCTCAGCATGCGGTGTATTTCCTAATATCATGTTTAGGTTATTGAATTATTGTATTGTCGGCTCTGGATGGAAGCAGATATGCATCTTCAGAACTTATTACTTGCTGATATCACCTTAGAGTGCATCCCTTGGTGTTTTTTACAACATGAAGTAACTTATCGAAGTGCATCTATTGGATGTTACATTGGATAGCCGTGAGGACAGGAAATTTTTCTCCGCATTGATCAAATAATTATCTGTTTTGAAGGAAGGATTGCTTTAACTTGTATATCATTACGAAGGACATGCACCTCATGTTATACTTTAATTCGTTTCAGACGGGCTATTCTGTCGTTGCAGCATGTGTTGTAACTCTTCGCTGGGAAAATAAGACAAGAAATCAAGTTTCTTCTAAATTCCTGTCATCCTGGTCCGAAGGTGTCATATGCATTGTCTTAGTGGCATGCTGTGGTTTTGCTGTGGGTGTTCTTTGTCGTTTGGATGCTTCCTTTATTTTTATGGTTGTTGCAGCGGTGATGGCCGTAATTGCTTCTGCTGCTCTTTGTTGCCGTCAGGTGAGTGAATTTTATCAACATGTAATTTTGGTTTTTTCTGCTTTTCCATTTTAATGGCAGAAAAGGTAGGTATTATTGATAAACACGTGCGTTACCGGATTAGACAATGATCGATAAATATTAAATATGATTATATAAATATGATATAAAAATAATTAATCTATGAATATTTTAAAATTTATATAATATAAATTAATGATTTATGAAAATTTATATGAATATAAAATATCTTAAAAATAATTATGATATAACAAATTATATAGTACAGATACAGAAGCATGACAGTCTGAATATGGAAAAACTAGTCCTTTTTGCAGCCGGTTTAGATTGATTGTGGTTTTGGCTAATATTTCAAGTGCAGACTTTTGCTTTCTGCTTGATCTAACACGGTCAACTATCCAACATTTGCTGAACTTCTCAATGTCCTTTTTCTCAGGCTTATTCAGATCCTCCAGGATTCTCTTGTCCCTGGGTTCCTATTTTGCCATCTGTGTGCATCTTTTTCAACATTTTCCTAATTGCTCAGGTTTGCTTACAAAATGCCCTCACTACACTCTCTTTGGAATTACTGCACTGAATTTGTGAAACCAATTGATAAACGAGTTAAATTTTGAAGAATTTTTAGAACAAAGCTGGCCAGTGTTAATTAGCTTTTTTTTTTTTTTTTTGGGCACAGTTGCACTATGAAGCGTGGATCAGATTTGTGGTCCTCAGCATAATATCTGTTGGTATTTATGCATTCTATGGACAGTATCATGCTTATCCGTGTTCAGAAAACCCAATTACTTAAAATGCGATGCCCGAAGATGCTTCAACCATGTCAATGTTATCATTTCTTTTCTTTTCTTTTTAATTAACTTATGGGGGTAATTTTTTTTAAGAGTATAAGATGAGGGTTTTTTTTTTTTTTTTTAAACGTAGGAGAGGGAGCAATTTTATCAAGACAAATATTAAAAATTATAAAAAGGCAAAAAATGCCCTTGTTTTTATATGTATTATTGTTAATAGTTTATTTAATTGTTTTATTTTCTAATTCAATTTTTTTTTACATAATTCTTATTATAAATATTAATTTACTTACTAATAAATATATTTTTTTAATTTAATAATTTAATTATACTTCATTATAAAGTAAATAAAATTTTACTAATATTTTACAAATTATTATCTGTGAACAATTTTGAAATCATTAAAACTTGTGTAATCATTACCATATATATGATTATTTTTGGTAGTTTTTGAACAAAATAATATTTGATTTTTAGTAACATCTAATTTTTAATAATTAATGATTATTATCAAATAAAATGATTTCAAATTGTGTGATAAGATCATCCTAATAATAAAAATCACTTTGGTAATTAAATTACTATAACGATATTAAAAATAATACCAAAACACTGCTTAAGAGGAACATCAACGATGACTTACTTTTTGTCCTTGAAAAGCAACTCCTCCGACATTTGGCTTATACCTTCTGATGTACACAACAAATAATCCTAATTATATTAGTCCTTTTTCTCCCGTAATCTTTCTTGCAATGACAATCCGTTTATTTAAATATTATATTATAATTGTATTTAAATATAAATTGAACACTTATAATCTATCAATATAAATTTTGACATATTCATATATTCTTATTAAATTATAGTTATTTATTATTTTTATATTTTATTCGTATCTGTAATTGTTTCATTTCCAGTTTTCCTCACAACTATTCTTGGAGCTCCTTTGCCATGATAATGACCTGATTTTAATCCAAATAATAATTTAATAATTTTTCCAAATGTATTCTTTAGTTACTTTTTTTTTTAAGTAACACTGGAAACAAGCATGGCAATTAGTTCTTGAAAAAAAAAAAAAGGAAAAAAAATGAGATATTACATAATAAACTTTTCAAGTAAGGCCTGTGTTTAAGGACTTGATTTCCCAGTCACTTAAGTGCATACAACATCAGAATAAAAAGCTATGGTTCTCCTTTCACAGTTCTGTATGCTAAGTAATTCTATATCGAAAACTTCAAACTGTTTCGAGCTGAAAAATGTCGAAGGTCCCACCTGCAGATGAAATATAATTTCCAATGAATCAAGTTAATCAAAGTTGATTTAATCCAAGGCAGAACAGGGAAATGAACATTATACTAGTATTGGTGATTACAGTTTTCTCAACAGAGTTTTAGGTGGCAAGAACTTCGATGCTGCATTACATAACAAATTAATCAGCCGATATTGTTCTTTCTACTAATTTACCATCAGGATTTAAGCCAAAAATAAAGATCCAGGTAGATTTTTTCACCCGTCATGACCTTAAGGCCTATGGGTGTTCTAGAAGATGCCCGCATCAAAGAGGGAAAGGAAAGACCAACTAAGACCTGGGTAACTCTCGAAAAGGACCTCACTTTATCGAGCTTATTGAGAATATGATCCTAACATAATACAACAACCTATGCAGCTGACCCTGCACCTCTGAAAAGACTACACATCATCACGTCATCATAGGCTGCTTTTGTAAGTACCATGTTGGACTATCAATTGCTGATTAAATTTCAATTAATCAAGAAGCGTCATATAGAATCCTGGTCAAAATAAGAGCTTTGGAAATTGTCTTCCTTTTTCGACATCTAGAGAAATAATTCCTTTAGATTTACATTAGTCAACAAAGAAATTTTACTTTCATCTCTGTCCTGACCGAAGTGCAGAAGGATATTGAATGAATAATCTTGGTACTGGTCAGAAGTTATTGTAACGTTAGAAACACAAAGTAAACCTGAAAACAAGAAATTATGCTAAAATTAACAGAAATAATCCATAGGAATCACTAACCGGTGGTCCAAGCTCTGGAGGAATGATTATCCTTCTCTTCCCCCCTGGCCTCATGTCTCGAATACCTTCCTCAAATCCTGCATATTTCATCTATTTCAGTCATTTCTACATGCGTATTTTGTTGTACTGTTTATTGTTTGTGTTTTCCCAGAAAGAACTTCCGATATCAGCTAGTCCCAAAGGAAGGAATACCAGATTTATAATCTTTTCACCTGGAACCACTGCATTAGTTCCCATACGGATTCTGGCAGGAGCACCCTGTAAATAGGTGCTATCTATGCGCCGTCCGGACTCATTATAACCAATATAGTGAAAGGTGACCTGAAAAACCTTTTTCTGGTTAGAAGGAGGCATAAAAGGATATAGCACTAATATATGATGTAGCTGTAATAGTCAGCAAGACAGACTTTAAGAATACAATATAAAATTTTCAATTTCATAGATTTAAGGCCATACTTTGTGGAAGTAAATGTGTAATTGTGATTTTATGCCTTTAGTAAGGTTTGTTATCGTCTTTGAATCCTCAACAATAAAATGTTCTTACTTAAAGTATCCTAAATGGTACAGCCAGAAAAGATTATCTGGTCAGCAAAGTGAAGCCAAGATAAATCATGTTGAGATTCATACCAATTCCATCAAATAGTACAAATTTATAGTAACACCCTAGAGCAAATAATTTCTTTATTTGATATTGACAAAAAATGTCAAACATGTCCCGCAAATTGCACTCATTTTCACAAAATAACTCTTATATTACTTTTTTTTTTTTTTTTTTCAAAAAAAAAATCTACAAAGAATCCACACCGAAAAGGAAAAGAACAGATTGTTCGAAGACAATGAAAGAAAAAACCTGTTGACCAGCCTTTGGGCAATCACCTTTACCAACTTCGTAATCCCGGTATATAAGCCCTGAATCACTCTTTACATAATCCTCTGAAGTTACAACCTTAACCTCAAAACCTTAATCAAATGTTTAAAAATTAGAGGCAGTCAGAGATAATTTGCTAAACAAAAAGAAAGAATGATAGATGAAGCAAAAATCACAAATATGCAGATCAGAAAGATAATCAGTCTTCAGAATGGGTTAGAATATTTGTAGATGGAGTTCATCCTGATAGATATTACAAGATAGTTTGACTTTCTATCATTGCAACACAAACCTTCTCTAATGAAATTTGGAAAGTCTTCAGGAGCATTGTTCTCTTTCTGTCTCCGTTTGTTCTGTTCTAGCAAGCGTTTTTCATCATAGGGGTTCTTACTCTTGGTCTTTCCAGAAGAAGACAAGGTCGGAGACAAGCCTGACGAGACCAAAAAGAAAAGAAGAAACCTACGCCTCAAGTTTTCCTTCTGATGCAACACATATCTGTTCTGCACTCTGACTCTATACAAAATGTTGAAGGTAAGGACCTAAGCAATCTTTAAAAACAGGAAAGAAAAAGATGATAACAAATGTCTCACCTATCGTCTTTTAAGCTGTGACTCAAGCAGAAAAATGCATTTTTCTTCCTTTGAGAGGAAAAAATTCCTAGCCTGGAATATGCTGAAATGTAATATGTCAAAAAGTACGAACTAGATACACAAAAATTTGAGAGGTATAGAATAGAACACATCTGAGTTCATTGTTTGATTGAGAAAAGAAATACTTGAAATATACGACAGGCATCTTAATGCAAGGGTTGTCAAAATCCAATATAGTTTACACTTCAAAGTTCAAAATGAACTGAAAAGGTTCAAATAGGCACCATTCAATTATCTTTCAAGGAGGTCACTAATTATGCTCTAATTTCTTATGGATTGGATAAGAGGGTTCGGCAAAAGGGGCTCAAGTCAGTGGGAAATGTATCTGTCATCCCAAGTCTGAAGGGGATAGGGGCTCAAGGATTTATTAGTCTGGAATGAAGCTTGCATATTGAGGAACCTTTGGATAGTTTACATACAAGCAGTGTCTATTTCGTGGCATGGACACGTTCTTATGTTTTAAAGGATAGAAGTATTTGGCAAGTTTCACCAACTCAAGATACTAGCTAGGGGTGGAGTGACCAAAGTGGGGTATAGCTATTGCCAAGGAAAGATCTGTGTTTTGTGACCAAGAGTTGAAACCAAAGATCATTTTTTTTTTGTCCTTATTCAAAATCACTCTGGTCTAGAGCATTGAACAATTATGGCATTCAAAGAAGGATAGAAACCAGTGGAGTTTCAGTGGGCTCAAGTTAAGTTGACAGCGAAAGTATTATTGGTTGTAATTCTTCTCATCGCATGTAGTGCTTCCATCTACTTTATCTGGAAGAATAGTAATACCAGATTATATCAAGGGCAAGATAGCGCTAGTGCTTTGTTTGTCAATTTTGTTTCTGAAGTTGTTAGATTCAGGCTCTATGGAATTAGGAATATTGCTGGGGACTTAGGTTAATAGGGATCTCAGTCATGCTACTTGCAGGGTGTTTCCCTTCAGCACCGTGGCTGCTTCTTTTGGATAAATGAAAAAAAAAAAAAATGCAATTATCACCAGCAGAAACTAGTAGTATGCTAAATAAATAAGAAATTCATTCCAATAAACACAGTAATATAATTTGGACCGACCAATCATTTGTCCGTTCGGAAAAGAATCTGATTGCCAAAAGGTTAATCCAAATACACAGATTTTCTAAACAATTAAGGAATAGAGTCCAAGAGTAACGCCAATTGCAAATATATATATATATATATATATAGAATTATATAGAAGTTGCCTTGCCTAACAAATTCCCTGTTAAAAATTTGCTTCTCCGACTACAGAGTTGTTTACAGGCACGTTTAGGGGTTAAGTAATTATCAACAGACAAAAGATTTTCTTTCAAGAATCAATTTACAAGGTCAAAGTATTTTCCCACTTAACTCGCCAACCCAAGTTCTTCTAAATCCATTTGAAGGTGAGAAAGAACAAAGAATGAAGGTAGAAGCTATTTTAAAGGACAAATTAGAAACACACAGAAGAAGGAAAGCAAAATCTGCTGGAAGAACAACATTTTCAATCTCATCTTTCAAAGACATGTTTAAAAGATAATGAAAATACATGTCCGAGAAAAAAAAAAAAAGAAAGGATACTTACAGAGGAACGATGGTTCAGACAGAAGAGGTGTTGAGAGAATCATGGGCATGGCCTTTTTTCCAGGAAGGGGCAGCTGTTAGCCTGTAGCTCTCATCTCATGTTATCTTCATTCGCGTGTAAAATGTCAAAATATCAAATCACCCCCTACACTTTCATAATATTTCTCTTACTTCCCAAGAAGGTTTATAACATGCTCGATTTAGTACGCTTTCTCGTTTTTATCCTTTTTCCATTATTAAAATTTTGGACTTCCCATGCATATTTTGAGTCTCGACGTTTAATCAATCAATCGAATTCACCAAAAACAGCACGTCCAAAGCGGCAAGCCAAAGCAACGCAGGAGAATTTTTATTAACTAAAAACAAGTATCTGCATGTTCCAAGCTCTTCCCAACAATTAGATGGTCTCCTCCAGTACGCTCCCTTACGAGAGGAACTTGATACTATCATATTAAAGACTTGCACCCAAGACCGAGTGGCTGAAACCGGGTCCCTCCTCATTTGAAGTAAGGCTGTTTAATTGCTAAGGAACATGGCAATTTGGTAACAATTCTCCATACATAAGTATGCATGTGCAGGGAGGAGCAGATTGATGAATATGAAAACATCTTGCAGAAAGCAGGTATGAATTTGGAAGTCTCCCTCTGTCCGAACAGCTTAACTTGCAATAGATTTGAATCCTTTCATGAAATACAACGCCTGCCAATGTGCGCATGCTTCCTCAATCTCTATGCTTGTATCTGTTCCTTAAGCTCTCAACTTGAGTTAAACAGCAATGAATATACATATATATATATATATATATTCATTCTATTTATATTGCGACCAAAAATGAAGTAACACAAAAAACAATGCGCTCCCGGACATAATTTTAGAAAAGTTGAAAAATTAAATTCTCAAATTAACATCTTGAATTGATACCGACAAATCAATAAACGCGGATGTCAATACCAACACTGCTTAATGGACCAGGCTTCCTGGATGTCTTCTTATCTGAGTGGCAACGAAGCCATAGGCATGAAAGTCTGGCAACAGCTGCCTGACTAGCAAAGTGAAACCTGCCAGCCAGGCTTCCCTCTCCTGACATCTCTTTAGCTGACAACCCTTCGTCAAAACTAGGATCGTATGCATCAATGTCTGATTCTGTTACAACAACTACAGAGCCATCATCAAAGGCTGCCGTATCCTGTTTGGTTGGGAGAACTAGGGCTTTCTTTACTATCGTGCAGCAAGAATTTCCAGGGATTCCATTATTTTTCACCTTGTGAACATAGTAGTCTTGAGCAGCATACATTAAAAGAATTAGATGATATGAGCCTAGGAAGAACATCAAATTCATACCAGAAGAAGTAACCAAAAAAAAAACTATGGGGTAAAAAAAATTTGTCAGAAGTGAAAACAATGGCCAAAGGATTTCTTTGTAAGTTTAGAGCTTGAATCTTGAACGTTGAATCGTTAATTGACGGCATTTTCAATTCACCTTCTCTTTCAGCTGAATGATTTAGCTTTTTCAATCCACCCTGCATGCATGCCTCTGCACATGGTGGCATTCACCGGTAGGAAGAATCAATTTGTAACTGCTCCCAATTGTTGTTTCAATTCATAGAAAGGTTTAGTTGGTCATTTAAACAGATGAAGAGTTTTTACGTTGGAAAAAAAAAAAAAACCATGCAAATCCATGTTCATGTGGTGTTTTAACCAGAATATAACTGTTCTTTTTTCTGTGTTCCAGTATGCATATTCAACTCCGTTGAAAATTTGACCAGACATTTCTCAATTTGTTAATTTCTTAACCACAAAATCACCAGTTCCTACACGCATAATGGTTGAGACATGTTTATGGCTATAGCATCAATCGCATATTAATTCATAAATCAAAGGAAATATGGAAAGGCTGATAAAGCAAGAAGTCAATGAATTATCCCGCTTTTGAATGAATTATCCAAAACATGTTATCATTATTGAATATGGTTCTGCAGAAACTTGATTCTACTAGAAAGAAAACAAAAAGAAAAAAAAAATTACTATTTTCTACCATATATTATAATAGACATGACAGAATTGCAAATAAGAGGAAGGCTACTATGACAGGACTATGAGGATGAAGAATCCTCTCGACTTCTGAATAACGATTGCCTTTTCACTGATGTTGATCCCTCTTGGTGTATCAATTGGTGTTGTTCTCTGAAGCCTAATCTGCTCTCTGAACTTGGTTATAAACTCGCCAACCGTCCTATCAACCTTAGACCTATCACTTCCTGTGAAATTTCACACAGTTATTCATTTGAGCTTACTTGAAAATTCTCATTCTCACTATCTGAGTCTTCTCCAGACACTACAGCAGAATTCTCAGAACATTGTTTTTGTCTCTTCTGGTTTTCAGAAGATGTTGGCTTTTGGCAGATAACAGTACCCTCCAAGATTCCGCCTATTGATCCCAACCAAGAGATATTATGTCCTTCAGTTTTGGCTTTACTTTGACCTGTGTAAGCCTCTTCAATTTCATAAGATCCCTTTGTATGATTTTCCTGCTTCACTCCAGGAATCCCGTCCTCCTATATATGGTATTGCCACTAGCTCTAAAATTCCTAAATGTCCGACCAGACTTTCCTCTTGAAGAAGCTTTAGAGGGAGCTGCAGCCTAAGCTTTGCATCAAATTTCAAGGAACCTGAAATCCACTCTTTACTACGTGCTTGATGAATCATCCTTTTTGCTGTCACAGAATTCTTCCAACTATTCCTCAAAAGTATTTTCCTTTCATGAATCCCTAACAAGGAGCCATCACTAAAATGCCGAGAATGTGATGCATTCATTGAAGATTTACTACTCGCTGGCTTTGGTATCGATACTTTGATACTGAAGTAGGATGAAAAGGACTCCTTCGCCCTTTCACTCATCTGGAACCAGAAGACTCACTTGATCCATTCTCAAATTTAACTCTACCCAACTTCCAACCTTGGATTTTAAAGTTTCTCAACTCTAACAGGCAACCCCAAAGGTTTATGATCTATAAACGAAACCAATTCACCATACTTTTCAAGACCACAATGTAGCTGAGCCAACACAGTCATAGGTTCCCATTGAACATGCTTAGAACTCCAAGCTTGAACAACATTTTTCTTATAAGGGTTCTCAAAGCTAAAATTTTTAACATTAAAAAACCTAGCTTTATCATGTCCACTATAGTACATTGAATGATCGAAACCATCTTCAACAATGGACGAAACATGAAACATTCCAGAAACATCCTACTGAAAATCATCAAGATTGCCATTATCAACATTTCTACGATCAAACAATCTACATTAACAAACAAATGCCAATGAACATAAGATGAATTTCCCGAAACTTGTTGAGTATTGTTTGGCTGATGAAATCAGAAGCTTGGGAAAGGAACAACGGGATTGCATTGAGAAAGAAAGCAAAAGAAAGAAAAAGAAACTTACCAAGAAAGCTCGTGTAGTTGTTGCTATTCGTTTTTTGTGTGTATGTTGTTGGAACTTGTGAAGTGTCTGGTTGTAAAGGGAGGATATGAATCTGCCATTGATGATGGGAGAACGTTAGTGAGCTTCTTTGCTTAGCTTGATTGAAAAAAAGGAAGACTTTGAAACTAATAATAATTGTCGTGACTGTTAAATTAAATGACCAAATTAACCTTCCACGAGGACGTTGCCTTGTAGCTCCACCTCCACGATTGGTTAGAAAATTAGTAACAATTGCCCTTTTGGGTCAAAGGTCTTAAACGACACCGTTGAGCGAGAAAATAAACATTCCGAGAAAATTGAGTTTGGCAGGGCTTGGATCAGAGGAGTGAGCGGAATTAGCGACGATGGCAGGAGCAGGGAAATTTGTGGAAGCTGATAATGCAGAGGCTATAATAACAAGAATCGAGCAGAAATCTAGGAAGATCGAGAGCTTACTTAAACAGTAAGAATTTCTAATCGAATCGAACCCCTCCTTTTTTTTTCCCCGAAAAAGGAAACCCTAGTAAGCAGGAATGATTTATTCCTTCTCAGGAATAAACCGGTTGAAGCTCTTAAAACTGCACTCGAAGGCTCCCCTCCTATGACCCAAGACGAGCGATGCAAGGTTTCGAACAAAATTTTTTTTTTTCAAATTCTTTTTAGTCAATTATGAAAGAATCAAACTTTTTTGGTTTTTGGATTTTGGCATTTGCAGTCAGCGAATTGGATAGTTGTGCATAGAGCATTAATGGCTATAAAAGACGTTGAAGGAATGTTCTCTTCTTTAGATCCCGAGTACTATGATATTCTTATGAAGTGAGTCTTTCATTTCTTCTTTAGTTTGAATGCAATTCCATTGTTTATAAGGTTTTTGCTAATGAATGGCTGTAGGTCGCTCTTTTAAGGGTTAGTTAATTTACTATTTCTGGTAATAACATTGTCTTTCATACAATATTTCAATTTTGTTCATCGTTTCCAATGTATTGATAGAAGTTAAGCTTAAAGAGTGTCTTAACAAAATCCTTCTTTATATTGCATCTTGAATTTAGGAATTGATAGTTACGGCATGTTAATGTCATTCCCAATTCTGCTTGATCTTTATGATCTCTGTCTCAAAGTATTTTCTAGTTCATCTTCTTAACTTTATCACGTTATTGTCATTCTTATTGCTGATGGGTGATGGTATGATTCCATCTTTCTCCCCTTTGCAGCTTTCTTAATATTCTAGCACAATATCAAGAATTTTTCGTAGTTTGCGCTCGCTTTGTTATGGTTTTACACTTATGCTAATCATACTGATAAGAAGTTTACCTTGTTTCTTAGTTTATGAAAGGGTTTTGCGTACGACAGATTTGGATTCTGACCATTTCAAAGGATTTTTGGTTTTAAATCCTTCTGTTGGAGTATGGTTCTTTGTTAGGAACTCTGAAGCTTGAGTAACATCACAATCTGATTTAAGTAATGCAGGATAGTTTTTTTTCTTTGACTTTTTGAGCTTCTGACAAAATAGTTTTATCTTAGCATAGCTGATCTTATAAATGTTTGATTATTGAAAATTAATGCATATTTGCTAGTGAATAGTGGCAAAGGAATGCCTAGATGTACTGGCAGCGCCAGCGAGGTGACTTTACCTGATAGTTTTTCTAGGAGTAAATAGAATATGGTTAGAATGTGAATGTTTTACAATGTTGGTAACTCTCAATGCTAAATGTTGCCTCACGAAATGTTATTAGCTCTGGGGAACAATTGCTTTCACTACAAGCACCTGCCATGTATTTGTGTTTTGTATATCGCAAATGAATTGGGTGATTTTTTATTTTATTTTTCAGGTACTTGTATAGAGGATTGTCAACGGGAGATCGTCCCACATGTGATCAGTGCCTTAGGATCCATGAGAAGCTGACAGAGAGAGCTGGTTTGGGATGCATTCTTCGTTCCCTTGCCGACACTGTGAATACCGTCTGATTCTAGTTGGCCTTTCCCTTTGAAAACCGTGTATTCTAGAAAAGGATTCCTCACTGCTGCAATCTTTTTCGTATCGATACAATAAATTCAAAATTTTATGCCTAAATTACTCTGAGCAAAAACCAAGTTCTAATTAACATTCTTTTTCTTGCCAATTACACTAACCTTGCAACTCATGTGAGTTAAAGATTGCTTAAACCGTTGATAAAAGCCCTTGACATGTTTTAGTGAAAGTAAAACTTCAAAGAGCGGCGTGGATTGTTCTCCCATTAACCATTAATATTGAAAATCTTCATAGCCTCTGGCTGTGACTTTGATTAACATGATTGATCCAATTCCCGAAAAATATTGCTCTGCAAAGTTTTTTCCTTGCAGTTTCTTAGAGGCCAATCTGTCATTATAGATACAAGAAACTCTGATCAATACGTTATTGGCTAAATAGTTTTAAGGCTTCAACAAATCACTAATTATGTAACTCAGATTAAAATGTATTGATTATTACTATATATCCAACACAAAAATATTCGATTTATTGCATGATTATATGTTCTTTAGAGGATTGTATTTCCTTATCCATGAATATGTATCAAACATGTGTCAAAACACCATTCAAAAAGTTCAAGTCGTCAGAGCAGCTAGTGAATATCAACCAATAGCTTAGGGTGTCATCCCTCCCACCAGGGCATAACTGACATTCATATGCACCAAACCAGTAACGATGAACCATTCCGATTTACTAATCATGTTTGTTAATTTAGTTGTTATATCTTTCAACCTTCAAACCACCGCTTCTAGCTTTAATCATTAGTAGAATACAAGCCTACTCTATAAGTGAAAACAGCAAATTAAAATCTGGCGAATCACTTGTCAATCCAAGGAAAAACAAAGCCACCGAATATAATGACTCGCAGTTTAGGCCATAAGGTGAAACAAATCTTTAGACAATAGTGGCCTTGAACTGTTAACGATCCCAAAGATACTTCCTAGCGGCTTCATTACATCTGCAAGCTGAGAAAAATGCATCTATGTTAGCTTAGCGAAGAAACTGAAGACATTAGGCCATAAATTTAGACGAGTGATATAAGTCAACCAATCTTAAAACTTTCACACGATAAGATCAATTATCAAAGGAGACATGGTAAAGCATAATGATGAATAAGATAGCACATCAAAATTCATACAAGTATTTATTAAGTAAATTAGCAATTCCCAATTTACAGAGAGATTTTTGGTGCTGATATTGCAATTGTTACAACCATGATGGTAAGTGGTGCTTCTTTTCTTTTGGCCAGAAGGTAAGGGCTGTTAACTACAATTGTTATACCTAGTTAATGGGATCCTATAATGCCAAGTAACTTGTCTTAGATATAGGCTCTACTCAAAAACCATGTTGAGATGAAACACTTGGTGCTGAATGGATTATCAGACAACATTACACCACTTGGATGCTAAAAGCCTAAAACCCAGTTTTAAGCATTAATGTGATCATCATACACGACTGATTTTCATTAAGCGTGTATGGATATAGTAACAGAAACCAAACTAAATCTGTAAGCTAGCAAGGATGTATACAATGATGCACCAAAACAGAGTTTTAAAAGATTGTCATGTCAGGGATTGCTTCTTTGTGTTATTTGTTAAATATGTTTCCAACCAAATGGCAAGATGTATAGAAAAATATGGCAGGAAAATTACCCTGGCGGTTGATTACCAGCTTGTTGTATCATCTGAGAATATATGCATTCATCAACCCTCTGCTTTGCTAAGGCAACCTAAAAAGCATTAGTAAATGAAACATGAGGAAAGATAAAGAAACTTGAAAAGACTACAATAAAGAATCCAGTTGAGCCAAGCTTCTCTTTTTTTTTTTTTTTTGTTCCTCTAGTAAAACTTTTACTAGCTGTTTTTAAGATGCGATCTTAGGATATCAACAATCTGTCTGTATGTCATTATCAAACGCAGAAAGTGTTATTGAAAAGAACAAGAAAATCACAGAACGTTTAACGTTGGTCAATGTCAACAGATCTTTAGAAAAAAAAATACTGAATCTCCGGGCCTTTAATGAAAAAAATTACCTGCTGAGAACTACCACTGAACTGAATATGCCTCACGTTTTGTTCTCCTTTCCCACCATAAACCTGTAACAGTAAAACTAATGTATTTAGAAGTCACTCCTAAGTTGTAAAGGTGGAAATTTGACCTAAAAGACCTAAAAGTTAAATCCAAGAATAGCTAAAGTCTAAAAATTGAATCCACAGAGAAAATAAGAACCAACAGTCTGCCTACCTTTATAGTTGCCCCAGACTCAATTCTGATTCTTGAAATATTGGAGCCACATCTGCCGATCAATCCACCAATATATGTCTCCGAAACCACCATCTCGAAAGTTACATAATCAGCTGCAAGAGTGGTTGTCCTAAAGATGATGTGGTTATAAGAAAATATTAAAACTTGATAGCCACAGAATGTAGCAGTTGAAAGCTAAAAATAACTTATGAAAAATATTGAATAACCTGAAGTTGGGTCCACATATGGCTGAGGCGGAGCTGCTCGAAGCAAGTTAAAATTATATGATGGACTAATAGAAATCACTTGCCGTGGTGGGTTTTCCCTAAACAAGGATCAAACATAGAAGTTATACATATTTCATCTTCAAGTACGATAAATAACTCATTGTACTTAGGAATTAAGCTTGAGCTAAATTCAAGTTATACCTGAGTTGATAACCAATCTCAGCCAGAGCCTTCAATACTGCTGGAACATCACCTGATATCTGTGTTCAATAAGAATTTAATTATCATTAGCTATTGAAACAAACAAACAGCAGAAAACAAGATAAAGCTGACGTTCAACAATTAATAATTAAAATTATATGAAAAAAAAAAAAAAGGAACAACAATTGCAAGCCTGGACATCTTATTAAGCTTTAATCATGAAAAAAATCTAACCTGAACAACTCGATCAGATTCATGAGCAGATGCACACAAAGGCAGCTGGTTTGGAGCAAGAATTGTGATAGAGGCTCCTGATGAAGTCCTTAATTTCTCAATGTTTTGACCAGACACCCCAATTAGGCAGCCTGCTTGAGACCCTGCAATCAAAAGTCTTATCGTATTTGCAGCAACATGTCCCGCACTGACAGCACCTACCTTCGCTGCTTCTGTACTGCTATCATCTTCCTATTAAGAAATACAATACAAAAACCATCCACCTTATTATTTTGCATCCACGGTTCAAAAACAACAATAAATCCCAGAAGAATAACAAGAAGACAGGATTTTGAGTGTTCTTATTTCATGAAATTCATCATCTTTGTTTACCAGCACAGTCAAACTTGCAATAAAATCAATAATTGAAATATTCTGGAGAAAATAAGGGGTCACCTTTAGGATTAAGGTAGCTATCTGCTGAAGTGCATTTTCCGCATCAGACAACATATTCTCGTTGTCTTTAGAGCTTATAATGATGACACGTTCTTCATGTCGCTGGGAGATATTTACAAATATTTAAAAAAAAAAAAATTGGTCAAATAATAATTATTTGGAAAACGTAATGTATAAAATTCATGACATTTCTGAACTTACAACGATGGCATCGGCAATCTTGATGGTGGCTTTGGTGTCTTCACGAATCTTTTGGATTCTATGACCTCCTCTGCCGATGACTTTACCGATCTGCCTTGAAGGGACAACGATACGGAAAATGACGTCCTGGGCTTTTGCCTGTCGTTTTGGAGCCGATTCTCCAGTATCCTCGGCCGCCGTAGGGTCTTCTTCCTCGCGGCGGCGCTTGGCCGTGGATACAAGTTCCTCTTGGGACAGAGGCCGGGATTGGCCTGGCGTTGAAGATTGAGAACGGATTTGAGTGGCAGGTGACTTTGAGGGGGGGTTTATAGGAATTTCGCCTGGTTGGGCCATCGCCAGTGTTTTTTGGCAAAAACCACAGAAGAGCAGAGAAAGAGAGGAAGAAACTAATCCGTAAGAAAGTAGGAAGTCAAGGGTTTTATTTGTTTCAGAGTGTGGATTTACCTATATACCCCGCTTCAAAGGGCATTTGGATTGCTGAGTCACGACTCACAATACAAATCTTTGATAGCATGCATCGACTTATAGGGTTAAATAGTTTGAAAATGAACTAATAATAGTCTGAAGATAGTTTGAGACTCCAGTTTGAATGGGATTTGGAAGACCTAAGATCCTAGATGAAATTCGTTGCGACTGCGAGGAAGGAAGAAAATGGGCAAACATACTAACAAATTTGTTCGGCTAGTAGGCGTGGGCAGCTCAGGAGCAAGTTCTTAGAAGATGTTATGTCCCGTAATATTAGGTGTTTGGGCCTTTTGTCTATGTGTGAAAATGCAGAAGCAATGATATTGGGCTTTAGTTCCATGGATATTTTTAGTTGGTTTCAAAACAATCCTTGATCTAAATCTCGATTCAGTGATTACCGCGCTTGGGTGAATCTTACATGGGTTTTCTGCTATACGGGCCAATTTGATTTAGAATCAATATCCATTTAAAGATAATTTAAATTTAATTATAAAATAATATATAAATATTAATATATATTTTAAATATTAAAATGAGTTTTTCAATTTAATCTGATTCAAACTTAAAAAAAATAAATAAAACGTTTCAAACGTAAAACTAAACTGTTGACCTATGGATACTTTTACGGTTCTACTTTTGAGACCTTATTTTCTAAGATTATTGGGCAATATGAAAAGTAAAAAATAAATTCGTTTTTGACGTAGCGCTACTTGGATTGGATCCTATATGCTCGACAGGGCCATTACTTTATAGGATGTTAAAAAATGGTTGTATCGAAAATGACCAAATGGTTAACTCCTCTAAAGGGTACTTACTATATCCGGAACCCAGATTATTCTTAAAAAAAAAAAGGCAGTGAGTGGCATTGCAAAAGCAAAAGACTTGATTCGTGACTCGTAAAGTTAGCGGATAACAGGATTTATGGTTCACGTTATACTTGCTCATGGGGCCAAACTATAGTCAGGCTATTTTTTAAAAAATTATTTTGAGTCAAATTTTATTTAAATTCAATCTTATATAAATTAAATTTATTAGATGACTGAACTGTTTTATGAGCATGTCTGGTTCACATTAGTGCTACAAACACAATTTTCAAGTGGGGCCATGAGTGCTTTAGAAAGGGAATCAAAATTGCAAAAAAGATTAGATAGCGGATTCAACCATCAATTCTTGAATATCAAGATTCACGTACCCACAAGAAAATTACAAGCTTCAAGTGACACATGGTTTTGTTACTGCTTAATTAAATATGAATTGAAAAGCCACAGATAAATATAGAAGATATTCTATTAAATTTTACAACCAATTTTAAATACAAACATATATTTGATACAAGAAAAATTAAAATTTTAAAATAATTTATATATTAAAAAAATCATAGTAATACTCATAATATATTAAAATATATATTAAACATACACAAACAAATTCTTAACATCATAAATGGAAAGTTGTCCATATCAAGTAATAAAATCATGCGTTACTTTCTTTCTACATAAGGTGAGAATCCAGGCATTATTATTATTATTAAAATTTGCTGTGAAAAGATGGATAATTGCTTGCTTTCCTTTTTAGGGACAGGACAGGAAAGGACCTTCCAAATATTTAATTTTCATGATATGCTTGATTGAGTGTAAATAAGGTAACTACAAACTTTTTGGGTATCTTGGATCCTCCCATGAAATACCTCCAATGCTAAAATTGGTAGTCATATAATTATTTACATTGTCTTTTTTTCAAAATCATTTTTTTAACTTCTATTTTATTTGATAATATTTTTTATTATTTTTTATAATCTTAAAAGAATTTTTGTAAAATTATACTCTTAAATTTAGTTTTCTGATATTATATTTATAATTTTATTAAAGAATGTGGCTAAATTAAGCAAATTATATAAGAATTAAATTAAAATTTTGGTAATAAAATAAAGTTTGAGGTATTTA
>JBBYHM010000026.1:3730516-3740572 GCA_038381775.1 Adansonia rubrostipa
GGGTTTACCTTTGGGTTTGCTTACCCTTTTATAAGTGTTATCTGGAGACATAGTGTTAGATGGTTCAGTGGTGATATAACCATCGCCGAGCTAGATGTCGGGTTATGGTGCCTAGCGATCGGTTTGGCCAGTCGACCGCCGGTCAAGATGTCAATTAGCATTTATTGTTGTTGTTGGTGGGTCAAATCATCGTCAGGTGGAACTTGGCGATCGACATTTAAAATTGTGACTGTCAGGTAAGACTTGACGGTCGGCATACATCAGCAGTGCCATTTTGATCGTCGCCATATGCGGATCATAACAAAATCGATTAAAATTAAAAAAGTTCGAAGACTGTGAAATTCTCTACAGCAAAATGGCAATGAATAATTAACAAAACATGATTGAGATTTGAGGCGAAGTGAGCTCTCAATAGTGTGGTGCTTGGAACTTGGGCATAATGATTTGAGAATGAGGGTGATTGTCGGTAGTCTCACGTGTATTTCCTTCCCTATTATGGATTCCACCACCAGCCGACAGTTGTTCCTCCCCCCCCCCCCCCGACCACCAAGTAAAGACCATCCTTGGCCCGTACGCGAGCGCTCTCCGTTCTCCACGTGATTTGATCCATATCCAAACCCTTTTCGCATTTCTGCAAACAAATGATGGAACAACAAATCCCCCCCCACCCCATATATATCCTGCTGGATTCACGTTGAAAAGAAATCATTGACTCTAAATATCATTACAATAATTACTTCTAAAGCTTTCTAACTGGAGTTTCCTGGCCTTGGTTGTTCGTGCAAATTGAATATTTCATGGAGGAAAATTAAAGAAAAGAGAAACACTTGTCAAAGATCATATTTGTTGGCGTCAGAACAGAACCGTGTGATTCTCAAACTCTCTGGTGAGGGTCCTGTAGTATGTATGATGTCTCCTAAAAAGAGCATTAACAATGATAACACCATTGATGAAGACCTTAAATTATTGCTTTATCGTCTTTGCCTCTTTGTTGCTCATGTCATTCATCATTATCATCATCATTAAAATTCTTTTTATCTGGGGTACTCAATGCAAAAGGTTGTAATGTCATCATTTCTTGATTTTTTTACTTTAACAGGTCGATTAAATTTCAAGTGATGTATTTTCTTTGTGGAGTTCCAATTAATTTTTAGGTATTTGGCCAAAATTAAAATTAAACTAAATCATAATTTCAGGTGGTTTTCTCAAAAAGAAAAAGCCGGATGCAGCAGCCGCATGCACAAAATCATTAATGGAGCCGCTCGAGCTTCTTAAGCATATTATAACCGAAGGAAGATAACAGTATGACTGTAAAAAATATGAACAAAATTTGTAATACAATCCTACATATTGCAGTCAAATATTTTTCATAATTCATAATGCATAATTGTTGGAACTGCACCAAAGCAACCTTGACCTTGAGGCAGCCTTTCTTCTTTAATGATCTTAATTTGGAGAGTAACTTCAGTCAATCTCATACAAAGACGTATTGGCAATCATGGAATTAGCAATGCCCACTAAATAAATGATTAAACGCAACATTAATTCTTCTGCATTTCAGAGGAAAAGAAAATTCACCCACTTTTAGACTTTATTTAAGTTACCACATCGAGTAGAAGGGGGTGTTTGTTGCTTTTCTAATCTATAAATGAATAATTGTAAGCCAATTAGATTATACCATACTTTTATGGGATTGGCTTGTCTTCTCGTAGAGTTGCATCGCTCTTTTCTTTTTATCCAAAGGTTTTTAAAACTTCCCTTACTAGTTATTCAGTTTTTCTTCATTTTAAAGCAATTATACCAAAATTAATTCTTAAATCTATCAAAGGTCTAACTTGTAACAACAAAAAAATTTTTACATGAGATGTCCATACATATATATATATATATATGTATACACAAAATGATTTCTTTAAACTTCTATATTTTACCCCCAAAAAAAATTACTCATATTAAAAGAAAGATCAAAACATATGATAGCCCACGGATTAGGGTCCAGACAAAAAAAGATTGGATTGGGCTGATTTAAACTTAAAATTTAAAGTTACGTTGAGAGTGTTAGGGTCCAAATAATGATCTGGAGGCCAACCCAATTAAAATAGTCCAAGAGAAGTGGCTTAGAAGGAGCCAACCTGGGGTAAATAAGTTTTAGTTTGGGCTTAAAGGCCACTTCATTTTTGAGGATCTTTGCAATTAGTTTTTTAGTTTAACTCTGTATCATTATCTTAATAATCAAACAATTAAACTTTAATTTATCCCTGCTATTCACTATTCTTAGGAAAGATAAAGATTTTTATTCTCAATACATAAATTTGTTAAGCGACTTGAACCAAGTTTTTTGATCTTTGAAAGATTAATGGATAATTCTGACTACATTTTCTGTGATAACTAATAGTGGCTATTTTGGTTTCCATTCGATTTTAAAGTTTTATTGCAGCAAATCAAGAGTCTGTGCATTTGGTTCAAGGTATGACAAATAGATCAAATAATAACATTCAAAGCATGATGAACATGGAAAGGAAAAAATCCCAAACATTTCCCCCACTTCTAATGGAAGGGTGCTAAAATTCAACCGGTGACAGAGATCAAAACTGGGACACTTAAAACTAAAGCTCAACTTTTTTCTGCATGAATATAGGTGTTTATCACATGTTAACTTGCTGTAGAAGACCTTAACTCAGCTGCCGGCAAATAAGACTCCAGCATTAATTCCGCTCGGGAAGGCGAATTGATCTGAACAATCAAGTAGGTATACTTCCATTTGTTGTCTGTTTTGTCCTTGAACATTTCGGCAAAAACTTTTCCTGATCCATGGGGTCCCCGAATATAGAAATTAACCTGTTTTGAAACGGTTAAGAAGCGGTCACAAATCAAAGTTTTAGTATGAAACAAAATTGCAAAAATACAAAGTTGCTTATAGCTAACAAATATGAAAGACTGTTTTCCACATGCTTGTTAAAGACTAGAGAGTCACCTCCACATGCTCTACACCATTTTCATCCGTGTATATCCTGTTTGGAATACGTTGGCGAGCAGCACGATTTCTACTTTCTTGACCATAGCCTCTAATAGGATGTCCAATCCTCACCCTAACCTGATAGAAACAAATGCAATGCAATGTAACATAGAATTGCAATGACAACCCTAACTGCTGCCTTAAAATGCTTAGAATCATATTATAACTTTGTTGTCTGTTTTATGTTCAAGTCTCAGGGCATGATTGATACATCTAATTCAAAAAAGAAGCACGCTGATCAAGCTAATATATGTCAGATTCATCCAAAATCTGACCTCATAAGTGCAAATATATGCCAGTGCTCATTGTTATTTTAATCTCCTTCTCATACTCAGTTCTTATTTATGGTAAAAATAGGAGCTCAAAGATTTCTTTCAATGCCCATGCTTCTTATGTATAATGTGAGGCTTCTGTCTCCATATCTGGCAATTATAACTTATAATACATGTTACACGGTTGACATTTCCAGTTATCTTTGAGATCAGAATAATAATCTCTTCGTAGGTTCTACAAATGACTAGTACAGATAAACTCCGAGTCACCATTTCACAATGTTGGTTCCAATACAAGAACAAGCTACTTTAAACAAACCTGGCTTTCGTTCTGAATTCTTTCCAGAGCCTGGTTGAATATCTTATACCTATAAAACCAAGGTATTGAATGAGGGTGGAAGTAACAAAGGGAGAAGACTTAATAGCCAAATTACCATTCTTACTCTTTTGGTTGAAATATCAGCTCCTTGAAAACAGCATATCCTGCAGCAGCTGCAATCCCAAGCCCAACAAGGATTATGACACTGTAGCTAGCCCCCTCTGTAAATGTCACAGGTTTGTCTGGGATATTGTATGTAGGAGCATCAAAAGGATCCTCAACATTAGATAATTCTTTTCTAGTCTGCGAAATGGATAAAGACAACAACTCAGTGCGATTGACACGAAGCTTGAACTAAACATTAAGGCCAAGGAAAAAGAAAATGCAGCAAAATAAACCCAACCAGCATAGCATTTGATGAGTACAGTTCAGATAATTTTGAAGTTACTTGTTCTTGCCCTATTTGTGCACATGAACCTTCAAACACCCACATGTACGGAATTTGCTCAAAATGAAATAAGCTTTAGTAACGATTATGCTTTTTTTCATCTTTATTGCTATTTATTAACTAAAATATGATGAATGATGAATGATGAAAGTCATTCCACGCTCAACTTAGAAAAGAAAGATGATGATAAATCCCTAATCCTTCACAAATTCCTCTTTACCATCCTTTCGGCATTCAGGCAATGACAGCCTCTTCATACATTTACACACATATCAGAATACAAACTAAGAAAACAACATGAATAATATTTTTGTCAATTATGTAAAGCTAATACAGATGAGAAAATGAAGGGCCAAAAATGCATATTGAGATCCAAACCTCAGATGTTTCTTTTGATTCCTTTGAAGCTCTTGATGCAAAGGATCTAGCAAAGCAAGGAGACATGAGCATTGATCCATAATTTTCTCTGTGTGGGACTAACGCCTGAAAGCTAACTATACAATCTATACCACACTGTTCTCTAAATGGAAGAGGAATGCCTGTTGAACGTTATTGTCAAACAAAATTTAAAAGTTGGATAAAAGAAAAGAACGGCTATTCTTATGCTAATCCAACTTATGCACTCAACAAAGTAGAACACTTATGCATGAATCAATATTCTACCACAAGAAACTCAAGAAAAAACAGGTTAGGCGAACAAGGATTTTCTCCATAACAGATAGTAAGACAAACAGTGATATTAACTGCTAAGTTAGAGTTTAGCAACAAGATCAATGCTTCAAGAAATTGAATGAAAAGAAAGGAGCGTTCCCTTCCACAAATGTTTTAAAAAATTAATGTGAAACATTCTGAGAAAATTATTTTCTCCCAATAACAAATCAAGATTGCTAACTGGCTAAAACCTTAGGAAAATAATCATAAATGTTGACCACATATATGATAGATAACTAACCAGTAGCTCCAAGTACACCCTGCAGAATGAAATAAGAAGCATTTAGTTTGGCTCTTTGTATAGAGAAAAAAAAATGCACATAGAAAGCATTTAGTCTGCAACCATTTAGAGAGAAAAATAAGAATAAAGAACTACACACTGTCTTGGAACACTAGAATTCCAATCCACTGGAAGCTGCAGTATGTCATCAGAAAATGATTCACCAATTGATAAAGATTCATCAGATCTAAGAAATACTCTAAAAATAAACAGACTTCCAAAAAGTATAATGCAATCATATTAACCAACTCAAACCAAGACTTAAGCTTAGGGGCTTAACTACATAAAAGCAGAAGAAGCTCTAATAAATTTGATTGGCAACATAGTATAAAATTTACTCTTCTATGCCCCTAATATTATACAAAAGAAATCACCATCGCCAGCTTCCTTCACAGTTAATAAAACACACATAAAAGAGCTCCGATAAAACACGCATTTGGTTGGGAAGCAAAAATAACACCTCAAACAAAGCAAAAAAAAGAACAGTAATGTCCAAAATGAAAATTAACCATACAAAGCAAAGAAATAAACGACCGTACCCTTTTAACAGATGATGAAAAACCCTCCAAACAAGGTTTAGATTCAACAAATGATCTCAAGAAACCACCCCATCCGCTCCTACTACGTATTACAGGCCTCCTGATGTTCTGCATCTTCAACTACACAAACTGAAACCCTTTTCTTCTACAACTCTATGAAAAATACTATCTTTCTTTCTGGATTATCAACGAATAACAAAGCCAAAAAAAAAAAAAAACACCCAACCCCGAAAAAGAATTGATTCAAAAGAAATAAACTAGTAAAGGCAGGTAGAGGGATGCAAATGGGGGGAAACCAGAAACCCCAGTGCCCGCTGAGATTTTATTGCAGACACGTGCCACCAAAGCCACACGTGTTTCTTAGTATTCAACGGTATTAACCTGGGCCGTCCTGTACGAGCCAGCGTCCCGTGTGGGGGGTCTTTGAGCCTGGGATCTCCCTCAAGGCCCAGGATCCAGAAGGATATAACAACAAACATTTCCAACATGTAGGCGTTGATGTTCCAAGTTCCAACAAAAACATCCGTGACCAATGACCTTGATCCATGTCCATGAACAGTAGGATCGAGAAACATAGGCCACGGCAGTGCAGCTCATCAACCTAGTTTTGGGACTGAGAAAATTGGTTGAAAGCCCTTGGTTGGGCTCACTGAAGTTCACGTGCTCATTCAAAACATCACCGTCAAAGAAGCAAACATATATACATAAAAAAGAAAAACGCAAAATCCCTTAATCCGGAAGACTGAAAATCAAATCATAAATGAATAACAAAAATTAAAAGTACTCTATCTGACCCTCCTCCAAAGTCTTTATTTATTAAAATTATCAGCGCATGCAATGAAGCAATTTTCATGAAGTCTAATGCCTCCCTACGGGAATGCATCTTTTTAAGGTCAAACAGCTTGCACCAGAGCGATTTGCCATTAATCATGAGCTTGGATTGCTTCGTCCCACAACTGGTCAGCGTTAGTGGAATGAAAGATGTCTTAAATGCAACCTTCCCAGACTGTGGTGTTATAATATCTGTATAATTCTTCGGATGTGGCCAATGCACTTATACGCTCTCCAAGCAATCCCCGTACCTGCTAGATACCAACAAACAACAGAATCTGAAAAGCAAGTTTTTTTTTTCTTTTTTATATTCCTATTAATGTTATTTTTTTAATAGTTTGTGACTTTAGGGCATGATAATTTGATCAGTATAATTAAATTTGAATCTAAAATAGATTCAAGCAATGAAAGTTGTGAAGCCATAATACAAGGAGTGTACTGTTATATTGTATGAAATATAAAATATAAATAAGGTGAATAAATCATTCTTAAGCATCAGGCACAAGATAATAAACTATGATTATTAGTTTAATAAAATGTTCATACTTACCGGGTAAAGAATCTGGTAATTTCGTGTACTGTTAAAGGGTGTCCGTTGGCGAAAGTTACGAAAAAGCACCGATCTTCCTCAGGAGCGCCCTTTATCACAGGAGACCACGCCTTAGCACAAGGGTTCAGTTGTTTGGTTTGCACCGGTATTGCATTAGGTTCATCCGCTTTATAAAATTCCGAAGGAAATAGGGTGGTGGACGACTTTATTATCAGCCGAACCAGGTAGATAGTTGAATGATCTACGGCCATCATCACCACCAATTGGGGGCCATTTTTCTTGAAAAGACGTAACCCAGGATGGTGCATCCATGGGATATTGCTTGCAGAAGTGAAGGGAGAGACTGTTAATCTGTGTGCTTAATTTTCTGCGGTAGGAACTATACATCGAAGCAGTTTGGTGACATTGAGAAGCATGACTGTGGGTATATATTGAGCATTGCGAAGGCTGAATGTTAGCTTTGAAAGGAAAGCTAATATATATTTTCAAGAGGGGTGTTCTTAAGCAGACGCAATGGTTACAAAAAGGCAACTTCGCTGCTTATATTCTTGTTGCATGTTAGACTGGCTTATACTATTTTTTAACATGTCATCAACGTAATTTCTATATTTTGAGCCATTTGATTCAGAAAATTTTATAAGTCAAAATGCACATTTAAGTGATTGAATTTAAACATACATAACCACAAAGTCTAAATAATATCCTTCCTTTTAAAATAAATTAAGCAAATTTAAGTATACACACTTTATAATGATTCTTCGCAAGTAATGAAATATTTTATTTAGAATATATTTTATAGTTATAATTAATTTTATTGGTGATGAATCATCGTTCGAATACGTATGAGTTTGTAGATAAAATTTAAAAATATTATTCAATTCAATCTGTAAAAAATTTACAATCCATTAAATACATTGAATAAAAAAAAATAATCACACTTTCAAAGAGTTAGAAAGAAGCTATAGCATGATATTTTTCCAGTTGTCTGCTTCCATGGATTCCTGCCATGCATGCATTCGGGCTTTAATTAAGGGACGTTTAGACTTGAAATTTAAATGTTGATGTTAGATTTATGAAGCTTATTTCATGTTTCATTAATCAATTTTTAGAAAATCTTTCTTTATATATATATGATTGCATTCAAGCAAAGCTTCATGAATATTATTGATTAATAAGACCATAAAGTACGAGCAACGATGTACGACTATAGGTAAGCACGAGTTGTCTTATTTATTATTCATTAGATTAAAATGTAATATTATACAATTTTTTTTTTAATTCTACAATGTCAGATGTCAAATGTCACATTATTATTATTATTGTTATTATTATTATTATTATTAGTAATTATCACCGATAAACTCTGTATGAAAAATAATGAATTAGATTCAATGGGAAGTGAATTGAAAACGTCCATATATCCAATTGGATTCATTCTAAAGCTTTTTGACAGCTTAGATCGGATAAACAATACTTCAATTGGATCAGATTTGGGATACATTTTAATAATTTGAATATAATGGAATTAATTTATAATTAATAAAATATATTTTAAAAAATTAATATAATATAATATAAAACACGTCATAATCTGATTGCCAACCGAAACTATCCAAATTTTATAATGTTGTATATTAACACTATAAGGTTTTTTAATTTTTATTTTTACTGATAAAGGTTTCATAATGTTGTAAAATTTGTCCTTTGTACCATAAAAGATATGTTGTAATAGATTTTATCGCAAATTACTTCTCTTTCTTGTTCCTTTGCAGTAAAAACTGCTAGGTGTTGCAATTCAAACTATATTTTTAGTACAGAAGGTCACATTTCCTGCAGTCTGTACAAGTAAATAACAGGGATGTATCTTCCTAAATGTTTTCTTATTATTTACTACAAAATATACTGAGATTATCAGCACATAATGCAAAAAAAAAAAAAGAAAAAAAAGACTGAGAAATAACTTCTACTAGGAATTAATTTAGATGAACAAAATTCGATTCCAACAAAATATAAGACCTAAATAGTTTTTTATGGGAAAATGGCCTAACACAAGGAAAAAAAAATTATGAGACACACTTTAACTTCTGTAAATGAAAATAAGTTCTGCTTCAACAATCAGAGCGTCATTCTTGATGTATCCGTTTGAAGTGTCGTGAAGATTCTTTAACGACCCAAACTCTTGAAGACCCCAAGTTGGAGAAGAGGAAGAGAACTATGTTTTACCCTCAAGCACAAAATTGAAACATATATAGCTTCTTTTTTCTTTCGGTCAAATGAAACAATTCATGCAATCAAATTAGAAACAAGTGACCATAGAAATTAAGCTTTTTATGATGAAATGGGATTCATCACCTGTCCGTTCACGGTGATTAGAATCCATTTGGTCCCTTAATCGCGTCTTCTATTTCACCTATAATTTCCGCTTAGGTGGAATTGGTTTTGGCTCAGCTAGACTAAGATAAACAGAAAGTGATTTATCCTTACAGCTTAAATATCCTTTGGGATAAACCAACAATTGCCTGTTGTCGGTATGAAGTGCCAGCATCTAAGATTAAAATTTGCAATTTTTTGAAAGATATAAAAGAGAGAGGTTAGAGAAGGAAGAAGGTGGAGAATAGGTCCATCAATTATAAATTTAAAGAATTTTATCTCGTTCTTATGTTTAAATGTGTCGCATATAAGGATTTTAAAAAAGATAAAGAATCTAACATAAATTATATACATGATGTACAATTTTGTACCTCCGAGAGAATGAATAGGAGAGCAGTAAATTGGCTCTGTAAATTTAAAAATTTTCAATATTCTAAGTTATAGAACAGTTGGTAGGATTCTTTATAACTAAAGTTGCTCCGATTGGTGAATGCGTTCAATGATAAAAACCTCCGCCTGAAATACGCAAGAAGACTCGAGCAGGTGTCCATTAGAAGCATCGTTAAAATACTCGAGTGAAAGGAATTGAGAGAAGCCCCATACAGACTTCATCTGATAAAATCGCCTAACTGATACCTCAGCGTCTACAGAAAAACAATTGATAAAATCATGGATTAACCTAGTTGTGGGAGATGGAAAAGAAAAAAAGAAAAACATTGA
>JBBYHM010000026.1:3754232-3764719 GCA_038381775.1 Adansonia rubrostipa
ACCCCTGTTTTAGCCAACAAAGAGAAGGATTCTACTTTAAATAAGAAATGAGCCGGAGGGAAATCTCTTGTAATTCTTCTGATTCCTACAAAACATAGCCAGAAAAAAAAAGACTACTTCACTAATCAGTAGCATATATATTGTATACCCTAGCTTTGAAGTCTACAGATATAGCATTATTACAGAAGATTATTTCAAGAAGAAGATGAGAACCAAACCAAGTTTCTTGCAGTTATCCTCCATAAGAAATTAATGCTAGGTAAGTGTTTTTTTTTTCCCCTTTAGCTTTCTCTATTTTATTTATAAATTTGTTAAATATAAATGGAAGATTAAGACCTATAATATATATGCTTGTCTTGGGGTTTAATATCCTTATCTTATGAACAAGGAACACCTTTTAGAATCTCCCCTGGTTGAGTTTCCAAGTTTACCTAAATTTAATTATAGTTGATGATGAAAAAGTTGGATGGATGCCTTTCACCGGTTAGGGGAACACGAGATGTTGGTATGAGGATTGTCTTTGATTCTTGCTAACTTCGCTTTTGGCTTCTCATGATTCCTTTCTTTTCATGGCCCTGAGGTTTTATGTAAGAACTGAACATAAAATTTTTAAGGTTAAATCTTTTTGATATAATGAAATGCAAAATGATCCTAAAAATTGGAAATAAAGCAATTTAAGCTACAAAAATAAGTTCAACGTTTAATAATAGTGGTCAAGATTCAAGAACGAAAGGTAATAACGTTCATAGGGTACCACATTCTTCCATTAATATTATAAATAAAGAACCTTAGCATGAAAAAGACATACTTAAACTTGACTTTATACGTGGAAATTGAGAAATTCATGACTTGACAAATTAGGCTGCTTGTTACTGAGCATCTATGCAAATCAACAGAAAATTAGCCAAATTATTATGTTCTTCTTTTTGGTTCTATTATTTTGCAAAACTGAAGAATCCTGTTTATACAAATAAATAGATATCTGGAATACTTCTAATTATGTCTAACTTTAAAAGTTATTAGTCCTAAGAAATCGATGATAGCTCTTTTTCTGATGGTATAAATATGAACCTGGAAAAATCCAAACTCTTCATCAGCCTTCGAAATCTGCTGAAGTATACCGTTTTGATTTTGACCCTCAGCTTAATTTACTGGGATAGATTACTGGAATGGTATTGCAATTAGGAACAATGAGCTTGCCAGATCTTCTTTCTAATGAGAATATATAAGAACCGGGCAAGGTTTTACCATTGCACCAGCTTGAAACAAGCTTCCCCATCTCTTGAATGTGAAGTTTACGTGAAATGTGATGAATTATGTTGTTCCACTCTTCATTTTTATAAGTAACTATGTTCGAAACAGTTTTAGACAAGGGTACAGGAATATCACCCTTCAAATATATAAAAATTTTTAAAAATCGGATGTACCCTTTACAAATAATACTCAAATCAAATACTTTCCAAATAACATGGGTGATCAATCTTGTGGCTGCAATATGAAGTATATGTTACGAAGTCCATAGTCTGGTATAAGATTCAGCCGATTTCAAGCGATAAATTTTATGCTGTAAACTTATCCAGCTCTGCTTTGGAATTGATTGGTAGCTTACCTCATCCATGAAATCAGAGAGCAAGATTATAAGGGGAAAATGGTATAGTCCTTTTCAAAGAATTACCTTTTCAAAGCATTAATATTTACAAATCTGGCAAACTCATATACTATAAATTATAAAGAAATTGCTATCTGACTCTGCAATTTCTGGAACTCGATCATAACATTGATAGTATTATAATTATAACCAAGACCATGGCCATGACAGAAAGTTGATAGCCGAATAAACTAATTATCAAATGAAGGGAATGAATATTATAATTCCTTTCTTCTTTTTTTTTTCAATTTTTGCAGAAAGGAAGATACAAAAAATGTGTATGTTTAGCATATCAAATCACACTTTGATTGTATTGCAATTTAAAAGGCTGTAAAGCTAACTCAGTGTCTCCCATCATGGAGAAGTAGTAACCTAGAAACTCTTTGTATTGAAAAGCTCTGTATAATGGAGGCTCGCCTGCGTTGATTAGAGATTTTGCTGGTTCTATAATGCTATCATCAGAGGAACTGATGAATAAGCCAACAGTTGTTCGAGCAAACTTCGAGTTGGTCACAACGCGATGTTCAGCACTTTTTAGTTTGTTGTTGCTCACAATCTACACCAAATCAACAAACCATTAATCTACATTAACAGATTTCATGCGATGCATACTAGAATAATTAGCAATTAATATGGATTCTCTTGTCTAATTTAATGATAAGTCTGGATGTCGAGAAAAATAATACTCTACTAATAAATCACACGACTGTTAGGTCACTTTTGCCGCTTTGACATACCCGTAACTGGTGGCCTATGTTAACCACAAAAGCATTAGGCAGAGGCTCAACACCAATCCATTGTCCATCCTTGAAGACTTGAAGTCCATAGACATTTCCTTGAAGTAGAATTGTAATGAGGTTAGGATCACAGTGCTTAGGTAATCCCAAGGTCAAGCTTGGATCTGGACATGGTGGGTAATGGTTAGCCACTATTAGCAGAGCTTCACTTAGATCCTCCTTGAAGTACCCAGATTCAAGACCTAAGCCTTCAGAAAGCAACTCCAGAATTCTTAAACCCAATTTCTTTGCTTCAACTGAAAATCTTCCAATAACATCTCTATAAACAGAAGGGTTGAGAGGATTAAGATGGATGATGAAGAAAAGGCAAAAAGAAAAATAAAATTGTTGCATTGCATATTACCTGTATCTAGTTGGCTTTTCAGGCCAAAGTTTAATGCATTCCTCTAATGGATGACAAGGGTGTTTCAAAATGTCACGCCAAAAGTGAAACTTTTCAGTACCATAGTTTATATTGCTTGTATAAAGCCTGCAAACTTTATTTGGATCCTCCGAATAGAGGCTTGCCTTGTCCTCCATTGGCATCCCGAAGAACTCCTCGACGACGTTCATGGTGTCATTCAATACTTTTTCACAAACTCCATGGTTAACAACCTATTCGGAAAAACACAAAAAGAAAAATGGAAACAGCTAAAAGAATGAAGAAAACCAAACAACCTTCTTGGGCAGAAGCAACCCTTTTTTTTCTTCTTTTTTAAATGAAATTATATGAAGTAGAACAAATCAAACAAAAAAAGATCAACGAATCAGGATATAGATTAGAAATATTCCAACATAAGATATTGGATTAAATTGAAGTTGTCTTTCTTTAAGATATAAAGCATTAACCTGAAAAAATCCAAACTCTTGGCTAGCCTTCAAAACTTTTTGAATTGTATGACTTCGATTAGTCGATGCTTCCCCGAGGTTAACAACAGGAATGGTATCACCGCTAGCAATGCTGAGCTTTCCAGGTCTTGTTTCTGGTGGAATAATATAAGACTCGGGCAAACATTGATCATTGCACCAGTTTGAAACAAGCCTCTCCATTAATCTGATCTCTACTCAATCTTCCGAATTTATGCTATGAACTAATGAATCTGGTTAATGATGCGACTGGTGTATACATATATATATATATATATATATATATATGTAATGCTGTAATAAATAAGATATCAAAAGAATAGGGCGGCTGAAAGTTGGATTAGTGATCCATCCTAGTCAGAGACAACTACAGGCTTATATATATGATAATTTTCACAACTTTATCCTACTACAAAAGTCACCCAAACACGTAAAGTTTTAACAGAAAAAGGAAGTTGGAATCTGATTCTGCGGTAGCTGTATGACAATCCTTAACACATTTCACCTACGATATTAATCATATATAACCCATGATTATGACTGACACTTGAAAGTTGAGCACGTACGTCAGCCGGATCATATATAATTCATTTTGAAAGGGAATGTCAGCTACCATAATTGATCCATGGTTTTTGATGAAAACGAGGTTTGAAAAAGTTCCTTTGGATTCTATTGCGCAGTTTATGATGTTTCTTTCTAACTTCAACCGTCGAGAAAGTATAAATGTTGATATAGAAAAAGTGAAAAGGAGCTGATACATACATGTATAAATACACCCATGTGTAACATAATATATTATCCAAGTGAAAATAAGCGAATGCCGTGATTGGTTGACAGCTTAAAATGCGAGTTTATGGTTGACAGCCTAAATTATTTGGGCATTTCCCAAAACACATTCACAGTACATAGCAAAGTGTCTTTGCCATAATCATCAAATCACACTTTGATTCAATTATTACAAAAGTTGTGGGGTAGTCGAGAATGAACATATAAACAAAGAACTTATCAAATAAGTAACTGATAAGAAAGAAATTACTGAATCAATTTTTCAGCCAGGGGCCTAGGAAGCATCAGGTTCTGATGAGTTAAGTGGTATGTTTTTTTTCATAAGTTTTGTGATATAGTGAGAGAGGTGGTTGGAAAGGTTAGAAGCTGCTTTGTTTTTTTTTTTTCCTTTTTTTTCCCTGGAATTGAAGAATGTTAAAAGGAGAATAACAACCCAAAAGTCAAAAGGCGTCGTAAATTGCAGGATTGCAAGCATTGATCAAAGCTACAAAGCTTGGTTCGGTAAGATGAACCAAGTGAGAAATACTTGTCCTAGCATCTCTCGAATTGATCACCACTCGATGTTCTGCTCTCTGAGGTTTCCTATTGACGGTTATCTAATATTATTCACCATAAAATTCCTCCAGCTATGCAAAGAACATAATACTAAACTAGTTGTTTTCAAAAAGAGACCTAAACCTGGAGATTAAGAAAAAAGACTGCAAATGCTGAGATTTGAACTCTTAAATCCTAAAGGTGACTACATGAACAAAGAAATTCATAGAATTGAATGAAAATTTAAAATGATCAAAATATGTTTGTAATTGTTTGTTTATACACTAATTGGAGGCATTCTAGAAGCTAACCTCATGATGAATCTATATGCAACAAAGAATTACAGAGTTTCCTTCATAAAACCTTAGTCCAACAACGGAAACCAAGTGCTTATTGATCAATCGAAGCTCAGGGGCCTCAAATTTACAGTGGGAGTCTCAGGAGGTCTGCTATATATATCATCAAAATGAAGATTTACATCTTCGGTTTGAAGATCATCCATGTAAATTGTCCGGGATAACCTCCGAGAATCCCTCCAATCAAGGAACGGATCTTGCTCTTCTACACTTTTCTCAGATAAGTTATCATACTGATGGTCTAAAGAATAGCGGTTGAAATCAGGAGGCTCAAGAAAGCTTGATTGGGGCTTTGTACCATGCGAACCACTTCTAGCCCACCAATGGCTCCTTGTATGGTGCGGTAGTTCATTTGTATCAAGATGAGGAAGTACACTCTCACGGAAGAAAGGAGCTGATGTTGAAGCTTCAGGATGTGATTGCGACCGTGACCGGTCATCATAATGGTGTCGCCAGTAATCATCATCTCCTGCTTCATCATGTGTCATGTTGGTCGGCACCCAATAATCTCCAAGCTGTTGCTCAGCCAGTTCAAATGGTCTCGTTGTAGTAGTGTCCCTCCTATCACTGGTCAATTGGTGAGGTCGAGAGGTATAATACCAATCTAGAAGATATGGGTGATTCTTTTGATCAGCATCGATTAGCCATAAAGAACCTAAATTGCAGCCAGTGTCCGGAATATTCTGTTGCATTTCCATTGAAAAAAGCCCATTTCTATCTCCGTAAGCTCTCAGTGGGCTACCTAGCAACAATCTACCCGGAGAATATGCATGCCTAGCTCCCTGGCCTCGCAATTTTTGCTCCCTGAAAGTTCTAATATTTGACAGGAACTGCTTACCCTGAGCATCTGGTTCCCATGAAGGGTAGCTACTCTGGAAACTGCAATCGGGATAAAATAATTCGAGGTGAAATTATGCACGAGACTAAAAAAATAGAAAGGATATTCAGCCAATAAAAAGGGTTGAAAAACACCATAACCAAGATTATTGCGAACATAAACTTTAAAAACGGAAAAAGAAATTATTAGAGTTGGGAGATAAAATGACTCTAAAAGGATAGGAAGGCATCCGAAACAATCAGCCAACAAATGAGTGCAAGTTATAGATAAATGGCATTTTGCACATAGCAATAGCGTATTATGTCTCATCAGACACATTTTACAATGAAACTTGGAACTTGGTGTCAGCTTTTATCACAGAGAACTTTAGCATAAGAGCTTTAGGTGATTTCGGATTTTCCAAACTATGTTCAACTAGCAAATAGCAAGAACGATATGTGCAGGTTTAGGATAAAGCAAGCATATAAATCTGATTAACATTTGCCATGATCAAACCTCAAGAATGATTTCTCCATTTTCCCTTGGGAACTCCTCTGTGCACGAGGTGCATTGTGTGGAGAGCCATAATTGCTATTTCCGTGGTTTTGGAAATCAAAGGCACTAAAACTGCAAAATGGAAAGGGAACAATCAAACACGTCATTGCATTTAATAGGTACATGATACAGCTAGTAATTAAGTGGTCTAAAAAAGTTAAAAAGAAAAAGAACAGTCTACCTGCAAACATGTCCAACACCTTCAACATCCACAGTAAAATCTGCAATGAACTGTAAAATGTCATCCACCCGCTGCAACATAAACATGAAACATTTTAGTTCAAAAGCAAAGATCTACGGCATAAGAAGTGACAATAGAAAAAATTTCGAAAAAAATAAAACCTTTGGAACAACAAATAGAAGCAACAATGGAGTGAGGAAAATTGAGGCCATCTCCTCTAGCAATATCATTCCAGTGTACTGCATCAGAAAATTAAAAAAAAAAAAAAAAATCAAAAAGTATAAAGAGAAAAGAATAAAGAACATTCCTCGTATGAATGTTAATTTCAATTGTGTTCCAATCAGAAAGTTACAATGGCTGAAGAAAACTAGGCTTTGATTGCTAGTATTCGATGTAGCAAACTGGTCAGAAATGATTTTTGTTACTTCAACATCCAGAATTCTGCCAGTTTTATAACTAAACCTTAAAAGTTATCTGTCGTTTCATCCAGAGTGTTGAGACAATTAGGAAAAGCAATGAAAAATGCAAACTATCCAAATGGCCATATGGCAGTTCAAACATCTTATCTTCCCAGATTTTTACAATTGAAGACGAATGCAATTCCAAGATTACAGGTAAAACAAAAATAGGAACTAAGCAGGATTACTTGAAATAGAGTTTCAAACTCTATCCGGACTTTTTCAGTGTTTTCTTTACCACGCCATCCCTTTGGCATGTAATGTGTATGTTGGACCACCATTGACATTGCTCCTTCTGGATCAAGGACCAGAAGCTCATCTGTAATAGCAGCCCTGCTAATAGCTGTTATGGTTCCAAAAACAGCTGCGTACCAAAACAAATTCCGACCAAATATCTACAAATTTCAAAAAAAAAAAAAAAGGTAAATGCCAAAAATGAAATATACAAGAGTTGAAAAGAAAATAGAAGAATCTGGAACGGTGGAAGTTCAAAAATATTACATGGCCCTCTAGCAAAGATTCCTCCAGAAAGGCAATGATGATCAAGATAGCAGCAAAGCCACCGGATACAAACGAGATAAACTTTGCAATGATAGAAATAATTGGTGAGGGGAATCGCTTTAGGTACTCAGTAGCATGCATTACGCTACTATTAATCCGATGCTTGAATAAATGGTCAACCTGTAGGACAAAGACAACAAATGTACAAATACAAAATTACAGTATGTAAAGACAAGAAAATCTAAAATTATAATTTTCCATCTAAGAAACAATTGTTCTCATTTTATTTTCACAGTAGGTTCTAAATAACTTTTCTTTATTATGATAAATTTAAATTTTTTACATAAAACATAAGTACCACTTACAATTACTACATAAAGATAATAACACAAGCTTGTGAGGATAGGCATTGGATCAATCCTTCTTGACTTGACAGCGCAAAAAAATAGCTTAAAATGAAGCAGAGAGGAGGGGGCATGACAATACCTCATTGAATTCCCTAAACATCCACTTTGACAAATTTGACCATCTACGGGATGAAGCTGTGCTTGGATGATTATAGAATTGTTCAGCATGCCTTAAGAAGAGATAAACCAGCATGAATATAACAAGAAATGGAGAGAGAAGAAGCATAGCAAGCCCAACGACCATGAGTCTCTTCTTCAATGTCCAAGGATTAGAAATGAAGTCTCTTCTAATACAAAAATTTCTGCATCCCAAAAAGAAGTTGGGCATAAACCTCTAGAATTTAGTTGTTTTATATTTTTGCAAATAATAATAAATAATAGCATGTTGCATTTGAAACTTGAAGTACTTAATAAGCTATTTCTCCCTAAACATAGAAGGAACATGGATCAGTAAAACCTGTGAAGAATTTTGACATATTTCAAACAGGTGCAAGTCAAGAAGGCACAGAAAAGCAGCAGTAGAAAAGAAAAACGCAATGAAACATTATTTTAAGCAACTCTTTTCTAGCTACTTTATGAATTGACTATTAAAGACCAAACTAAGCAGGACTATCAAAAGTTGATACTTCATAAGAAAAATGAAAAAATCTATGAATTTCTTAGACCTTCAGCGCCCAAAGTCAGCTGGCAGGTTACCAAACCATTTTAGAGATGCTGCAAAGATAAAACTCGTTGTCTCACGATTACAAAAATGTAAAGTCTCAGACAAATCCAACCATTTTTCCCAGAAGTACAACAGCTCCTCTCAACATACGTAGAAAAACGCAATCACAAGTAAATGGAAGAACTAATTTTCGTACTTCAACACCAAAAATGCACATTATTATACCCCTCTTCAGACAGTAAGAATTATACAATATTCTTAAAATTGAAATATTATGCATTAAAAATGAAGAAATAAGAAATTTAATCATTAGTCTATGCAACCTGCTTCTATAGATTGTTTGCCAAAATATACATGCCGGAACCATACCAATAATAGTGTTTATCAGAGGAAGTAACGTACATACAGCAGAAAGTCAGATGGTAATGTACAATTAAACAATACCGGTCAAACATGCTCTGCAATATACACCAATTTAAGGTCCATTCAAGTGTCTTTGTTAGTATTAGACGATGTCGCGTTCCTTGAGGGCCAAATTTGACAGTTGGACCAGCACCTGGGACCCAGGGTGAGATAGGAAAAGCAAGAACTCCTTTATTAAGCATTCCAATCAAGTAGTTCTCCTTCCGCATCAATCGCATAACCACATCATGAGCAGAAAGATCTTTGACCACACAAAGCTGCTGTGAACTTTGTAACTGAACAACCCTTTCAAGGATTGTTGCCCATGACATGGTCTGAATCTCATTGTCAGTAACATGGAGACTGCAAAATAAATTATAAAAAATAATAATAAAATCATTAAACATTTTATAAGATACTGCTACCATAAATGCTTTGCCCAAATGAAAAATTAAAGCTTCCAGTGCATCTTGTAACTTATCAATATTAACTTACCTGTTATAATAGAAATGACGTATTCCAAGGGTATCCTTTAATTGCGCAAAAAACCTAAAAAAACAGAATATCCAATAGATGGAAAATAGCCCCAAATATCCAACAATAATAGCTTTTGAAAGTGTTAAAGGTGTTAATGGATGCTGGTGAAGAGCTTCCTTAGCAAGATCACATGGCTTAATTCCAGACTTAAATGCATCCATCCCACACTTTGCATTGCGTAGACCATTCCAATCAACAAATAATAGGAAAAACCCTGAGAAACATATGGTAAAGCCCAGGCTCAGAAGTTCAACAATCCATTTTATAATTATGCACCAAAGCCCTTTCTCACAATAGTAGCTATAGAGCCGTTCGAAGAACAAGTCCAAGTCAGCAATGGGTTCCACATTCAGAGTCTCACCATTCAGAAGCCCCGAAGGGCTCTCACTACCCCGGCTTGATGGTACTCTCCCATAGTCAGACAACTCAATCTCAGGAGGTGCATCACCTAGTAACCCTGTCGTCAAAGAGGATTCACCACCCCATCTCCACTTAAATATGCCAAGAGCATTTGCAGCTTTTTGGCCTCTGAACATCATTCATAAAGCTTGATGGCAGGGAAAAAAATGCCAGTCCATTACCCAAAATACACAAATGTTTAGGCAATATTCTGCCAATAAGAACAAAATTAGACAAATTCCCTTTTATGATGTATGCATATACATGCTCTCAGGAACAAAGAGATGCGAAATACAGGCAAAAGAAACACATCATCATAAAATATTTCTCCTATATTCCTACGCTAATTAATTAAGTTCAAATAACTGCAAATAGTAACTTGGAACAAAACCACAATCTTTTCCTCAATGAACCAGCAGGCAACAAGCTACAAGATACAATAATTTGAACCTAGAAACTTAAATTGCAGATTCTTCAACAGAAATAGAAGCAACTGTATGCAAAACCGTAATATATAAGGCATGAAACATGAACAACATCAAACCTAGATTAAATTTGAGCAGATAAGGAGATGCCATTCTTAGTTCAACTGAAGTACT
>JBBYHM010000026.1:3767568-3783114 GCA_038381775.1 Adansonia rubrostipa
AGGAAATCTAGATAATCATCTCAATTATTTTTAGAACCAGAAATAATTAATTAATCATTCTCGTATTTCCTATGTAATTAACTTCACTACCAAATTTAGTCATGAATTTTGCTGACGAAGGTTAAATGATATATATTTTTTTAAATTATTATATTAAATAATACAAGTTTTAATAAAATAAAGACTTATGAATTTAAGTGCCAATTACCTGTACCCTTTAAATTATTAAAAATATAATTAATCTTACAAGTGCTTTAAACGCACTTAATAGCGAAACACTTTTAATTATTTGCCTTTGCCTGTTTATATTTAAAGTGTGAAAATGAAAAAAAGTCTTTCAAATTAGAGAGACCCTTCGACTTTTATTGATTTTCTTTTTGCGTTTAATATATTATTTTTATTAATTTAAGTAAAAAGTATACATTGTTTGTATATATTTTTATATAAATCATATTAACCAGTGCTTAATATTAAGCACTGTGTTAACAGTTCCTTTGACAACATAATGCAGTTCTTATTTTTATTTTTATATTTTATTTTTCATCTTTATTCATATATAAAATTTATAAGAATATATTTGCTAAAGAGTAATACAAAAAAAATGTATGAATTAAATTATTTAAAAAATTATAAGAATTAAAAAATAAGTAAAATAATTAATTTAATAAATATAATTTATAATTTTAAAGATCAATATTTTGAAATAATTATTATAATATCATTTTTTGTTAGTATTATTTATAATGCTTTTAATAAATAATTTTTACTGAAAAAATTCCCTCATGCAAAGCGAGGCAATTATTCTAGTTATTGACAAAAGAGAACTTTTCTATTTATTTATTTGGTTCTTATAATACCATGCAAAAAAGAAAATATAGAAATTAATCAATAAATAAATAAAATCATGATTACGCCTGTTAATATAGTCGGTAATCTTGAATTACTTCCGACAAATTGAATCTTTTAGCCTAAAGCAGCATTGTTTAGTGATTATTTTTTATCTTTTTTTTTTTTTAATTGTGTTCTCCTTTTAACCTTATGAATTTGTATTTTTGTTCATCATATTGAGTAAATTTTGGACTGATTCTCTTATTTAATATCAGAAATGGGAAATAATGAGCTTTAAAAAAAAAAAAAAAGGAAGAAAATGATTAGAAATCAAATGGCATGCAATAATCACGAAAGATGGGCATTGCAAAAACATATGATGGGATTAGAAAAATGATGTTGAGTTGGTGTGGTGCAGGAAGCTAAAGAACTCATGAACATGTCATTATGAAATACATCATATATATATTATAAAAAAAATGTGAACCTTTTAAAGACATGCAATAAAAATTAAAATTAAAACTTATAGTTCCATCTAGAGACATTATAATGGATTGAGTAAAAAATCGAGAAAATTAAAAATCGATTAGAATCATGATATTTAAATTGGTTTCGGTTTGTTTTTTATTTGAATAATGATAATATTGATTGATTCGGTTCAATATTTGATAAGTTAACAAATTACAATTATTTGAATTGAATTAATTTTTTTGGTTATTATTTTATTTTTATTTTTAAAATATTAAATAAATATTTTATTTATAAGTTATTAAAAACAAAAAAAATGAAAAATATAAAATAAAAAATTTATAAACATATGAATTGAACAAATTTAAATTTTTGAAATTTGATTTAAAATTTAAAAAGTCAAAATATTATACATTAATTTTTTTTCAAATTAAATCATTATCACTTTTAATTATCACAATCAATTATTGCTCTTGAATGCCACTTTATGATATTTGGTTTGGTCTAAATTGCAAAAACAAATTTTTATTATTTTATTAAAGTTATTTTTGTTTAAAAATTAAAAATAATAGAAAACAAAATTCATATTTAAATTCTCAAAACCTAGAAAAGAAAAAACATAATCTTCTGAGAATTCAAACCCTCCAATCATTTTGAAAGAAATGGACGTTTACACTATTCAATCACCCATCTTCAATTTTTTAAATCTTTATCTAAACATTTTCGGCGTTATTTCCAATTGAATTTTGTAAAATGATAAGAATTTATTATTATTATTATTATTTATCAATACATTTGGGAGATTCAAGATAGGAGCATGAATAGGGACAATAGGATGGATAAGAAAAGGTGTCACAACTTTATTGTCAACTAAAATGATAGTTTGAAAAAAAATTAAATCAAATTATTTAATTTTCTTAAATGAGCCTATTCCATTTTTAAAAATAAGTTAAATGTTTTATTGTACAAAAATAAATTACTATAATTTGATTTGTAATCAAATGTGTTTTTATTCTTTAAATAAATTGATTTATAGTAAGAATTCATTTAGGTATAAATTAAATTTTAAAGATCTTATAGGAATATAAATTATAAATTAAAGATTTATTTTAATACAACTTAACAGTGAAAGTTTTAATTTAGGTGAAATAAAAATAATAGAGTTCATTTCGATAAAATGGTAAAGTTTAGAAATTTTTTTGTTATTTTTACATAAAAAAAAGTTAATATAATAATAAAAATCTTTGAATTTTATCATTTATTTAAATAAGTTATTATACTTTTATTGTAGAGTAAAATTTATTGGTGATCCACAACCTTTTATTCATATTTTATTTTCATTCGTCAACTATAAAAATTACATTAACCATCCATGACTTTTATTAATTTTTCATTTTCGTCCATTATCTTCAAAAGTTATACTTATTAATTTTTATCTTTGATTAAGATTTCATTTTCAACCATAACTTTTGATACTATATCAATATCTATGATATTTCAAAAGACTTTACCATTTATTTACCTATAAGTTAAAGTAAAAAAGCTAGGAAAAATTAGTATTAATTTTCAAGTCACGTGACACGCTAAATGCATGTTAAGGTTTATAAAAAGTTGGTATCATATATGTCAATTATTTTTATGTTTTGAAAAAATAACACAAATATTTTGTTGATGATATTAATAATTTGAAAAAGTTAAAAATTTGAAGGTAGAAACTAATTTTAAAAGCATTAAATTATATAAATTTTTTAAAATAATCTTTTTGAACATAATTTTGTTTGAAAGATGAAAAATATTTTTATGTTATATATAATCTACATATAATGTATTTTTTGAAATAAAATATACCTTTATTCAAAAATAAGATATTTGGTACAATAAAAAAATAATTGTGTTTTACTTTCAATAATTTGAAGAAACTTATTGCAAATATTGATTTTGAGAAAAGTTATAGGTAATTTCGATCAAATATTGAAAAAATAAAATTTATTTGAACAAAATTAATTGTATTTAACATGAAGTATATATACATACTACACAATTTTCTTAAAAACAAAAAAAAATTAATACACATGATGCTAATAAAATTGGTATATGAAAATGGATTTTTTTTTTTTTTTTACTTTTGACTAAAAAATGGATGAATGATATGTTTTTTCTGAAAGGTTATTATGAATGTTAAATATAATTTTTTAAAAGTTATAGATAAATAAAATATTATTTTAAAAAGTCATGAAAATGAATAATAAAGATTGTTTTAAAGGTTAAGGATGAAAATGAAACATTGTGAAAAAGTTATACACAATAGGTGAATTTTACTCTTTGATTGCGTAACCATTAAACTTTTAATTTACATTCTAATAAGTCCTATTACTTTAATTCGTATATAAATAAACTCTAGATCTATAATTTGTACGAAAATAACCTCTTAACATTAATCAAATTTTTGTTTGAATTAAATGTTTATTTAAATACAAATCAAATGATAAAAGCTTATTGAATAAAATAAAATATAAAAAAATTTAATTAAAAAATAAAATAATTCAAAATTTTAAAAAATATTTTAGTAAAAAAAAAAAAAAGAACGAGACAGGCATTGGAGGGGGTTGATGATGTGTTGATATGAGCATAAAAGAAAGAATAAAAAGAAAAAAAATTGGTATGAAAATGAAAAAGATAAGATTACAAAATTCTCAATTGTGAAATCATTTTGTTGGCCATAAAATAAGACTTGGTTAGAAAGTGTAATCAATTACCCCCCATTTTCATAAATACATTGCATATCTTCCTCTTTAAAAGGAAGATGACGTATTTAAATTTGTTTGTAATTTGTTCATTATTTTTATTTAAATTTACATTCAAAGATAAATATTAAAAAGATATTTAAATTTATTAAATAAAAATATTTTAAATTAAAATATAAAATAAATAATAATTAAATATAAAAATAAATATTAACTAATTTAAATTAAAATCGAATTAATTCAAATAATAAATATAAAAAATTTATTTTCAATTTTAATATAAAAATAAATCTAATATTTTAATAAAAATAAAATAATATCAAATTTTAATATTTTTTTACTACCTACCTATGTCTTCCTCTTACCGATGCCTTTCATCTCCTTTCCTCTTTTTCTACTTTCGCACATGAAAAAAAAATAAAAGGGAAATCTCTTAAATAAAATAACTTTATTAATGCAGTGGAGGACACCAAAATGCGCCGGGTGCGTAGATTATTAAAGGAGCCCCCATGGATGCGCAGGTTATTATAAAGTTACGCCGCGCCGAGTTTCGTCAAAAAAGTTGCTGATTTATTTAAAAAAAAAGAAAAAGAAAATAAGAGGGAGCAAGCTGAGAACAAGAGAAATGGCGATAAATGTAGTGGAGACCTTTGAATTAGATTTCGTTGAAAGCTGCCTTCGAAGAGTCTTTTAAGCTTTGATCGTCTCTTTTCTTTTTCTTTGTTGTTTTATTCCCTCTACTAGTTCAATTCTTTGTTGAATCTCGGGCTCAATTTTTCTTTTTTCGTCGCTATTTTTTTTAAAGGAGAAAATTGATCTTCAACGAGTTCATTGACCCATGTCGTCGGATATAAGCTAGAAATTTCTTCGAAGTCTTTGTTGCTCTCTTTAGTTTCTCATTTTCTATTCAACGACTGAAAAAAGTTTTCATCTTTTTGTAGCGAAAAAAGATGGCCAAATGCAGCAACTTTAACGGAGTTTATTGCGATGAGATTCTTGTATTTGATCTCGCGAGTTTGATCTTGTAATTGGCATCTGCGACGAAAGTTTTAAAAGATTGTTTCTGTTTTCTTTTTCTTCTTCTTGGCCCGAGAGGGAATGGGAACGGATAGTTTGTTACTGGCAACGGTGAGACCGCAGATTAAACCACGAGCGGGGTTGAGGAGAAAACAGGCTGGAAGAGGCTCTTACAGAGGAAGCTAGGGCCTTTATTGCAAACGAAGAAAAACTTCATTTGGGGGGGTTGATTTTGGTTGAAAATTTGCTGTTTTTAGGTGGAGTGGGGGGCGTTTTTGAACAAGGTAAAAAAGTTGGGTTCTCTTTTGAGGAGATATGGAAATGAGTAGCAGTGCTGGTAGCTGTGGGTTGCGCCAGATACTGAGAAGTCTCTGCCTCAATACTGATTGGAAGTACGCCGTTTTCTGGAAGCTTAAGCATCGAGCTCGAATGTCAGTAAACTTCCTCTTTCTAACTTTTCCTTTTCTTTCTTTCTTTTAAGCTGATCATCATATTCTTTTAATTGATTAATTTGCGGTATTCTTGTTTTTAGCATAGATTACAGAAAAGCTTATGAACATATTGCCTCTCTCCTTGAGGTCAGATAATTTGGAGTCTCGGTGTGTCTGCATCAAATTATTTGACTTATCTATATCTGAATGAATTAAGATTTTGGTTAATTTTTGAGTACGCTGTATAGTTGACGTGTTCTTAAGTTAGGTTGGAATGGCTTTGACCCCAGAACTTGGCATAGGATATAATTCACACCTGTTTGTTTTCTTCCCATGTACTTCTTTGTTCGTAGTATTTATTTGCAGGCTGCTGATGATGCCGAAGTTCCTGAAATTAGCATACTTGCTTTTAGCGTTCTTTGAATTCCCTTTCTATTAAAAAAGACAAAAAATGGGGCAATAGCAGTTGATTAGTTTAGGGATCAATTTTTTCTTATGGTGTTAGTTTTTGGACTGAGATTGTTAGAAAAGAGTAAATTAATAGTCACTCTGTTTTACCTTTAATTGTTGGGATAGTACACTGGCCTTTGGTGAAAATAAATTGATGTGTTTGCTTGACTGTCGTTCTCAGTATTGAACTTATTGCAGGGTGCTGACTTGGGAGGATACGTACTATGACAACCTTGACCAACATGATCCTTCGGAGAATCATTGTTTCCGCGATACATTAGAAAACTTGCACAGTGGATATTCTTCACATGACCCGCTTGGTTTAGCTGTGGCTAAAATGTCTTATCATGTGTATTCTCTTGGGGAAGGGTATGGCTCAATCCACTGATAAGCATGTTGTTCAGTGTTTGGTATGATTTTGGCATCATTAATGCAATAGTTAAAAAAATGATACCAGCATGCAACAGGTCAAAGATAGGTTCTTGTGCCCTTTCAATCCTTGTGCACCATTTTTCTTAACTGTGCACTGATCAAACATATCTCAGTACAAAACTCGGTTTTAATTTTAATTATGATTATGATAAGAATCGAATTTCTGAATCATAAAAGAACTGGGTAATTAATAACTACATGTAGCTTTATGCAAGAATTCCAGTTAGTATTCATCCCTTGTTTTACAGGATTGTTGGGCAAGTGGCAGTTTCTGGAAAGCATCATTGGATATTTGCAGATAAGAGCTCCTGCTCATTGTTTGAGGTGATGAAATTTACCAAGAAATGATAGCAAACATACTGTTTCATTTTTGTTTCATTGCTCATGACTTTTTTTCTGTCTTAATTGGGTTTGAATTTCAGCTTTGTGATGGTTGGCAAAGTCAGTTTGCGGCAGGAATCAAGGTATGCAAGCATTTTCCTTCCACTTAAGAATATTTCCAATTCATTGTATTTTAGTTTTGATGATTGCCATAGTTCAATACGTGGAAGTCAACAACTGATTAGGTTTCTCGGTCAAAGCTCAAACCTTTTTGATAGAGCTTATGATTTTAGTAAATGCATTTATTCCACTTCAATTTTACAACTGCTTGAGCTAGTTTTTTGACCTTCGCATGAAGAGAATATAAGTTTTAACTCTCTTATTTTGTCTAGTAAATGCACTTCATAATGTTGTCTAAAATTGTCCTTTACTTAGAGTTTATTTTCCTTTTATATATATATATATATATATATATATATACATGTATATCTGTTAATAGAAGTATATTCATTTTGCCTTGTAGACCATTGTTGTTGTTGCTGTTGTTCCGCACGGAGTTGTGCAGCTTGGCTCTTTAAATAAAGTAAGATGACTTCCAATTGTTTTGGTGTATTTCTTCTTTGTGAATGCTTGTCATTTTATTAATGTATTTATTTTAAGTTGATGTTTGTGCAACTTTGTGGTTTTGGGATGGATATCTTTAATGTTCTAAGATCTTTGTTATATACAAATGTATCTTGCTTGCTTGAAAGATGTTATTACTTTTGAAGCAGTGTCAACTGTCAATAATTAGTTGGCTTCTGAATATGCAGTATTCTTGTGTTGTTTGTCCTTGTAATTTTCACACATTTTTTTTTTTGCATCATCTCTATTGCTGGTCCATTTTTTTTCTTCTTAGAATTCTCAACTCTATACTTTATGTTTGTTTTGGATGAAATACACTGAAAATTTTGTGTAAGAAACGTTCATGACTTAATTTGTTAAATTCATTTTAGTATGGCCAAATCTTAACATTTTTTATTTTTTAGTTTCAATTATTTGGTGTGCAACATTTCACGTGATTCAGGTATTTAGTTAGGTTCTAGTAGATTTTACACTTGATTATATGTAAGTGCTTCAAATATGATCCCTTTTCCGGATTTGACATTTAATAACATTGGTACTAGTGTGTTGTTACATGCTCTACTTTTTCAAGCTTATAGTTTAGACTGTATTTATATCTAGTTTTATTTATATGGGGCAGGTATTTGAGGATGTAAAGCTGGTGAGTCACATCAGAAATGTTTTTTTGGCTCTTCGAGATTCTTCTGTAGGACATATTGCCAGCTCTATAGAATGTAGTATGAAGAGTTCGTTTTTTAAGGTATAATTTTCTTTTTCTCTTTCTGCCTCTTTCTGTGTGTCCGCATGTGTATCTGTGTATATGCATGCAACCTTGTACAAATTACATTTGCATATGTTTACGAAGCATTTTTGTAATTTCCATCTCTTTAGCCCAAAAATATATTATATGGTAATGATAGTTTTGGCTCTTTGTTTTGCAGCAAGATTTACCAACAAGACTATTAGATTCAGAAGTTTTTCCTTTAGATAAAGGTGTAGAAAGAGAAGGGCCAGATGGTTTGTTGCCTGAGTTTCCACATCCCCAAAAGTATAGTGATAGTTCATTTGTTCTTCCACTGTCCAGTAATCATCCCAAAGGGGCAATTGAAGTGGAAAATAAGCATGAAGTGCTTTGCCTATCCTTGGCAGGGAGTTATTCCAACTTGGAGCATCAAAATCAGTTGTGGAGGCATTTGATAAACAATGGGGTATGTAAAGGGGAGACTAGTGGGTGGAAGAATTCGAGTTTGGAACCAGAAAATGTCTATGCAAACAATCCTGTTATGGGTAGTATGAATTTATTTAATGTTACGCTTCAAGCTGAACAATATGGAGCCAGTAATGCATACAACTCCTCAAACTTCCTTAGCTCTGCACATAGTGATATGGTTAAGCCAGGTAGTTTGAGTTCTTATCCAAATGAGGTGCTAGACGTACCCAAATCTTCAGACATAAAATTTCCGAAGAACTTGAAGTTGGGGAATCAAAATGATTTAATTGACTTGGACTCACTAAGCACTTCCTTAAAGTTTTCTGCTGGCTGTGAGCTTTATGAAGCACTTGGACCAGCTTTTTTGAGCAAGAGTATCTATGTCGATAGGCAGGTAGATAAAACTGAAGCTGGAGCTAATATTGAAATGATAGAGAGAATGAGCAGCAGTCAGTTGACTTTCGAATCGGGCTCAGAGAATCTCCTAGAAGCAGTAGTGGCAAATGTTTGCCGTAGTGGGAGCGATATGAAAAGTGAGAGATCATTTTGCAGATCAGCACCATCACTGTTGACAACTGGAAATAAACCAGAGCCTTCAAGCCAAACAAATTGTACTATTAATTCAGCAGGTTATTCAATTAACAAGTCCTCTCTTGTGGAGGATAACACACAGCACTGTCTGAATTCCTCGGAGTTATGTGGAGCAATGTCTTCAAAAGCATTTTCTTCTACTTGCCCTAGCAATTGTATTGAGCAGTTTGAGAGGTCTTCAGAGCCTGCCAAGAACAAAAAGAAGAGGGCTAGACCTGGTGAAAATCCCAGGCCTAGGCCAAGGGACCGACAACTCATTCAAGATCGTATTAAGGAGCTGAGAGAGCTTGTGCCTAATGGAGCAAAGGTAATTTTCTTGCTGTTCAGATTAGTTTTGAATTCTAATGATTGTTGTTTCTATCTTTGTAAATGTCGATCTGCTAAAATTTCAAGAAAAATCTGCAGTGCAGTATTGATTCATTGCTGGAGCGCACAATCAAGCACATGGTATATCTACAAGGTATCACTAAGCATGCTGACAAGCTTGTTAAGTGTGCTGAATCAAAGGTAAAGGCCCATGCAATTTGTTGGTTAATGATCCTTTTAGCTGGGTAAATTAGAAACTAAGATCTCCATGATCTTTTCTAGTGTTGAGGCATATGAGTTAAACGACCTCATTTGGGATTTGTTGGAGTTTTCCTTTTGGGTCTTGTAGGCATATTATAGATTATCATCGTTTTCATGAAATGGCAACATAATTACTGACCACTAGGTGAAATCAAGTTCTGTCACAATTTTTCAAGCCCCTTTTAGTGCCAAAACTTGTTCAAACTTGTTGGTATAGAATAAATTAAACGTGGTGGAAACACTGATTGTTGGGAAAAGAATACCATGTTTTATTCTGTTAGTTAACTTCTTATTTCTGATTTTGTAGATGCATCAAAAGGGAACTGGCATGCTTGGATCATCCAATTATGAACAAGGTTCAAGCTGGGCAGTGGAAGTGGGCAGCCATCTAAAAGTTTGCTCAATAGTAGTGGAGAATATAAACAAAAATGGGCAGATGCTTGTAGAGGTGTGCTCATGAAAACTGTTACTGTTGATATCATTGTAGTTATTGTCTGTTTAGTTTGTCATTTCATTAGTGGGTTCACTGCTTGGCATATGTTAATTTAGGAAATTTTGTTCGTTATTTTCACTGGTTTTAGTTATTGTTTGCTAAGTTTATGATTTTATTGGTTTTTTACTGCTTACTATATGTTATTTAAGAAAAATTGTTCATTTTGTTCATTATGTCACTGGTATCAGAAATATGTTAGCAAATTAAAAAGAATTAAGCGAACAACAAAGGGTGATAATCTGAAAATGTGACACCGTGGTAGCTTTCATACAGTCAAAGATAAGACTTTATTCCAATATAAAAATGTTGGGACTTTACTTTTTACTCATTGTTTCTTGTTTATTCTTGGTGTTATAAGCATTTTAGTCGATCCATGCAGATGTTGTGTGAAGAATGTAGTCATTTTCTTGAGATAGCAGAAGTAATCAGAAGCTTGGGCCTGACAATTTTAAAAGGAGCTACAGAAGCACTTGGTGAGAAGACTTGGATATGTTTTATCGTTGAGGTAGGATTTATTCTGGAATGAATTGTTTGAAGGCACGCGCATTGATATTATTGCCCTTTTGTAGGATCAGTTGGATAACTCGATTTCCATCTTTAGTGGTTAATATTTCCTAGCTACAATATCCAAGCATTTCTTGCTAATTTGTAAGTTTCAGTGTTCTGCCTGCTGCATGCTGGATGCTGAAAGATTGATGTCTAAATTGCATGCAGCGATGGAAACGATTGTGTCAACAAAAAAAAAAAAAAATGGAAACAGGGGAACTAGATCAACCTCTTTTGTTGTGTTATTGTTCTGTTTGCATTTGGGGCTGTGATCTACGTTGTCCATCAGTTTCATGCCTGCCGAAAACATACACATAGGTTGCCAATGGAACATGTTATTGGCTCCCTCTTGATATTTATGAAATTTATTCATTGAATCTATTCTAAGCTCTACCTCCTAAATCCATATATGTATGAACTGCATTTTTAAGCACTGAATAATTCAATTTTTAATCCTCTTATAACTGTGCTTCCATTTTCCAAACTAATTTTCAGTTCTCAACACATTGCAGGGACAGAACAACAGAGTTATGCATAGAATGGATATCTTATGGTCACTTGTGCAAATTTTGCAGTCCAAGGCGACAAGCTAGGCAGCAATGGCTCGTTGGTTTTATGTGACCTCTTGGAGGCTTTAACATTGGCTCCTATTGTAAAATATTGTGAGTGGTTTGTGATTTTTGATTGGTTCTATGGTTTTTGCCGCTTGTATTTGTCTCCTCATCCCCTAAAAAATATTTGAAGTAGGGAAAAAGGAGACAATTAATAAACATATTCTGAAGAGTTTTTTGGCTTCTGTTTGTCTTAGTTTGTGGGAAATGTCATCTATCATTTTCTTCTCTTCTTTCCCAATTTACATTAGACATCATCAGTTCTTTGCAAGTTTTGATAATATTCCTCTCCGGTGTGCGTTAGCTGGATATTTTCCGTTTTTGTAGCTGCCTTAACCTTTGGTTCTTTACTTAGGAATATGACCATTTAGATTTAACATTCACCCTTAAAGGAGAGCCGTTGCACATGAGAAAGAGAAAATTGGATGCCATAGAACTTCATTAGCTAAATTGCAGACTGCTTTAGATCAATGCTTCTCAAATTAATGATCGTGTAGTTACTATATTACCTTGGATTACTTCCTGTCAGAAACTCTTTTATTGGTGCATCGTATGGTATTTATTTGTTTGCTGTGCTTGGATATAAAGTCTATGTTATTTGGACTCAGATGTGAATTTTCAACATGGGTATGTTATTTTTTTCATGTATTTGGAGGGTTCTTGGAGTGCTATATCTCCATACATGTCTGAATATGCATCAAAGATTAGTGTCGGACACGGGTACTTCAAGAAAAATGAAGAGATAACAATCATGCCACTGATACCTTTGGTACTTGTCCTGCTACGAAGGAGGAAAGGGAACCCTGTATTGTCATTCTAGTCTAGGTAAAAAAAGTGCTCTTACATGCATGCTTGGGAATCTCTGATATATATATATAATTATGGTATAGTAATAATTGAGAGCGCCAGAAAGAGAGGGAACTTAAACACAGTTACTTTGATGGAGAACTTGGAGGGCGTCTGATATTGTCTTTTAGGAGTAGTCAGGAAAATGTGTCTGAATGCAGCGTTAAGTCTGGATGGGCGCAAGCTGGGTCCTAGTCCCACGCTTGCGACTCAATTTTCCATGCAATCCCGAACTGGCAGGGTAGTCAATAAAATCCCAAAGCCTCTGATAGAAGTTGGGATAATGTCGTTTTTAGCTTGATCATTTGTTTTATGTATTCACTTATAACAGCTTCCCTGCGAAAGTTATTCAAACAAAAACTGAGTTAGCTTCTGTCGTTACACCATTTGGTGCTTAAATAGCATTCTTATAGTTTACCTGCACTGCATATTTGAGGGAAATTTGAGGGGTCTAGTCAGCCATCATACAAGGAGATCACCATTGCAGAAAATTCCCAACAGGTTGCTCATAATCCCGTGAGTACCACCATTCAATCTTTACATCCTTTGTTCATCGAATCGGCATACATGCTATCTGTAATGCAAAGAGGAACTGCGTGGTTAACCACTTCAAAGAAATCCCATGTATTTTTATGATGCCAGAATTTCGTCCAATATCTCCTTCCCTCGACTACCTTAAAAGCCTTCTTGATCAAACTCTAGGGGCTTTGGAGGTTTTCCAGGGTACGGATGAAGAATTTGGGAATTTTGATTGCACCAGAGTTGGCAATTCTTTTAAGCCCTGTTTTAGTTTCATTCAAGTCCTACACTTCCTTTCTCTGCCCTAACTTGAACTCACTACAGCAGTCACTTCCATGTCAAAAAAGGATTGCTAGAAATTACGGAGAGAGATTGGGGATGGGCTAAAATTAGCTGCTGGTTGTTACCATTGAAACAGAAAAAAAGAAGAAAAAAGAAAAATAACGAGGGCAAAGAGGATTTGTTGAACGAATGAATTAAAAAATGGTAAAGATCAAAATGCCTTTGAGATGTGTATATTATAAAATGTTGAAAGGAAATAAGTACTGGAAAAAGGCCAAACGTAGCGACACATCTGCATTTAGCGTTTTCTTGAAAATCACTATCTTGATGCGTTACTACACATCTTCCATAGATTAGGCGGATAACCGTCTTGCCCTCGTACTCATAGTTTTGCCTTTCGAAACAGTGCAATGTCCCTCAAGACCATAACTAACCTTAACCGTTTATCCATACAGGCAAGGCCTCTCGGACAACCTCAAACACTAACTCAAAACATCCAAGCAATAGTTGATCAAATAAAACAATGTTCCGAGTTAAACCAACTAGAAAGAATATATGCCACCATGATCAAAACAAATGTAAACCAAGACTGTTTCTTAACTAACCAATTCGTCTGTGCATGCACCTATTTTTGCCGCATGGATTATGCGATTTTAGCCTTTACTCAAATGCGAAAACCCAATGTTTTTGTCTATAATGCATTAATCAAAGGCCTTGTTCATTGTCACAATGCCTTGAAAGCATTCGATTACTACAAACATATGCTGAGAGATGGAGTTTGGCCAACAAGTTTCACGTTTTCTTCGTTGGTTAAGGCTTGTTGTTTGGTTTCTGAATTTGGGTTTGGAGAAAGTGTTCATGGCCATGTTTGGAAACATGGCTTTAAGTCACATGTGTTTGTTCAAACTGCTTTGATTGATTTTTATGCGAATGTTGGAAAAATTGTTGAATCGAAAAGGGTGTTTGATGAAATGCCTGAAAGAGATGTTTTTGCATGGACAACGATGATTTCGGGTTTCTTGAAGGCTGGGGATTTGGGTTCTTCGAGGAGATTGTTTGATGAGACGCCCGAGAGGAATACCGCCACATGGAACGCTATGATTGATGGGTATGCAAGTGCAGGGGATGTAGAGTCAGCTGAGTTATTATTTAATCAAATGCCTGTAAAGGATATAATTTCCTGGACAACAATGATCAACTGTTATTCTCAGAACAAGCAATTTGGAGAAGCATTAGCTGTTTTTGAGGAAATGAGAGGACATAAGGTTTGTCCAGATGAAGTGACCATGGCAAGTGTTATTTCAGCTTGTGCTCATCTTGGGGCACTCCATATAGGAAAAGAAATACATCATTATTTGATGCAAAATTCATTTAATCTTGATGTCTATATTGGGTCTGCATTAATCGATATGTATGCTAAATGTGGGAGTTTAGAGAGGTCGCTTTTGGTGTTCTTTAAATTAAGAGAGAAAAACCTTTTTTGTTGGAATTCAGTAATTGAAGGGCTTGCAGTTCATGGTCATGCAATAGAAGCACTGGCAATGTTTGACAGGATGGAGGGGCAGCATGTCAAACCGAATGGGGTTACTTTTGTTAGTGTTCTTAGTGCCTGCACTCATGCAGGGCTAGTCGAAGTAGGCCGTGAGAGGTTTTCAAGCATGACTCGTGATTATTCAATCCCCCCTGGAGTTGAACACTTTGGATGTATGGTTGATCTATTAAGCAAAGCTGGGTTGCTTGAAGATGCACTATTCTTGATAAGAAGCATGAAGTTGGAACCAAATTCTGTTATTTGGGGTGCATTGTTAGGTGGGTGTAAGCTTCATAAGAATTTGGAGATTGCTCAGGTTGCTGTGGATGAACTGATGGTTTTAGAGCCGCATAATAGTGGCTATTACACCCTTTTAGTTAACATGTATGCTGAAGTTAATCGATGGGGCCAGGTTGCAAAGATCAGGCAAATGATGAGAGAATTACGCGTGGAAAAGAGATGTCCTGGGTCTAGTTGGATTGAAATGGAGAACAAAATTCATCAATTTGCAGCATCTGATAAGTCCCACCTGGCTTCGGATGAGATCTACTTGATTCTGGCCGAATTAGACATGCAACTGAAGTTAGCTGGCTATGCACCTGAACTAGGGTCTTTAGTACTATAGAAGTTTCTAAGAACAACTGCAGATTGTGAAACTTCACGTGCCTTGGGCATACGATTGATGCTTTGCAAGGAAAGGCTCTGGATAGAACTCACTTAAGCAAAATCAAGCTAGCAAGAATTCGATATAGTTGGAAGGCTTGTGCATTGGTAATGAGATTATTCCCTTTTTGTTTTTCATGGCATACAGGATGATATTGTACCTAGACTAAGTGCAGCATCTCTATCAAGGCTGAGCAATGGAATCCTTCCAACAGACCAGTAAGCATGCAAATTTTATCCAATTACCAAATAAAATTTCCTTTTGAAGTTTCATTTTTGAGATTTGAAACAAAAGAAGCATCCGAATAAGTTATTTACTTGGAGGACAGAAGCATTTTGAATAGCAGAAATGCTACAAACCCAATTTAGCATTAATGTCTTGGATTTTTTCAC
>JBBYHM010000026.1:3799371-3834289 GCA_038381775.1 Adansonia rubrostipa
TTGCTGATTTCTAGGAAACAATTCATAATATGAACACTCGTTTTTCAAAAGAAAACCCAATTGAATGCTGATTTTACCTTCTAGTATATTGTATGCTATATTATCTAAATCTCTTCACCGTTGCTTCTTTAATGCAACTTACTTATGTGTTATGACCATAAGTCTATATCTATATCTTAATTTTTTATTTTTTTTTTTGTAGAGATTTGTAATTAGTAATATTCTTTGCATAGCATTTTTCAGATCAAAGCAGATTTTTTTTTGACTTGTCATATGGAATAAATTATGCAATTATTAGTGAAATTTATGTAATTCTTTCTTCCACTATATAATTTTACTTGGAACTTCCTTAATTTCCATCACTATATACAGCAGCAAAGAAGGTAAAACTGTGAAAAACCTCTAATTAAGCTTACTCCTTGGATTACTTACACTTGCAGGTTTATTTGCCATATTAAGATAATCTTTTGGTGAGTATCATTCCTTGCTCAGGATCGGAGAACATAAGAAATTAAAAATCTCAAGAATGATACTCCAATCTCAATATATGTATTTCTTTCATTATTTTCAAACTGTGACTTCTTTTGTATAAAAGAAATTACAAAGAAGACATAACTTGTTCTTGACTTTCTTGCCCGATAAACACAGATAACATCATATGTATGGGCACATTATGTATGAATCTATTTCTTTTAATATTCTTCTTTTCTTTATTGGTTGGTCAAACTAAAAGGATCTATATATGCACTTGGAAAAACAACATCGGGGCGTAGACCATATTTTTTTTTAATATAGATTTTAATTCATAAAATTCGATGTTCATCAACATGCCGATGCCATTTATAATTGAAAGAATAATTGTTACTGTTTTAGTGGAAGGGTAAGCTCTAAGATTCAAGAGCACTTTCATTAGTTTATGATCAAAGGCCATAATGTGTATCTATGGTCATAAAACAAAAATTGCTAAGCCAATAACTCTTTCCTAATAACACATATTCATTATTGTGAGACTTGATTAATTTCCTCTTATTTTCTTCCTTCCATATTACCACATGTGTGTTTTTTTTTCTCTTTAATCCTCCATGTTGATTCCCATATTACTTTTGGGTTTTTTGCTTTTAGCATTTGTTCTCCTAAAAATGGCCCAAATAAATTGATGTAATTACCTAAGTAGGGCCCATTTGTTATGGCTCTCTTTTAACCCATTTAAGTAACTCACGTCTTTGATTAATTTCAGGCTATAAATTCATTAATAACAAAATTAACAACTTTTTTTAAATAATTTTTCTCTATTCCATGACTACGAGGATTGATGGGAAATTGCATGAGATGGATTTTAAAATAGCTCTCCACCTCTTAAATAATTGATGGATTTATATCATTTTAAGAACAGGCAAAACAGTGTATAATTGAAAGTTTTCATATCTAATACAGTTTTTTCATTAAATTTTAGAAAATATAATACATTAATTATATTTTTTAAATATTTATACAGTTATTTTTAAAAAATAATATTTAATAAATTTAATATTTAATATTTAATATTTATAATTTTTATTTGATATCAAATATTAATTATATTTTTAAATATTATTTTAATATGTATTCTTAAATATTTATTAATATTTTTAAAATATATTTATTTTATCATTTCAAAAAAAAAAAGGAGAAAAAAAAGTGAAAAGTGGACTAAAAGACAAAACTGTCCATATGATATGATGTACTACTAGACCCCACAATCAACGGTTGGGATTATACACACGTGCTTTGCTAATCAACAATCAAAATTTGTGTTAAAAGTAAATTCGAACCCCAAGAACATGTACAAGCTGTTATCCCACATGCTTTTCTTAATATTTTTTTTATTAGGTGAAGTTCTTTCATTAACCGTTAATTAATTTTATTAAAAAAAGAATTTAATGTTTAATTTTCAAATAAAACAGTAATTCATGTTTATTAATTATAATTCAACAATCACATATAATGTGCTTATATAGTGTAATAAAAATTGAAATTATTAAAGTTTAAAATAATTAGTAACAACCTCATTATTCATCATATAGTACACATTAATTACATTAATTAATACTTAATAATTAAAATAAAGAATTAAACCCAATAATCTACAAACTTTTCACTGATCTTTTGACAAAGATTGGAGATGGAAATCTTTGTCGCGGTTCTAACATTTAACATAAATATAATTATTAAGTATATTTATTTATAACATGGGTTCTTGTCCTTTAAGAATAAGACTTTGCCGAACAAACAGACCATGCTCTCTTTTTTTTTTAATATATATATATATATATATATCTTTTGAAACTCTTTTTAAGCATATTTTATTACAGTTTTACAGTTCTTTCTTTAGTCTTTTTATTTTATCTTTAATGTGGCAGCTTTTAATTTCAATAATGATCACTCATATCCAATTTAATTAATTTCTTGGGAATTATTACTTCTTTTTTTAAGAGCGAGTAATGGAGTCCAATATATGCCTTCTAGAGCTTAATATTCTTTAATTTTTCTTTTCTTTCAGTTTGTCTGATGTAAGAATAGGCAAAGCATGAAAGTGATTACTGTCTCTTGAGTGTTTTTGTTTTTAATTAATTAAATCATTATAAAGATTTTTATGGCACAAAGGGTAAGGGGCTTGAAGAACTTGACATTTGATTAATTCTAAAGTGTAGCTTGACTAATGTTATTTATTTTCTTACGTATTTTATAAAAGATTTGTTATTTAAGAATAAGAAAAGATATTATAAATATTAAAATTCAAATTTAAATTTATCATATATCATATCTTAAAAGTAACTATATAAATGAAGTGAACTAGAATCAATTTTATTTATTTATTTATTTTGGTTATGAAAGGTTTTAGTTCTGGTCCATGACTACGCTGGCAGTTATGGCTTCAATGGTAGCAGATGCCAACGAGGATATCACCTCTTGCTGTTGCAACCAGATTAACCCATATAATCAACAATTCAATACAGAATGATTATCAAAATTTATTAATAAAAATATCTCTATGCCAACTTAGCTAACATGTTTTATTTTTATTTTGCTTAGTGGATGAATCAGGAATGTCTACAAACTTTGGACAGGTTGTAACCATAAAGATCAGTGGGTTGAAGCTTAATTTTTTGTTCCATTTGATTTGATATGGGGGGAATATCTAGAAGCAAAGCTATTGGTTATAAAAGAGAATGATAGTTCATTACTTGAACATCGAGCTAAAATGGCTGTCAGAACTTCTATTTTTTTTTCCTTTTTCTCCATGTTTTGGTCTATGATCAAGCCCTCCAAGAATTTAATTTAGAGTGTCTTAACCATATCTAAACATAAACATTATTAAAAGTAACGTTATCTTATATCCGTCATAAGTTTTAAGTTTTTTATAATTTTTATATTCATATTATATCTTTTCATTTATTATCTATTGATTTTAAATTGAATGTTTATTATAATATTCGAATTCAAATTTTATTTTGTTTCTTACATATATTCTTCTTTGTTAACCCTTTCAAATTTGCCAAATAATATATTTTTCTATCTACTAAGTCTCGAATTTTTTATAATCTTAAAATCAAATTTGATTATACGTATTCTCTGCTTTGATAGATGAACAAGACTTTCAAAATATAGGAGGAGGATTAATTTATATGTTTAAATGGTATATCTATGGAGCTTAAACAGATAAGTTTAATTATAATATCCTCAAATAAGATTAACAGTTAGCTTAATTGACTAAATAAAAAGTTGGCCAAGCCCTCTTAGCTCATAATGTAGCCTTGTGCATTCAATCAAGGGAACATTTTGTCTATAAATATGAATACAAAGGCCATAGTTTAATGGCATTAAAATTAGAAAGAAATACTTTATGTTAGGTAAACCTGTTAATTTGAACTTAAAAACCCTAGGTAAAGTGGGTCCCAAGGATTACTTCGTCAAGGTCAAGGACCTGCCTGCCTCTAATCACCATGATAGCACTCACCGCATTTTCCCATCTATCCATTCTAATTTTTTTTTTTTTGGGGGAATTTTGTCATAATTCTATCATTCCAGGTGATCTGCATTTGGCCCAAAGAGATGCTGGAAAGGAATCCCTCGGGACCTTTTGCTTAATCAGTTCTTCCCCTTTCATTTTTATCTTCTGTTTTATTTCTGGGTGTAAAGTATCTAGAGTACTCATTGAAAGAGAACCAATCTAAGATAAAGATCATCCAGATCCTGGATTATAACCTGACAGCTCAACTAATTAATTCATATCTAACGTATATTAAAATATCAATATCTCTCAAATATAAAAAAATTAATAAAAATTAGCACATACACTTATTTTAAATTTAGATAACATAGATCATAATACCGATATTAAATTCCTACATTATTAAAAAAAAAAAAAAGAAAACACAATGAAGCAATGCCGTGGTAGAGATTTCTTACAAGCCAGAACTTTTTACATGTTTATTAAACTAAGCGATGATGATGAGGATAGTTGGAGGCAATCGTCTCGGTTTTGGAAAACATAGATATTGACCCTGCCGCTTGCTGTTATTGCAGGCTGATAATAGTGATAATAATATAAGAATGTCATCTAGAAAACCCCCTGACAACCGGTTTCTTAGTTTAATATCCGATATTCGTCGGTAAAGGACACCATAGGGTTCAAATTTGCATGTATATGTGTAATCCATCATTGCTCTTGGTAGGTATGAAAGAAGAATTAATGTAAACAATTCAGGATTACCCGGATTTCAATGTCTTCTATCAGATTGTCAAAATGAAGTTTTTCTATTATTGTGGCTCAGGAAACATTAAACTATCATGAGAAAAACTTAAGTATGACTATACATGTGGTCGACGCGTTTTCACTCTTAGATCGCATTGTTATCGATGATGGTGAATATCTACGACGACGAAAAAAATTGAAACCGTGAAATAACCACACCCATTAATTTATTGCACTAGACAGATATTAATGAAGAGCTGAAGATAGAGAGCTGAATTGCAAGTTCTGATAAAAATTTTTTATTGAAAAAAGAGGAAAATGCCAACCTTAGGCCGATCAAAAAGTTATGGTACCAAGTTTTCTTGAGAACGGTTTAGGTATATACAACAATCTTTGGAAAAAGATCATCAGCATCAGATCAGAAGCAAGGATCATACTCCTTTAAGAAAAAACAAAAGGATGATTCAGTTTAGTTCCTCATCATTCTAAAGGCAAGCTCTTGAAGCTCGCCCAAATCACTGTTATATGATCTCTTCTTAGGATAATTACCCTGGAAACAAAACTCCTCTCTGCTTTGTATTTCTTGCATATTCATGCTGCTATCAGCACTGTTGAGTTCAAAAGATTCAAGTGAGCTTTGTGGGGAGATTGGATTCATGCAGCTTGGATAAGTTGGGATTGAAGGGACCCCAGAAAGGTTTCCTTGCCACTGACTCTCCATGTTATTATGTGATGACGAATTCATAGCATTTTGAGCTAGTTGAGCTTTGACTTGCATTAGTTGAGCTTGCAGGTACGCCACCTATGAAATCAAGAAAAGATAATATAAATAAATGCAACAAGATTAGAATGAATCTTGGCCGACAAGTAAAAACTTTTAGAAATGTTCAAATTATAGCATGGAAAAAAAAATAAACCTGTTGTTGTAAGGCGAAAATATGAGCAACGCAACCATAAACTGGATCTCTAATCCTGGCTTCAGCCTCGTAAGCAATGGTGACAACTGCCTCGCAACGATCATGAGCTGGGATTTGCAACAATAATTTGGAAACGTTGCTAGCACCAAAAACTTTATGAATAGCTGCAAACCTTGCAGGGCCTTGTTCTGAACAAAAATAAGGTGCAAAAATGCAGTCGGAGGCGCATTTTCGTCTCAGAAACTTGCATGCACCACAAGGGGAGCCAGTTCCAGTGGCAGTGCTAGAACCAGAGCCAGATGATGCCATTGCAGAAACAAAAGAAAAAAAAAAAATAAAGAGAGATAAAGAGCTTTGAGTAGCAGCAGACCAGGAATAAGAGAGAAATAATAATCTTAAAAAATTTCAAAGCACACGAGTGCACTAGGAAATGGTGCTAAAAAAAATAGGGTTTGGGGCTTGGGGGAAGGGGGGGAGGATGGTTGGCTGGCTAGGTCACAGTGGGGCTGTTGGGAGGGTCCTGAGGGCCACAAACAAAAGGGGCTAGTCTTATAAGAAGTGTGAATGGGGAGACATCGAAGGCCTTAATGTAGGGTTCTAAGGGAACATTTATTAATGGTTTATGCAATATGGGGATTGTTTTTTTAATGTGTTAGACCAAATTTCTATATCATATGGACTATGGTTTTATTATTTGAACTTTTTTTTATTACAAATAGTTAGATTTTTGGTGGTGGTTTCAGGTTTTTTTTTTTTGAAGAAAGTTTAAAATTTTCTTTCCGCCGATCGCCGCACCTTGAAACTGCTGCTCTTTGTCCCTTTGTGGGCGCTGCTCCTACTGCCACCTGCCGTTAAAGCCTACCGACAACCACTTTAAGTGAATTACGACACTTTTTTAGTGCATTTGGTTAATGTTTTGGTTGTGTTAAAGTCTAATTAAAAAAAAAAATTTTGAAAAAAGCACTTCCATAATACCAGTGAGACTCAACATCAATGTCTGAACTAAGGTAATTAAGAAAACTAAGAAGTAAAACTCATTAATAGTCAACCTTTCACTTTTTTTTTAAATGATGTTAAAATTTCAAGAATAAAAAAATTTTAAATATCAAAAATAAAAATAATTATTTAATTATATAAATAAATTGAATTAAATCCAGATCAAACAATAAGCCTTTGTACTTTGAGGGAAGGTGAAGCAAAGCAGATACTTATGCTTTTGTTGGGTATATATGGACTTTTTGAAACATGGATATTGACTTGGTTTAATCTGGTTCGTGAAACTAGTGCTGCTCTTTGCCTAAAAAGAGTCTTTAAAATTTGGTAGCCACTGCTAAATAAAGTCTGAGTTTTGCGACCCCTCGTGCATTTAGCACACGAGAGACTTAAGAAAAAGGAGAAAAGCCTAACTTAAAGTAGAAACAAACCAAAGGGTATGAATAACCTAGTTGGAAGTGACAGTGAGGTGAGGCCATCATTTTTCCTCAAAAAGTATAAAAGACAAAGTGCATGACTAACAATCAATGCATCAAATACGAAATAAGCTAAGCTGCCGATAGAGTCCTTAACAACTAGAGCCCTCTGCATGGCTTTATTTGAGTTTACTGCACAAATCTTCTCTAGTATTCGCAGATATATATATATATATATATATAAATCTATAAGAAAACCATAATTGTTGCAGGGCATTATTCGGGACAGAAATATTTTTCGTATCTTTTTGTTTGATCATTTTGACCCCTTATTGAAGTAAATCTGTCGACCAAAGGCATCAAAAACTTGTCACTTTTAGCTTAACATGATCAATGATCAGGTAGATTCACTTCATTCCCTTTGGCATTTCCTGTTAACTCTAATTGCAACCACCCCTACCTTTTAACTTTTCTTTTCTTGTCCCCCATGGTCGGTAGGGTTTGTTCGATTCAATGTTTTCTTGTCGCCAATGCACTTTTACTCCCCTCCCCTACCCTTTGCTCCATTTATATCAAAAATAATTTCTTTTAAGTATATACGTTGTTGATAGATTCGTAGAAGTTATGAGTTTAAAACGATTTAAACATATGACATCATTTTTAAATCAATTAATTAGTAAAAATCAAAGGATTATGAGTAGCTTAGAAAACTTCGAAAAAGAAATTACAACGAAACAAGTAATGAACAAAGCAGTGGCATGTTTCGTATTGCAAATATCCAATGATATGACATAGGACAAAATTGGCAAAACTAGTTAATTAATTTGTAATTAAGAATTAAATTCCACTTGAGTAAAATGTTCAAATAATGTTCTTTTTGTTTTTTGTTTTTCGTTTTACGTATTTGCTTAATTGGAGATGTTATTTCATTGTGAATTTTCAGCTTCTGAAAAATTTTCTACTCCGGAAAACCGATGTATATAATAATGATATAACAATTCATAACAATATATATCAGATGATCGACTACTATGCTAACAAAAGGGAAAACTTAAATGCTGAGAATACGCAAATATGTATTGCATATTACTGCATCAGTCATCAGCAAACCTGGAAATATATGAATCAACACAGAACAGCTGGAACCAGAGCAAAAATGGCGTGGCGTATTGCCACTAGAACAGCAATGTAGCTAGCCGAGGAAAACTAAGACAGCCAAGGTTAAAGGGTCGTCACTCCCTAACAGAGGAAATTGGCGGTTTGCAACAAAAAAGGTACATTTCCAATGTCATAGTTCTGACTCCAGATTCCTGGCTAATAGGGCTCTGCCAAGCGTACCAGCCTCAGAAATATGGGAAAAATGCAAATCATTTCTAGCCACACTCAGCATTCAAATCATTTCTAGCCACACTCAGCATTACCAGCATTTATGGTTGGACTTGGAAAGTCAAGTTACAGCGTCATCCATGCATATGGCTCACATGCACATGAAAACTAGCAATTCTTATATCAGTGATTAAGTAACCTCTCGCTGAGGAGGTGAGACTGATAAAGCATTTATTGTTGAGATACCCTTTTGTTATCTTTTATTTATGTTGCTTTAATTTTTTTATTTTTTTTAAATAATTATATTTGATATATTTTTTTATATTTTTTAAAATATTATATCTAACATACTTTTAGATATGAATAAAAATACGACTCTTCAAATATCTTTAAATATATGAAAAAATTTAAAAAAATTTATATATATTCATGTTAAAAATATATTCGTATTTAACACTTACACCTTAATAGAAAAAAGATAGTCTCCAATGGTCTAAATTTCAACTCTTGGTATTTTTCGTAAGTGCTAGAATAATGGGCGTAGAATTCAGGTTAGACTGACTTCAAGTACTTGAAGTTAGGGAGGGATCAAGTGCTAAATGTGGTATGAAATATGGCTTAAACTCCAGGCTCTTTAAAGTGAAGCAATCAGTGCTGGTTATATGACTAAAGCTTTAACTTCATAAACACAGTGCATATCGAATTTGCTTTTATTTCCAAATTAAGATTCCGTATAAGCATTAGGGGAATAAGCTGGTAGGTTCATTACCATTTAATCCCACCATGTAGAGGAAGAAGACAACGGAATCTTAAGAGAAAAGATTAAAGCAGCAACTGATTTTCCATTATTTACAAACAGCATTCTCATGGATAGTAAGCACAAGTTAGAAGATCTCCAAGGTAACCCCAAAACGAGATCTTACAAAGACAGAAACCTTGCTTCAGAAAATCCAAAATGGGACAAACTTCATTGTTATTTTACATTTATAGATCTGACCTTCATCAGAGTACCACATATCAGCATCCATCACCTCCCCTCATCTCTTATGATGAAACCTCACTTTCAACAGGAACTGCATCTTAACCTGTCCAAAAGAACGATATGCTGATGGTAAGTGCAAAATCACGTTAAGATCATCAACTGGGTTCAACAATAATAGCAATCATATATTTACGAGCAGGTGCAGCAGCAGCAGTATAGACTGGTAGCAATAACCTTAACAAGTCCAATAAGGTTCAATCAAGGCCACTTAAGTATGCCGATAAGGAAACAGTTCAATCAAGGCCATTTAGTCTCTCTCCTTGAACAATGGCAACAATTTCTTAGCCCTCAAATGTAGTCAGGCATCTTCTAAACCTCATTCCAAATATTAAATGCATTGTCCATTTAACTTGATCGACTTCTTTAGTAAAAAATAAAACCCTCAAAGCACTAAAAAAGGGATAGGATGACGGCATCTTTACAAAGGGAGATAGAGAGAATTTGGTAGATTAATTGAGAAAATGTACCTTTCACTTCATAACAATCATGCACAGATGGATAGTATAATGCACATTGTAATAGAACCAAAGTTGTAATTCATTCTCCTACGGTAAAAATAGACAACACATCAAGAGCAAACTGTCACAAATCGCTAGTTAGCTACAAGGGCGGCAAAAGTCTTTTAACTTACTTGAGCTGAGTTATAAACAATGTACTCATTATACATGAGCTCAGATGCCTTCACATCGGATGGAACTGGTTTCCCACAAGGAACAATAATGTCATCCTTCCACTTTGCAAAGTCAGACTCCCGAGGTACTTTCTTGCCAAGCCCTTTTGTAGAGTGCTTTCCTTTTGGTAGTTTTTCTATATACTGATTGAGATGAGGAAAATTAAGCAACGCAAGTATTTAAAATTGCCAAGTTCTCCATCTAGACATTGGCAAAAAAGGGAGGACAAACCTTGGCTTTTGTTAGTTCATAGACTTCCCCTAAAGCAACTTCGCTGAGAAGCATTAGGCCCACAGGACTTTTCCTATCGGTATAGCAGTACTGTGCACTCTTACTGACCAAATCAGCAAAGTAAATTCCCTTGCCAAACTGGAATGTAAAAGGGTTGCAACTGTTAGTCTCGCAAAAGAATTGGCATACCCTATATGGAATGATGTACAAGTAATTATAAAAAGATAATTTAAGAGAACCATATAGCCAGTTGCTGGAGCTTCTGGAGGAGCTATTCCTAGTCCCTGGCTAAGTATTCCTACAAAATTTGTCAACCGAGAACCTGCATAGCAGAATATTTCATAATGGTTCAATAGTTTCCAACAAACTGTAGCATCAGCCAAATTGCCACAAATTACTTCTAGCAATTTGCATCAGAGCAATCAATCTCTCCTATCTAAGCAACCTACGATGCCAGAGAAGCATTCTGTTGTTAAGCTTTTCTCGATAAGGAGCAAACTTATCAGATTCTCCTTCTCTTTCAAGTGAGAATACTTCTTCCAGTTCAAGAGTCCATTCCTGAGAGTAACATAGAGTTGCAGTAATTATATATTGCCACATGAACATATTTTAGGGAGGGAGAAAGAGAAAGGAAAAACAAGAAGAAGCCCACAACTGGTGCAGTCGGAGCTTGTCACTCTCATGCAATAAAGCAGACTCACAGTATGAGTAGGGGCATGAGCGGTAAGGAGATTTTTCTCAATCAACCGAAAATCTTCACTATCATGAGAAAGGGGAGCAATATCACAATTGAGTTTCTTGTATTTCTCATCAAGGGAGTCATCACTGTCAACATCAAATCCTACTAATCTTGAGGCTATTTCCATTTCTTGAAGAGCTTCCAAAATTTTCACCTACATTTCAAGCACAAAAGGAGGACAACGGATTGTTCATTACACAATAAGCTTATCAAGACTTGCAAGTTCGTTTAAAGCTTTAAGAAAAGTAACAGTTTTCAAGCAATATTAGGGCAAGTTGACTCCAACTTCCTGCCTTCCGCATACAACGTATTTATGAGTCACAGTGAGGCAGTACCATCATTCTACCCAAAGGAAACAATATGTAGAATCTGTACCTTTGACTTAAAATCATCTTCATCCCTTATGACATGTGGATGGATGGAAGGAATAACAGTAAAAAATCTATTACTGGCATCAATAATCAAGCTTTCTTTGATAGAAGGATCATAAGGATTGCTATTCAATAGATTTTGTATCTCTGTCAATGCCTCAAAACCTGGGCCAAGGAGATGTGGTTACTAAAATTTCTACTCTACATATGCAACAAAAATTAACTCCTAGAATGCAACATCTAAAGTTGTTTAGCACAATATAGAAAAATGAATTGAGATTTTTACAATTACTCACCCCTCTGAATATTATTTTTGCTCAGCTTTCCAAGTGGCATTTCAGACATGTTGATCTCAAACTCCATCATTGCAGCCCTGCAATCAAGATGCATCTTTCAGACATCTAATGATTTCAGAAAGAATAAGAGAACGGGAAGAGTTTGCTTGGAAAATGGGTCATTGCCTGTATGTCTCAACATTAAAAAGCATCTTCATCAATTCAAGTAATGGAGGAGGAAGTCGACTCTCTGCATCAGTGTGCTTGTTTTTTGAGAGTTGTTTGTTAACTCCATAATCCTACAAATCCAGCATGTAAAAGAGACTATAAAAAATGAGAATCCACCCTCCAAGCAAGGGGCATAGAAAAGGAAATAAGCATACAATATCCAATGGGAAAAATCTGCCAGGCTGTTTCTGGAAATTTTGTTTCTGTTCCCATGCCTCCCATGCATTTCCAGTCTTCTCAAGAAATAAACGTTTGAATTCAGAGATTGCATCTGATTTTGGCATCTCTTCCAATTTCTTTCCGCCAATTTTTTCATTCCCAACACGACCCCATTTACGGAAAATGTAACACTCTGACCCTTTATCTTCTTGGATTATTTGGAGGATGGAATAACTTCAGATGCCAACAAGTTGAAGTTAATATTCATTGAGACGGCAAAATAATCAAAAGAGAGTGTAAACAGAAAATTAAAAGAGTGAGAGAGAGAGAGAGAGAGAGAGAGAGAGAGTACTGTGGCAATAAATTGACATATAAAACAGTAAAAAAAAAATTAATTGGGAGGAAGCAAAGTTTCTAAAGAAGCATGTATGTTATGTGTCTTCAAAGAAGATTGGAGCCAGGAGAATGCCCCTCAACACAAGTTTCAAAGCAGGAGGGTCACTGTCAGCCATAAAATAACAAATTAAAGAATCAACCAAAGAGGCAGATGTGCAACTGCACCTGTTAACACCAGTTGATAAGTCAGACATGTTCAAAGTCGTGTTATATATTCTTCCCCCAGCCTCAAGTATGTGACATGAATCTTGCAGACCAGAAGCTTCATGCACAGCACTTTGTCCTTTTACTTTGACAGTAACCATGCTAGAGGCCTCACCAATGGCTTCAACTTTGTACAAATCAAATGGAAGCTTCTTCTGTCTTTTAAAACAGTCAACGAGGTAGTCCTCCCTAACAATTGGCAATTTCATCCTCCTGAAAATAGAAACACTTGAAATGAGTCTTAACATGAATGAAACAACTCAAGACCAGAAAAATGAAAACAGCTTTACTTTGCCTTTCTCAACTCAGCATCATGACCATCCAATTCCCCACTCACAACAAAGCAGTTATTATCTGCAACATTATTTGTTAGGTACAAACAGGTCAACCAAAGCAACTATTTAAAAGTACAATCCAGGCAAGCCCATACCTTTCTTGATCTTGGCATGAATGACACCACCTACTTCCTTGATTTTGCCCTTCCACTCTTCCTGAGAAGCAAATATCATCAAGAAATGAACACAATTTCACATTTATTCTGAACGAACAGAATATAGCTTCACTAACTTATAAAAAATAATGGACAAGGATTTTACCAAGGACTCGTTAGATAATCCAGCAATAGAAACTTTCAAATCTGCCAAGCTTTCAACCTTCGAAGTTCGAGATTGGCCATTAGCAGCTTGACTCAAAGAAGCAGATGGTGGAGGCAGGACATGAACGGGTTTTTCCATTTTTTGGGATTTAAACCACTGAAAAATTGAGTCAGTGAAATATTAAAGTTTATATACTTTTATATATCATGTGAATCTTAGTCGAATACCTTGCTAAGAAATTCATTTTTTGTTTCATCTGGGACTTTCCCTTTCCCTTGAAGACGTTCGGGTTCACAAGTGGAGTAAGAACACTTGCTCCATGCTGAAAGATAGCCATGGCAACGGTACATGCCTCCAGAAAAGCGAAGATAACTACAACAAATGGGGCATTTGCCAAGTGCTCCAAACATCATCCCATCAGCACTGGACAAAATCATACCAAAATTCTTTCAATATTCAGTGTAGATAATTTGATGCTTATGTTCATTGCGTGGTGCTAATCATTAGGCAATTCATCATGAAAATTGCATCTAAATACACAAAAATGAAAAGAAAAAAAACATAGAAACAACGGATTCCATTATAAAGTGTTTGATATGGGTACAACATATTTGCATCCACTGAGAGATCAAGCTGAGGTAACTGGAAAATCATACATTATAGTTACAAATTCATGAAAGATTAAATGCTCAGCTAGATGATTTATATAAAAGAAAAAAAAACAAGGTAAAAAATCATTGCATAAGCAACATCTTACCAACAATCACGCAAATCAAGTTCTGATCCTGCTGCATCTTGATCATTGGCTTCAAGCATTTTACGCAGTTCTACAGTTGTAACATGCTTCTTCAACCCATCCCTCAAAGCCCACAGTTCTTTAGTCTGGGCCTCCATTTTACTTTCCAGATCAGAATCTTTTGGCCTTTTATCGGACAAGTTATTGGTGTTCTTCGTAGACCCAGCCCTACTAGTTGGCACATCTCCTTCAAACTTGGTGAGTTTTGACTTCTGATCATCACCAACGTCCTTTTTTCGTTTTGTGTCAGCTGTGGAGGTTGATTCTGGCTGTTTATTCTCTCATATCTCAGTCCCTTTGCCTGAAAAGGACAACAATGATACAAAGAGAAAGCAACTCGAATCAAAATTTACAGACCCTTATGACATCAAAATGAGAAAACCTAGGATGGTAAACTGCATACTATTGTCAGCAGCAGGAACCTTCTTAACCAATGCAGAAACAGCTGCCTGATTGGAACATGAAAGGTTTTCCCATCCAGGCAACTTCTCCACTCGAATAGCAGAAGACAATTCCATGAAACACTGGGCATGTTTCCATACCAGTCCCCTAGATCCCTTACCCTCGGGCTTGGAAGATATACGAACCTAACAATATTAGAAATATCAATGCACAAAAATGTTAAACCTCATTTTTGCAGAACTAGGATCAACAATGCTGTCCTAAAAAAAAAAAAAACATAAAACGCTAAACATATCTAAAACTTCAGCAACAGCATAAAAGCTGTCAGCAGGCTCCATAAGTAAATTTCAAAATTTCCCTCCCGCATCTACTTTGCTTTTTTATTTATTAATTTTATAAAGATAAATTTCATTATTAGGAATTAACTAATAAACCAACTGTCATATTGCTATACAAGGACTCCCTAACCCCCAAAAGAATGGAATTATTAAAATTAAAATGTACATGTTTAAGGTGCGGACACCAAAAATATAAAACAGCACCCTCATTTGTTTGAAAACAATTTTATCTTACCATTTGGCATCTAATAATTCATTGCGCTACCAAACCGCAAAAAAAATCTTTGATCAATCCTCACACATGAAGCAAGTTCATCACCATCAAATATTTACCAATTTTCTGATGTCAACCCAAGAACCAAAATAAGAGTATGTTTACTGGGTCCTTGAAGCATACTTTCAACCTTATACACTTAGTTCATATATCCATTTTACCAAACCACAAATTTAGTAACTAAAGTCAAACCAAGTACATAAAACATAATTTGATAAAGAAAAACATTAAACATAAAAATTCACCTCTCCTTTCATGATCTTTTGGCTACAATGCTCGCAAGTAGCACGAGAAGTGTTTGAAACTTCAATGGCGTATTCCATGGTTGCAGGAATGTCAGCTTTAGGATTTGAAGATCCAGCTTCCTCCACATATTTCCTGATTGTTTGTTGGTCTTCCCATCGAAGCGATTCTATGCCTTCAACATCATCCACACTGAACAATAGAAAAAAATATAAGTTAAAAGTTAACCTCTGCATCTGACGCAGATTATCTTTCGGAAAATGACAACAGAAAATTAGAAAATACGTACTACTTTATCTGGTTTGCTTTCCTTAGTATACAATTGGCATGATTCCACGTCTAAAACAGAAAACAGACAAACATAAGTTAAAAAGGTTAGAAGATTTAAGCACACACAATAATAAAATAAGTAAAAGGTAACAAATTACAACAGAAATACGGAGACTTTGAGTTTTAGATGAACATGGGACTGAACGTTAATGCCTAAGACTTAAAAGATTGAAACTGGAAAAAATGAACATTAAGAAGCAATTTACCCCACAAACCCAAATGAAAACTACAGTTGCATGTACATAACATTCCACGAATTCTCAAAAGAGAAAAAAAAAAAAAGAATGAAGGAAATGTACGGGCATGAAGCCACCGAACTTAGTGGCTGTGATCATTTTGCCGAGCCTGAACTCCTCCTTGTCGATGATGCTTCTGCAAGTTTTGCAAGAGGATCGAGCCGACTTGGCATACTCCGCTTTCCATGGCTTTGGCGGGTTCGCCATTTTGCTCCCTCTTTTCTTTCCCTTGAGAATCAGCAACGAATGAATGAAGAAAATGGGTTTTTCTAAAGTATTTTATAGGGTATTGAATAAGTGAAGAAAATGGAAGTGAATCTTCGGAAATACCCGATTAAGAGAGTCTGTTTGCTTGGCTTTTAGCTGTCTTCTCTATAATGCCTTCCATCTCAACGGGTAAAAATGAAGGAAAAAAAAAAAAAAAAAAAAACCTTTTTTTCAATCTCCACCCAGAACTGACCTGAGATCCCACTTTAGTTCAGGGGCTTAACATATATATATATATATATATATATATATATTTGGGTAGGTTTGATTTTCAATGGGATTAAATTATTTTTCGTTGTTCTATATAGCGCTATTTGATTCTTTTTTCTTTGGGACTGTAAATCCTCCAGTCTTGAGTTTTATAAATATTTTATTTTGTTAATGAAAGTTTAAATCTTTTAATTGAAAAGAATAAATGGAATGGTCAAAAATCAAATCTTTTAACTTCCACTTCTCCTTATTTGGCATTTACAAAAGTTTTTCATTCTCTTTAGTAGGAGTTTTAGTTATGTCGGATGAAATTTGACACCATCAAATGTCACATATGCTTCGATTGCTGCTTAGTTGCAATTGTCGTTTAACCGTTTAAAAGTTGAATATGCTTAAGCAAATATTATTGGGTTGTTTGTTGTTACATTTCATTAATGTTACTAAACAAAAGTTTGCTACTTCCAACTGCTGTCTTTTTTTTTTTTTGACAATACCATCGCCAGCTGCAACGAACAAATTGTTATTTGCAGCAAAACACAGAGACAAAACATTCAAATACAATAAATCCTGACATATCATTGTCCTTCTGTCTTTTGCCAGCTCTTTTTTTCTTTTAACCAGTTCTAATGCATCGCAGGAGTTTGCATGAAGAGGAACTGCAAATAAGATGATTGCTATTGTCATCACTCTAGAAAATACATAACAAACTTTAAATTATAATTATATTTGATTTTGAGTACAAAGACTAAATTAATTACCTCAAATGATTTCCCCGCTCTCTCGAATTCCAGCATGCTAAGAGCTACTTCGCAGCTCTGTGAGACGATAGGCTCGGGATCTCCAGCAAATTCCTCAAGCAGCGCTACACTTTGATCATCTACAATATGGGCACAATTTGAAATTCAATTAGACTAAACCAAGAGGTCAAAACAGTTAAGAGGTAAGATTCATAAGCTACATTACTCAAACTCTGATATAATTATCGGATACATGTATGTGGCTAACACGAATATGTTCAAAATTTTTAAGTGTTTCATGTATTTAGATGGTTCTTGGAAGGTCATATCCCCATACTCATATTCGAACATGTGTCAGACAAAAGTACTTCAAGAAAAATGAAAAATCGGAGCAACATAGTTCATAAGCCATAGTCATCCAAGAATCTGTGTGTGTGTGTGTGAGAGAGAAATCAGGTCTCATGGCTAAGAAGGACTTGCTGCCTACTCCTTTTGGAAACAATAAAAAGAAATAGCTTCAGAAAGTCTCATTAGCAGCCCTAATAAAAACGGCACATTATGCGGGAGTATTGGCATCGTATGGTCCTACCTGCAATGGAACCAAGAGCTTCAGCAGCTTCATGTCTAACCATTGGATGTTCACTCACATTCCTGAGTATATTGCTAAGTGCAGCTGAAGCAGCTTCATTTTGCAATTGACCCAAGACATAAGCAACCTGTATTTCAGCAAGGTAACAAACATAAAAATCCATCCGGTTGTAAAAGAAACACGATCATTGCACAAGGGATAAGACAATTATTAAAAAGAACATCATCAAACCTCATGCTTCAACAAAGCACTTTTAGCTCCCAAAGAATCAATAATCGCAGAAACAGCTTCCTCTCCACCACGGTTTCTGAGAGCAAATAGAGCTGAATACCTTTCATACATGCGTCTTTCTTCATCCAACAGCACCTCCCTTAATATTAGATGACACCAGTAAATATCTAAACAATAATAAACATTTTAAACAGAAAGCTTGATCCATTACCCATAATGAGAAATACCTCAGTTCATCAACAGATGCATTAGATGAAGCTGGTGCAGCAGGGTCAACAGACAAAAAAGGTGACTTTTCTGCCATGGACGATTTATCATCACTACGAACAGACGTTAACTCCTCGATTCGCTGAAGAGCCAGTTCACATGTTTCCCGGACCTCATGAGCAGGATCTAGATCCAAACTATTCTTCAAAAGAGGGATATTACTCTCTAAACCGATCGCACCAAGAGCTTCGGCTGCCTGAGGAACAATAACATACCGACCATTTAAGGCAAACAGTCATCATATAAAAGAGATAAACAAAACATTACCTAATACTATAAGAACAGCTTGACATGAACTAACCTCGTGACGAACAATGGGATGCAAAGAAAGATCGTTGAGAACCGCTTCCAGAGCAGGGATAGCTTCAGCATCTTGCATTTGACCCAATGCAAATGCAGCTTCATGAGCCAACAAATTAGATGAATCTCTTGTCGCTACAAGAAGATAGATGGAAGCAAAGATTAAATTGTTGCAGTAGGGAAAGAGGGCAAGTTTATACTAATAATTCATTGATAAAATCAACATTTAATACTTCTTTTGTAGGATTTTCCACATAATAGAATTTTATCCCAGAGTAAGAGACTTTTAACTCCCATCTATACATTTCCCACATTGGTTTGGCTTCAAAGGAAAATGATGCACAATGAAATTACAAAAACTATTCTAAAAAAATAAAAGTAATTACTGATCTATTTAACATTAATTAGTTATATACTAAAAGAACATATCTTCAGACAGTAATTATAAGAAAAAAGAAAAAGAAGACAGAAATTTGATATGTAAAATTATGAAGCGTACGAACCTTGAATAAGAGCGTTGCGAGGGCCAGGGCCTTTGAGGTTGCGAAGGGAGAAGAGCGCCCGGAAGCGCTCCGATATTGGTTGGGAAGGGTCGAGTAAACGGTCGCACAGATATTTCTCCATGTTGTTACCCAAGAAGGACCCCGCTACTGATACGCTGCCTTCCAATGAAGCCATGAGTCGCGATAGCAAAGCAGACGGCGGCCCCTTTGAGTTATTGGCTCTTAAACGACACGGGTCGGGGGCCTGGGGAATTGAATTCCCGATTAAGAGGAAGGTTAAATAAAAAAAAAAACAATAAATGGAAAAGAGGAAAGGTACTTGAAGTCAACAAGCAAATACAAGACAAGACCGCTTCCAGTGTTGGGCCTTAACTTACCTGGTCACAAAAACAACCTTTTGTTGGGTTTTTCTTTTGTTTGGCCCATTCAGTTTTGGGGGTTTATCCAATGGTTCTAATCTTCTTTATAATTAAAATTTATTTTTATTTTTTATTTTTTTTTAAAATAGAGGAAAATCCGAGTAATGGAATAGAAGGGAAATCAGCTCCATCTTGATCTTCCCTCCAAAGGTAATCTTCTCCCCCACATTTTCTTCACTTTCGATTGCCCTTTTTACTTTCCTGGCTCTCAGTCTCTTTTTCTTTAATTTTTGATAATTCTTGAACCAATTTCTTTAAATTCTAGAATGATACAGATTCTACAAGTACCCAAAGGGCTAAAAGACTTTGGATTGTACTTCAAGCAGCGAAAAAGGGCTTTTGAAACATGAATCCAAGACGGTCAGTTCAATCTGTATCGTGGGAATTGTAGTAACCAATTGTTTTGTCGCGTTATATTGCTTGCTTTGGTCTGTTTGTAAATTGTTTGCATCTGATCAGTTATTTTAAAGGCTTCACTAGTTACCTTGCTCTCATATTTTACTCGCTTCTCTGATAATTCCAGCAAAATTTTCTTTTATTCAGAGAGGGTTAATTTCATGGATATGGTTATGAACACTTACGGCTTATGTTCTTGTATCAAAATTTTTAATCTTTCTTTTCGAAAGCTGAACTTCCAATACATCTAAAGTGACGGAATGCTCTTTGATTATTAATCTTCATTCTGGCCTCGGTTTTTGGATTCTGCGCCTCATCCGAAGGAAGTTATTGTCATGTTTTTTACTTATTGTGGCAGTCTAATTACTAATAGGCTCCGCTTGCATTCAGGGACATGCGTAACAACAAAGTTGCACTTTTTGATGGCATTGAGGAAAGTGGCATAAGAGCCTCCTCTTCTTACTCGCATGAAATTGATGAGCTTGATAATGAAAAAGCAATGGAAGGATTGCAAGATAGAGTCAATCTTTTGAAGAGAGTAAGTCTGGTCTTGGCTCCTGAGCGGAACCCACATGTCTCATCCATAGGAAGCCACATAATGAATAAGAGCTTCTAGGTGTTTTAGGTTAGTAGTCCTTAGGACGATTTTGTATTAGAACTGTTGAGAAGCCGGATAAATGGGATTTTAGAATCTTGTCATTATCTGTATTAGAATGATTCTTTTATATTCTCCTGTAAGTTAGTAGTCCTTAGGACAAATTTGTCTCCTATTTCACTGGAGTTTTTTCTATTATTCTGGTTTTAAATCTCCAGCAAGTTTTGGGGTAGATTTTAAGCTTGAACATGTTATATGAAAAATATAAAATGTTTTGCTACAATGTTGTGGAAGTCATAACACACATAAAATGTGTATAATATGCCGTGAAACTTTTGTGTCCGTTAACACAAATATAATACAAGTGTATTCTGATACATTGTCACTTCAATAGTTGTCAGGCGATATACATGAGGAGGTGGATAGCCACAATCTTATGCTGGATCGAATGGCAAGTATTCAGCTGCAATAGAGCTATCTTCTTCTGAATGTTATTGGTTTTCCTGCTGATGATGTTAGTATATGGCACATGGTTTGTGTTTAGGGAAATGATATGGATGCATCAAGGGGAATACTCTCTGGAACCATGGACAAGTTTAAGATGGTATGTGAACTAGGTATCTTTTGCTCTTCATGACTTTGTGTAGCTTCTCTTACTTGCAGCTTTCGTTTCTTCTTCATATGGTTGTATGGATGCCTGTCTCTGTCTGCTATATCAAGTGTTCCGTGTCAAAACAATGAATTTTTTATTTGCCTGTCAGGTTTTCGAGACCAAATCAAGCAGGAGAATGTTTACGCTCGTGGCATCTTTTGTGGTTGTTTTCCTTGTCGTTTACTATCTTACTAGGTAACTGGTCTATGATGTATTTGATACAGTTGCAAGCTTTATATGAGAACTTGGAGGACCCTCTCAATACATGGTTATTGTAAACAATATGCTTCCTACATGTAAGATAATTTGGCATGTTCGTGTAAAGATGTTATGGCATATCAAACAGGCCTTTTGCACCTATAACATAAGCAATTTGCATAATCTTTCTTCTATTCCTATTGATGGCTAATACTGCAAAATTCTTACTTAGAACTGAGCCAATGACTGGCTACTAAAAGTTCACCCTGGTTAAACATTGTTTACTCACAGTTTTTTTTTTTTTTAACGATTTGTTTAGTTTGATATAGTATTATTAATTTGCATGGATGGATGAGTTCCTTCTTTGGATGGATATTGCTACCATTCTTGCTGATGTTTCCATTCGAGCTTTCAGTTTTTAGGACCGAAAAGCGTTGATCACTCTCTCAGGTCAAGTCCCAACTTTCAAGCAATCACTTTCTACCGTAAATTTGTTATAAGTTGTAGACCCAGAATCACATCTAGCAAATTTGAGACCTTTAATTGCGGCCATTAAGGTGGATTTAGTTTTCAATTTCAAAGCATTGCCTTCCCAATGAATCCGTAAGTATTATCGCCTAAGTTTTCCAGTTCTACGCCTACGAGTCACTGATCCTGCGTCATCTACTTAATGATTTATTCTAGTTCGCGCATTCATAAACAAAGTTAAGGTTAAAAATTTATCATATGTTTCAAATAATTTCTCTATATATATTCGATGTAACTGAGAAATACTTACCTAAGTAAATAACAATTAACAACATTTTCTATTTATTATGGGTTCAATTTTTGAAAGAAGCAGTGAAGCTGCAATGAAGAGATATGCAGACAAACTGCATGTTTCTGAAAATTCCGGCAATATCTTTGCAAAGTATTATACTTTGCTACTGTATCAGATATTCTACGCTATATTTTATGAAGTTAATTTTCCCTTTTTTATACAACGTCCAATTTAAAGCAATATTTGTAGTTTCTTCCAATTAACCGTCCACTTTACTGGACCTTCCTGGAAATTTATATTTGCCAATTTTAGTCATACTTTTATCCAGAGTTTTAGTCCCACTTCCCTAATTAAACTCCCAATTCAGTAAGATATTTAATTAGGGTTATTGTTAGAATTGCATATATGTGATAATGTGACATATCAAACTCTTAACAGACAAAGAATCATAGAAGATATTTTGCTCAACAATTTTGATCTTTTGATTAGAAATGCATATAAATACTGCCAATGGGTTAGAACTTTTGAGATAGTGTCATTGATATCTGTAGATTTTGCTGCTAAACTGTTATAATAATGGGGCCTGCTTAAGGGTAAAGTGCATAAAACTTTGCAAATTTTCTCCTTGGAACTCAAAATAGATCATAAACTTATTCCCCTAAAAACCAACAACGTTAACCTCTGGAGGCTTGATCTCCACTGTTCACCCATTTGATATTCACCGGTATGTTATATTGTAAGGAATTTTTTTTTAAATATTGATATTTAACACATATTTAAATATTAATATAAAAATAATATATATATATATCAAATACTTATATCTGAGTCTGATTATCATAGCTGATATGAACCAACCGGCTTAAAGTTTTGATAACTTTTTATATCATGCAGATACAGTACCATGCGCTGATCAATGATATAAAGTCGCCTTTAAAATAAAAATGACTTGCAGCTGTCAGCTTATGGTGTTGTTCTATCAAACATAGCTTCAGGAATCATATCATGCTTTTGGTGGCTTTACTCACAGATCGAACAGTAATAATGCAAATCGGAGATTTAAATAATGACCATAATATGATATTATAGTCGTTATTTAGCAGTTTTGATAATTTTATTATCAATATAACGATCGATATTTAATCACAATTGATCGCGATAATATTTATTATGCTTACGATTATAATAAATGCGATACGATTAAAAATCCGTCTGCGATCGCCTTTTAAATCGTTGATGCAAACAGATGGCGTCGTTGTTCAATCACATTGAAATGCCATTCTTTTATTTTTGCCTGAATTGCATTGTCAGAACTAAACAAATTAACGAGACATTCTTGTTGTGTAGCCTACTGATCTCCCTGAATTTCAAAAGCTGACAAAGAAATGGTGACTTTTGTGGGATGCAACCAGTTTTCAAAATGTGACAATTTGTGACGGGAAAGCAGTGTCTTTAAAAAAGAAATCGTCTAGGAATTTGTCGTGAAAGACTTAGTTCACGACAGGATGGGAGTTAACCAAACCAACCACTAGCAAAAGTCTGCTTTAATATCTGCTTTATTCACCGGATTTGATTTAGTACCCCACTAAAATTTGATTAAGGCTAGTAATTTTAGCAGATTTCAACATGTTTTTTTCTCAATCATATTCTATGCATCCAATGAGTGTAAAAATTTATTGAAAGTCTCCATATGTGTGTGTGTGTATATATATATATATATGTATGTATGTATGTATGTGTATTCTTGCTCATTCTGGCAGCAAATTAACAATTTGAAGCACATCTTGAAAAAAATTATATATTTATAATAAGTGTTTGTATTTGTGTGTGTATATATATATATATATATATATATATTTATATATTCATTTACGACCTAACTAGCTTGTACCGTCACAATGTACTATATCAGTAAAAGAAAAAAGAAAAATCTTCTATCAAGGAAATATAAGGAGGACAGCAAATTACATCATGAATGTACATTTGCATGAGGAGGTGAAAGAGAGTTAGATTAAAATTTGGACTTAATTTAATTGGTTCATGTAATTGATTTCAAAAAAATAGTATTCAATAAGTTTAATATTCAAATTTCAAAATCGATAAAGTTACAATACTTTTCATATTTTAGATTACGATTTTTTTTATATCAAAGAAAAAGTAGATTGCGAATCAGCTGAGCAATCAGATGATCCTTCAACTCTACATCTTTTATAACCAGTCAAGTGCGAAATGCATGTCCCAATATTATTAATCTGTTTCATTGTTTATAACTTCATAGAGAAGCATAACAAAATACAAAGGCACGAAAGCTTCTAAACTGCAAATCTAAAAAGAAGTTAATGTACTGAATTTAGGTAACTATTAACTAGATGACATGCCATATGATCAATTATTTTCAAAAAAAAAAATTCTGATGATCAATCTAAAGTATTTAACTAATTCAATGAGCATCTGCCTAACTGAAGGCTATTGGATCATCTTACAAAAACATTGTTGAAAAAGGGGGGAAAAAAGAAGGGTTTGAAAATTGGTTTCATGCAGAAAAATGAATGCTTTTGCTATTACTTATGGAAAAGAAAATATGCTAGTGTTGAAAGTTTGAAACTCATGACAGAATTGAAAATCTTGAACCAGAAAACCACATATAGATGAATAGTATTAGAAACCTAAACATTAGAATTCTTGATCGAAGTTCAGACAATAAAAAATTTGTGAATCAGAGATCGCACATTAGGTAACATCAAATAATTTCCTTTGATGAACATTGGAACCCATTTGAGGGGGAAAAAAGTATTGGGAACTTGGACCATCTGACCTTTCATAAAAATACTGATAACTTTCATATATATTCTTTCAAATTACTTTTAGCACAAAGGAAACATTGATTTGAAGATAGCTTAAAGAATTGCAAACATTAATATTTTAAATCTAAACTTTTTAAATGTTATATTTTAAAAGTAATTATATAAATTAATTGAATTAAACTCTGGATTTATTCTTGAAGGTTTTTATAGCTATTTATGTATACAAGTATATATAGTCCAATACTTCAACGCTAGGGAACTGTTTGTTTTTCGTTTGGAAGAATAACAACGAAGGGAAATAGTATAATATATATATATATAAAGGTTTTGAAATGAAAGGCACTATAGCAGATATTGGTCCTGCAGCCTACCTAGGTTTTAATTCAGTGAAGCGTGAAACAAGCTTAACACACCCAAAGGAAGACCCCAAATTCAGGAAAAGAGGGTGTAATCTAACGTAATTCAGACCCCTACTGAGAGAAATCCCACTGTATGTCAAAATTTTTACAACCAGGCATGTAATCTTGGAACATATGAAAGTTGTATTTAGCAAAAAAAAAATCAATTGTATTCACTAATTGGGTCTGCAAATTTTCCTAAAAGAAATACATCAATACATAATGTATATTGAAAATTAGATATTTATATTTGTTTGAACCATGAGATTATTGTTATCACATTCAACCAAATTTACATGAATGATTTATTGAGCAAGCATAAAGAAAATTGTTAGGGTTGATCTCTTTGTCCATTGTTTTATTATTATTATTATGCAAAGCAATTAGGGTTTTCCAGTAAATTCAAAAACTTTACAAAGAACATAGCTGAAAATAGAATTTAAGAAGCAAGCTCCTAGCTCCATGTCTACTTATAATTAATTTCTCACTCCATTAAATCACAGGAAAATATTTCAAGTTTTCAACTTCATTAGACATAAACAACTGAAAATTCCTTCCTTTTCTTCTTCTGTCTGCTTATAATTATTCTTCTTATTTCGTCTCTTCTCACTCGAAATCGCCATAAATATGGACTAGTGCTTTATAAAGAATATCCATTATCCACAACTACTGTAGATAGAGAAGGTTCTTAATCATTAGCGTCTAATAGTATATAATAATATTATACACTACGGATCATGACCTAATCGAAGCTCCAAGTCTAATTCATCTTCTTGACTACTTCCATCGGCCTTCTTGTTTTCATGATCATCTACATGGGATGGACCGATTCGCAACCTAAGACTCCTAGGCCAATCCTCTTCTTCGCCAAATGGATTCAGATGCTGTGAATTGTCTACAAACAATTCGCTGTTCTTTTGTGTGTGTGGGAGTCTAAAACCCCAACCCGAAGCTGGGAGAAAAGCTTGATAACTTACATGATAATGATGATGTATCTTAGGAGCTATGGAGTAATGTGGCTGATGGTAGCTTTGGAACGGCGGATAGGAATAGGACCTAAGGCTTGCGTTATCCTCACCATCATCAACTTTATTGCCTGAAAGTATAGGAACTGAACTACGCCTGCTCTTGGCTCTATCTTTCCTGTGGATGTTCATGTGCCCTCCTAAGGCTTGTGCTGTGGTGAACCCTCTCTTGCAAAACACGCACTCGTAGGACCGGCGACTGCCCATATCACCGTTGCTTTGCTGATCTGATTTATCAGTCTCTTCACTCGAGCTCTTCGAGTCTTCAAGATGGTTGGCTTCCATGGAAAATTTTAAATTAACACCCAAAATCTCACCAGGAAATTAATTTGTCGGAGATTAAAGTGAGGAACAGAAAGAAGGGGCTATTATTACAGGGAGGAAAAGATGAGGTTAGACAAAAGACAAATATAAGACATAGGCATTAGTTGGGTGAGTTGTCTGAAGATATGTTCTGAGAGAGAAGAGTCTTAGATGTTTGCTGGGAGAGATTTTCTGTTAGCCGGCTGTGGTAGTGGATCCATCTTTAGCTAACAGCTATATTTGTACTCAAAGCTTATTTGGACATTAATATAAAATTATATAAGGTCTTTTGAATATACAAGAATCTTAAAAAAATTAAGAGGACACATATTTATATTCGAAATTCAATTAAATCTAAGTAACATAAGCAGACAATAATTAGTGTATTTATCTGTTATTTGTTTGCCAATTTTAAGCTCTCTCTTCTTGCTTTCGTCTAACTTTTTGGTCTGCCTTTTGTCACCTCTCTCTTCCCCTCTGCGTATCTTTTTACCCGTATGTATCCCTAATTATATATATACATATATTAGCACGCGCACACATATATATATTTCTTAATTGATTGAAATATAATTCTTCCATTTCACTTTGCCAACTACTAATCTTTGTTGTCAAATAGGTTAATTACCCTATGAACCATTGAGAAATTCCTTTGAATCCCATTTCTTTACTTAAAAAATACAAAGGTAAGAATGAAAACTAACATTCTCAAAGTTAAAAAGTACACCTTTCATTCATTAGTGAGCATGTAGTGTGTGTGTGTGTGTATATATAAATATATATATACATATATAAATATATATATATATATATGTATACACACACACATTTGGAGTTTGCCTTTTGGAAAACTGTAAATGAAGCTTTGATTAAAAGTGGAGGCTCTTTCTACGGGGAAACTAATACTGCTATACAGATGTGCCCATCAGTCCATGGGTATGAATTCCAGCGGCAAAATTTTTCTTTAATAGAGAAATAAAGTGGCCCTCTAATTAATGCTAATCGCCACTTATATATATATATATATATATATATATATATGTTATACACTATATAATTAAGATAATGATGGTATAATGAAGCCTTGCTCATCAAACTGGATCGCAAAGACGTAGGAACCTTCCTGCACAAATCACAATAAATAATGAGGAAAGGTAGTATATTGTTGCACTTTGCACTTGTCCTTGAGCATAAGCTTTTTTCCACCATAATTAGTGGGAAACACATCATCTTTTGTGTCATCGCAATCAGCTTCACAACCTCTCCCAATCAGTCTGCATGCCATCGGTTATTGATAACCTTTCCGCATGTTCAGTTTATTACAATAATTATTTTATTGTAGGTTAATTTAATATATTAAAATAATATAATTATTTGATTTGTTGAGTGTACGTCCATCTTTTAAAATAGTTAATTTTAATTTTATTTTGTATAAGATCGAAATAGTTATTTAATATTTTTCTAGTTGAATGGTTAATCTGACTTTAAAGAGAATACATATTTACCTAAAAAAATTTAAATCTTATAATGTTTTATTCGAATTCTATTTTATTTTCACAAAATAATTATTTAATTTTAGTGAACCAATTATAACATTAGATTATATACCAAGCTGGTCTTCATCGTATGCTAATGCTAGCTCTACATTATCAATATGGTTTTATATATTAGCAGGCAGGCCAACAATTTTATATTTGAGAGTAGGCTGATGTGCTAACTGGGCAGGTGAATCAAGGGAAAACAATGGTAGCTAACTCTATCAAGTTTCCACCAATATCTTTCATCTTTCTAATGACTAAATATTCGATTTTCAGGCCAGCAGAAATTTCCGATCAAACTCCATATATTTATAATACATTAAATAATACTCAAAACAGATCCTGTTGGTCTTACTGGGTGAACAATTAATATTTTTGAAAATTTTTTAGTTGTAAATTAATTTTATGATCAATGGGGACATGATAAAAGTGGTTCGAAAGGACAAGAACTACACTTAAAAAAAAAAAAAGAAAAACCCTTAACAACGACAATGGCAAGAACAAGGACGACGATAACGTAACTGCTCTCATCTGTTGTCTTTGTTGCCAAACCACTGATTTTGGCCTTTTAGCAATGCAATTAAATTTCATTCAATTATTTCTCATATTGAGAGATACTCATTTCTTTTTCTTTTTTTTTTTTAAATGAAATTAATTTATTTTTTTAGTTTAATTTATATTTGGCATTTGGGCTTACCAGTATGATATTATAATTTATTCAATAAGGGCCGGATTTGAGTAAGAGGTCAAATCCAAATGTTTATTTCGGACCAAATCGAATAAATTTGTTTATTTAACATAATTCAAATGTTTATGTTAGTCATTTTATTATCTATCTAAGCTTAACTTGAATTTAACTTAATCTATCAACAAGAATATTCTTATAAGAGAAGAAAAGAAATGAGAAAAGTATTGTACATTTCTAGCAACATCATAATAGAGACTTTGTTAATGTTTGTATATTTGATCAGGCAGAATGTTCAATTAAATAATTTTATACATATAACGTTTTCGGTAATTTCTTATTCCTTTTGTTTAACAATAGACTTCTTTTTTCTTGAACCCCTCTCCCTAACTAATTTAGGTGACAATGTGAGGACATCATGTTTCGAACCCAAGCAAAGCCCTTCACAACCGCCTATCACATCTACATGTAGCAGATGCTATTTGAATCAAAGCTTTTTATGTATAAATTTGTTAAGTAATTTTTTTAAACCAAAGTAGATATTTTTTTAAAAAAAATTAAAAATATAAATTTTATTATTTTATTATTTGATATAATAAATTAATGTTGACATTAAATTCAATTAAAAAAAGCTCCATAAATAGTATAGCATAAATGATTCATTGATTCTTATAATCATGTTGTCACCATGAAATAAGTGATCATGATCAATTGTTGGAAATTTATTATAGTTTTGCTTGATAGGTAATTTTATGATTTGATTTTGTTATTTAGCCTTTGTTTTATGATCTAGTTCTTATTTTATAATAATCGAATTATTAAAATTATAATAATAAAATAAAATTAAAAATATTAAAATACTTTAATTAAAAAAATTATATATCTTAAAAATTACTTATATATGTTTTAATTTTTTAAATTAAAAATATCTATCCATTAAAAAATTACTAATTTTTTTTAACTTAACAAATTTTAAATAATAATATTAAGTTTTTTATTTTTCATGGTGTGATACAGATGCTAACATATTCAACGGCCATTCCACGTGTCAACAAACCGTTCCTTTTTTGAGTTTAGGCCTTTTGGTGCTTTTACTTTCCTGCATCTCAGGAAAATCCCTTTTTAATCCAGAAACCTTGACCTTAATCTTAATCTTAACCGTAACCTTAACCTGGAGATTTACAATTTGAAGTAACCACAAAAAAAAAAAAAAAAGTGTTGCCTTTACCAGATCAAAGATACAGCTGCTGGGAAATTTATTCAATTTTTACTCTCAGGAATAGAAATTGAAACTCGATCTTAGTGGAGGGAGCAGAGGACGACGGAAGAAATGCCATTCCTTCCATCATCATCAGCAGCAGCAGCATCATCCACGTTTCTTCTCGAAATCGACGAAGCCCTAACCCTAATCCCTGGCCTTCCAAACGACGTCGCAGCCCATATCCTTTCTTTCCTCCCATACTCCCACCACTGCCGCCTCAAGCCCACCTGCAAGCCTTGGTACATCTTCCTTTCCTCTAAAACCCTTCTGTCCCTCCGCCGTCGCAACCGCCGCCGCTGCCTCTCTCACCTCCTCTGCATCTTCCCCGAAGACCCTCACATCTCTTCCCCTTTCCTCTTCGACCCTGTACACCTGGCCTGGCGTCCTCTGCCTCCCTTGCCTTGTAACCCTCACGAGTACGGACTCTGCAATTTCACTTCAGTCTCTCTTGGCCCCCACATCTACGTCCTCGGTGGCTCCCTCTTCGACACCCGCTCCTTCCCTCTCGACCGTCCTTCCCCGTCTTCCTCGGCTTTCCGTTATAACTTCCTTACTTCGTCATGGGAACGTCTCGCCCCCATGCTTTCCCCACGCGGGAGCTTCGCCTGTGCTGCAATTCCCAGCGCCGATCAAATCATCGTAGCCGGGGGTGGTTCCAGGCACACCATGTTTAGGGCTGCAGGGAGTAGGATATGTTCGGTGGAGAGGTACGACGTGGAAAGAGATGAATGGGAAGCATTGGACGGGTTGCCTAGGTTTCGAGCTGGTTGCGTGGGGTTTACGGTTAGAGGAGATGGGGAAGAGAGGGAATTTTGGGTGATGGGAGGCTATGGAGATTCGAGGACTGTCTCGGGAGTGTTTCCAGTGGATGAGTACTATAAGGATGCCGTGGTGATGGAGTTGAAAAATGGGACTGGGAAGTGGAAGGAAGTTGGGGATATGTGGGGGGAAGGGGAGAGGCCTAGGCTTGGGAAAATCGTCGTGGTGGAGGATGAGGAAGGCGACAGTCCTGCTATTTTCATGCTTGACGATAATGATATCCTCAGGTAATTATATCTTTCTTTTTCAAGATAATTAGTTTTGACACATTTATGTTGGTTTCGTTGATTGTTTTATTGGAAAAGTTATTTGTGGCATTCTGGAAATATTGCAAAGTTGCTTTTCTTTAAGGATATTAGTGTTATAAGGTTGCCAAATGCTTCAATGAGTTGATAGTTTTGCCAGTGTTAAACATTATTGTGAGAAATAAAATTCTGTTTCAGTTTCTACCAAATGTGATGTGATCGATGTGCTGTATTCTTATATCAAGGTTTGATGCAGTATAAATTTACCGCTAATAAAGCATCTTTATTCTAGTAAAAGCATTTCTTTCTTTGTCTATCTTTGATAAATTTTTGTCCTTTTGAGTTGTGAATTTGCGTTAGCTCTCCAATATTGAAACATGCAGCAAAAGAACTCGTGGAATTGAACCAAGACATGCAGTGGAAATCTAATTGAATTAATTTAATAACTTGGGTCGAACCTGAAATATTGTTGGAATTGTATCTTCAGTTGCAGAATGAAACTATATTCCGTGGGTTTCAGAAATATCTATTGCAAGAAAATAACCCAAAACATTGATTGATTATGCTTTTTTCCCTTTTTGTGTGGCAACGATTAGAGCCATTCTTCCTCGCAAATGTATTTGTGAAGTTAGAATATTTCGCTTAATTTACTGGTGGTTACCTGATTAGTTACTAGTTCTGATTGAATATTGAATTGATTGATTTATTAAACAACTTTAGTGAGGATTTGTCTGATCTGGTTTGCAAGATTTGAGGTTGTTAATTTATAGTTAAAAGCAGAACCAGTTCAAAGATTGGGTATTCGTGTATCTCTAGACTGAGGCAGACAATGAATGGTAAAATATTTTGGAGTGTCCTCTTCAATTTTAACTTGACTAGAATTTACAAAAGCCAGAATTTGAAGTAAATTGCCTTTATGTTTGTTCCAACTTCCAAGAACTTATTCTAGGATTTAGATCTTGGGTATGAGAGGACACTCATCCTCACTTTATCTCTCTGCAGATACAACATGGCTTCAAATCGTTGGCAAAAGGAGTGCGGTGTACCAAGGAGAGCTCCTTGCGAGAGTTCATTTGGCTTTGTTGTTCTCAATGGGGAGTTACATGTAATGAGTATTGTAAATGGAATTGATTCAACTGAAACTCGAAGGTCACGGCAGCAGAAGAGGGTGGGGACATTGTTTATGCAGATCTATCATCCTAGGAAGAAGTCCTGGAGATTCCTTTTCACAAAGCCACCATTCCTACAACCTTTGGATTTCAGTAACACAGTTATGTGCACAATTCAACTGTAGATGTAAGAACATCTCCTGCTCATTGCAGTTAATAGTAAGTAAATAATCTGGCCATTCATATATGATGTCTGTTGATACTTATGTTTCTTCTTTATTTGTGTTGTACAGATTGATAAAGATATTTTTTTTCTCTCCTGTACAACTTTATGTATATGGTTATTGAAATAGATGTAAATGCCCATATGTATCAGATATGCCATCTGGATAGAATAAACAATAGATTATGGAATTGAACCACTATAACCTATGTTAGGTCATGTTCCTTGTATCCTGTTCTTGCATTTTATTTTCCAACATCAGTCGCATATTTCGTGGAACCATATGAGTTGGGGAGTCCTTTCTAGGTGGTCTTATCCTTTGTCATTCTTCATAGAGATTGTTTGAAAGGGTTCCAATCTGACTGGTTTTTGAAAATTGCTTATTGAAGAAACATAGGAAGAGCAATAGACTATTTCAGCTAATGCTGACTTCATATAATTCTGCACTTATTTATTGGTTTACTTATTTGTGGCACCTGTCTGCTCCTTTAATTTTGTTCCTTTTTCCAAATACTAGTGTATAAATGTCTGAATCCTGCAAACTATTAGAGAAGAGCATATGCTTTAACGGTTGTTCTGCAGCTCTATGCTTGTTTGGTTTCACTTTCATTGTATATTTAAGTTGTAGAAGCAAGAGTTCCAAATTATTTTCTGCTGGCTCTATTTTGGCTTACTTCCTTTTGGTCCTAAGTCTGCTAGAATGGTATCTTTATATTCCCTTACAGATAAGATGCCACATAAACTCTTGGTGATTGTACCAAGTAGAGTTCATTCGGTTTTGTTCCTAGACTAGATTCAGCTGAAAACTAGACAATCACGACAGCCATAGCAGTGAGGAAATTATAACGATATTTCCCTGTTAGGGCAGTGAAGTATATGCTTCATTGATTCTCCCATTTTCTGCGATATAGTCTACATTGAAACTCCTGATTCCTGGTTCTTTTCTGTTAGTACCCAGAAATTGCTTCAAATTGAAATGTGTTTTTTGCGTATGTAAGTATGAGGTTATTCCAAATGAATGTCAATCACCATTTGTCCTTGTAGTGCGTCTGATCTCTCTGATGAATGGGGGCTTGGGGATGATATTCATTATGTTTGCAGGCAGTGAAGGACTAGCTGTCTTTTTGCCCAATCCAAGTCTTTTCATTCTTATATATTTCTCTTCCATTAAACTCTATATCCAACCTGTAGGTCAAAGGATTAAAGATTTCAGACCATCCCAACCCCCTTTTGAATAAGCCATTTCTGGTTATGCCCCATTGGCTGGGAAAGGGTCTTAGTGACTCGTTTGTCTTCTTTTTCCCTTGTTGAAGCGTCAGAGTTCGGTCCCTAACGGTCTGAATTCTCACCTGAATTAAAAAATTAAAAAAAAAATTATATAATATTAAAGGTTACCTCAGAAAACCTGTTTCTCAAAAGGGGTTTTCAGTCATTGAAAGAGTAAAGGCTTAGAGACTGAGTTACCTGGCCCAGGATTTCTCGTCTTCAAAATTGCCCGTTGAGGAAGCAATGGAACGGACACTCTCCTCCAGTCAATAGTCCAACCACATAACATAACCAAATTTTGTACACTATTCATAAATTAAATATAAATTTATATATTATTAATACATCAAATTGCACCATTTAATTAAACATTGTCCATTTAGGGTCGCACAAATAACATAACCAAATTTTAAAGGAAAAGATAAAAAGAAGAAAAAGTTAAAACATTTTGGAAATAGATGAAATAAGATAGTTTACGGCTCCGAGCAGATATTTTTTATGGAGTTTTGGGTAATTACGAAGCTCTCTTTTATAAACAACAATTCAAGAATATTTAATTATTATTTATTTTTTTATATTATACACTACAATCTACCATCAATAAAAATATTACATCAATTATATATATATATATATATTTATAAAGTCATTAGTCGTTAATCACGGTTTATCCTTTTCCAATTACGGATTCTTATCTTCAGCCCCAAATGGTAATAACTAATAATTACCAGATAAAAAAAAGTTGTTTCATGACATGACATTTGGTTTTACGATAGCACGTGATAGGATGAAATTGAAGAGATTTATAATAAGGAAAGTTGGTATGAAACGATTGTATTGTTTCATGCGGTGTATATATATATATATATATATATATATATATATAAATTTATATCATTATTAAAAAAATTAATTACTCATTATATATGACGTACAATTATTAAAATGAAAATATTTATGTCAAAAGATTAAATAATGATTCAAATAATAAATAATTAATTTTTTTAATAATATATAAGTACATGACATAAATTAAATGAAAAAAATATTAACGTGAAATAAACTTTTTATGTAATTTTATATTTAATAAATCTTGGAGATTTCACTATCTTTGCCCTCAGGACGCATGCATTCGATTTCTAATCTAGGGTTCACAAGGTAAAAAGTTAAAATAGACTTAAGGAAAAATAAACAAAATAA
>JBBYHM010000026.1:3835460-3854402 GCA_038381775.1 Adansonia rubrostipa
TATATATATAAAGCGAAAGATCCACTTGACAAGTTGCAGCTGGAGCAAATGAAAAAAAATCTTCTCTTTACTTGAAATTTCTTAACGAAATGAGGCACGTCTCTTTCCAGTCTCATGTGGTTGTAAAATAGCAGGGCCCTAAAACAAATCACTTTGCTGATGCTAGATATATCTACGCAGCAAAGATGGGTGCCAACTGATAAACCCTATATTATTTCAATTCAAATGTTAATGTTGACTATAGGTATATATTTAATGCATGTATATTTAATTTTTTTAATTTTTTATATATTTAAAAAATTTTTAAAGAATTAAATTTATATATCAATATTTGAATATGTAAAATACGAATATCATATATGAGTACTTTAAAAAAAAGAGTCAAATCAATATGGGATAAAACATCGACTTCTCGATGGGGTTTTGCTGTAATAAAAGCTTCCAGATCGATATAAAACGTCGACCAGGTGATGGTCTTTTGCTGCAATAAAAGCTTCCAGAACGATAAGGCACAGGCGCTACTTGCTAACTAGCCCGTGACCAAAGATTCAGAGGCTGATCTAAAGGCCACCGGGGAATGTTCATCTTCGGATGACAAAGCAAAGCCTAAAAAGAAAACCTCCAAAGGCCAAAAGGTCCACATATACTTCTGTTTGATTATCAGCAAATTGCTATTGCTTAATTAAACAACATTTTGCTGATGTAAGGTTACATGACGTCACCTACTTGACATGCATCCATTTTTTTTAGTGTCCGACCCTATGATTCCATTAAAGCTGAGCCATCATTCAACTTGCCGTAAACAGGTATAAATACATGTACATCTATCTTACAATCTAATCTCGTATTCAGGGCTCATCGATCTTAGTTAATTTTGCTAGCTTTGTCGTCTCATATTATCATTATTATTATAATTATATACATTACAATGAGGTGTCTGCAACTTTTTCTTGTTACTGCAGCTTCGATTTTTCTTGTAAGAGCCCATCAGTGCGAGGCTTCTCGGGTTCTAATAACTGAAGATGTTTCAGTCTCACAGTCTCTTCAAAGGGGACCTGTCCCTCCTTCTGGACACAATAGTTGCACCTACATTCCTGGCCGCGGTGGCCCTCCCTGCACCAGCCAGGAAACCGACGCAGATCACCATGTTATGTCTCCTCCTAGGCGCCTGCTACCAGACCCAATGGTGTTCCATTATTCTTCAGTGCGTCAGCTAATCTCAAATGATCCAATCTTTCTTGAGGAAGCTGCTGATTAATTAGTTCTTTACAAACTTAGCTATTTATACACTATATATGTGAAGAATAGGAACCTTTTTTTTTATTGCTATTAATTCTTCGTCTTTGTTTAGATAAAGCATTTGCTATTACACAGCATGAATTGTCAACAACACATTCAAATATTTTCTCCTTTAATTCATTTCTTTGGCATCTAGAGGTCTGTTGTACAGCATAATTAATGATGAGACATAAACATTACTGCTTTAATATCCGATTCTTTTTTTTTTTTTCAAAAGTGGTATCTTTTCGTAGTTTATAATGTTAGTAGATAATTAATTTTATATTATTTAAAAAGTCAAGCTTACAAAATATATTAAAAAATAATTTTATTTTGAGAATAATTAAAATACTTTTAGCTGTAGAGAATAATTAAATTCTAAAAATTTAAATTAATCTTAAAATTATAGTCATTCATGAGTCGTTATCTTATAAAGTCATAATTGTATTGTAAAAGTTATCCTATGCTTGCATAATTTAGACTTGTAAAAGTAGAATTTAAACATATAAAATTATCTTCTAAAACAGCACAATTCTTACAAAAAAAAGTCTCATTGAAAGATATATATATATATATATATGTTTGTTATTTATATCTATTTAATTGTTTTCACCATTCTGCTTGAAGAATTGAGAATTTTGTTGTATTTAAGAGTCACATCAAAGATTTATTAAAAACTTATGCGAGTAATTAAGCTTAATTTAATAATTATTGCATAAAAAATTATATGCTTTTATATATTAAACACTTTTCAATCCGTTGAAAAAACAAAATGATTAAATGAACTTTATATTGATTCAAATATTCATGTAAACAAGTCAAGGGTATAAAATTAAATTTGGTTCAAATAGTTAAAATTTGATTTATTAACACTGGTTGAAAAAAAAAAGTACTTATGCGCGTTTACTTTGCTTTACGCACCTTCCGTCGTCCGTTACGTACAGTCCGCTTAATGATGGACGTTAAACTTTTGACTACGATTTAAGTAAAATGGTTTAATTAATTAATTGTCTCTTCGTTTTTATGCCATGAAAAGCGGTCAATTAATACGAGCACAACTCAATGCCCCATACTGGGTTATTGTCACTGGCCTAATCTGAATTGTCCCTTGCCCAAAAATAAATACTCTCGAAACATAAAACAGTGTTTAAATGTTATGACCTATAACATGTTAGCTAGTCAATACAAGCAAATACGCGAAAACTAAAATTCATTGGTAGAATTCTTCTAAACCAACTGAATCAGTCATTTCTTTTTGTCTGACAAAATGGAACATTTAAATCTGTTTCTACCTATTTATTTTGCAGCATTATTTTCTTTTAAAAATATAAACGGACGTCTTACATATTTTATTAAATACATTATTTTTATGAAAAGAGAGTAACGATTCGGTAATGCAAGCATATTCCTAAACAAAGAGGAAGCGGTGTGGACCTCGAGAGTGAAGATAGATGTGCGAGGGTTAGAGTCTGCGTGAAGGAGTGCGTCCATAAGTGTGAACCAAATGAGAACATGTTAAGATTTGCAGACCGGCTGAAATGGTCCCATTTTTTGGTTGCGGTTGCTAGGACACAAAGCCTTCTTTCAGAAACTGATTAAACTCTTCTAATAAGTTCTTGCTACAAATTAATTTGGTCGCTTATATTTATACATAGTGCAAAATTATACCGATAGAATGTGCTTTTATAGGAACATGTCTTTCTCCATGAATGGATAAAAGTTTTTAATTAAAGACGAGATTGATTGTGAAAATAATGAGGAAACATTTTTGCTTGATTTGTATTTGCCCCGACGAAGATAAGCATGGGGTTTCACATTTCCTTTGAATTTCGTTTTATCTGAGATATGAGAAAGAATTAGGCAAGACCAAAGTTATAGTACTGCTTTCCACAAGCTTATAACTTGTTAAACGTTGCCTTCTAATTTGACGTAGTTTTGAGATTTGTTATTCGAAATCTTTAATTTTTTTAAATATTTATATTTAATATTTGTCTTCAACACATACTTAAATATATATTCTATAAATTTAGTCGACGCCGATGACATAAAATAAAATTGTTTGTCCAGTGATTAGTATTGCTATCACCCTTTTTATCATATAAAGTAGGCACTTAACTTTTAAAATTTAGAAAGATAAAGAAAGGAAAACAAAATAGTTTGAATAAAATAATCAACTATATATGTTTGTTGAATGAATGTCAACTAACAGCAGTTCCCAACTAAAGGATACTTGGATTGGATGTCCTAAGCAAGAATAAATAAAAAAAACTAAGTTAATTAAAGGTATGGAAAAAAGCTAGAAAAAAAATTGACCACTTTACATGTATTTTGAATGTTGGATGACTAAACTTGCAGCTGTTAAGAATTCTTGCCTTGATCGTAAGTCCCCTTGGCCACCCCAAACTCAGCAACGACGCTGGGAAATGCTGGAGGCCCGTGCATATCTTTACCGGCTAGGTTCATGCTACCCAGCTTGCAGACGCCGGTTTCTCTTCCAGGGATTTCCGAGCATGGATTGTGATCGGAGCCCGTCACCGGACCTTTTTGCAGTGACTGATGAACAATCTCATCTTTTGCTGCCAGCCAGTGCTCCCCATCGAGCAGCCTCATTGCTCCGATTTGAAATGAGGCTACTAAAAGGTAGAAAACCAACAAAGTTCTGAACATGCTTTTGAATGAACGAAAAATTACTTTCCGGTTAGAGTTTTGAGTTGAGATATTGAGAAGAGGAAAGTAAATGATACGTAGAACTGGATGAGATTGGTCGAAGGAGGTTTCACGATTTATAAAGGGACAGCGAGCGGTGTTCACTGTTTATCCAATGGGTGTGGTTTTGACTGCAGCAGCCTGAAAGGAGGGGGCTTTACTCAAATTTCAGAATTTGACTAAAACGTGGTTTGAAGGTTGACACGAAGTGGTGGAACTGATCAACAACACGGCAGCTCATAAAAAGTAGGGACAGTGGACGATTTTATGTTTATATTGCTCTAATGTCAATCCCAACAGATGATTATATACTGTAAAAAAAAAAAATTGTGCGTATAGTAATACAGCCAAAGGTATAGAATTTTTGTCGTCAATGGATTTGAAATTATATGGTATAAATTTGAGAGAAAACCTTTTCTAACCTTGCATGCCTGTCTGTTGCAAGCTTTATCTTCCACCTTGGGATAAAGGTGAAGATAAAAAGCTTTTTAATTTATTTATTTGGATGTCAATTTTATGGTTAAATCAAAATTCGAAAAAAAATTATCAGATTGTTTTAGCTTTGATATTGCAATCAAAAAAAAATTAAGTTTTAAAAAATGGGTTTGAAGAATATTATTAAAAACTGTTATTTAAAATTGTTAAATATCTGACCTTATGCTAATAAATTAACATTTCGATGGGCTCATTTTCTACGTTGAAAGTGAGTTTTTGCACAGCAATTTGTTTTGTCATTGTGGTGGAGAAGCTCCGTTTTCAAAGCTAAGCCTTAACGCAATGTTAAAGCTTTATCTTATTCCGAAGTTCAAAATCAAACAACGGGGAAAATTTAGATTAACATGAAGAAGACCGCAAGAACATGCTCTTTCCTTTTGACAAAGCTTAACATTTGACTTGAATATTTTAAGCGAAAAGTTCTGACTCGAGAGGGAGCTGAGGAAAATGGCTTTATTCACAGGAAATATCAGATATGACAGTCGACCTAAAATAATCGATCAAGTGTGTAATGGTGCGTGCTTGAAATGGCTGAACCCTCCCATACTTTCTTGATGAGTAAACTCGACACACTTTTCACAAGCTTATGCTCCAACCATTATCGTTGGCTATTTAAAACAGAAGAACTATTGAAACATAGAACATTTTTGAATCCAAGGTTTCTTTGTCATGTCCATGCACTTTCGGGTTTTTGGATAGAAAATTTAACAAGGATTCACCAACAAGGGTCACTGTCCCTACAGACTAGACGAAACAAGTTAACTTGAAAGAGTTAAAAGAGTACATTATCATTGATAGAAATAAAGACACTACCCTCTGTACCAAAAATGAAAAAAATAAAGACACCACCCCGGTGTAAATGTGGGCCGCCAACCTAGGCCATGGGCTTTTTGATCACCCGTACACCCCATCCAGGTAAGTGGGTTTCAACGTTCCCCCCGGCCTTCCTTTTTGTGAGTTCTCCTTAGCCCTCGCCTCTTTGTGCTTGACAATGGGGGAAACAACCAAAAACCGTAAATCCAGTATGTCCCGGTGAAGAAAGATGCAATTTTTTGCTGTTATATGTTTCTGAGACTCGCAACTCTTAGTTTAAGACTTGTGGGGTTATTTCCTGATGAAGGGCTTCTGGCGACCCTTTGCTGTGAGATAAAGGCTTTCGTGCTCAATGGTTTCACTTATTAAAGCTTCATTTGCTGATGAGAAAGTGACTGTTGTTTTTGGGTTGATTCAAAATTTGTGCTTTTTTCTTTTCTTTTTTTTTTTTGGGCAGAGGCTTGGGGGTATTAGGAATTATTCCGTGTTAAGCAATGATCAGCTGAGAATTAACGGGGTTAAAGATGTGATTGCCGTTGCTTCTGGTAAAGGCGGTGTCGGCAAGTCTACCACTGCAGGTAATCTATTCTTTTCAGATTCATGATGCAGGAATACCATTTTTCCAGTGATTTCCACTCATATTAGTTGATTTGCAATCTGTGCAGTTAATTTGGCGGTTGCACTCGCCAACAAGTGTGAATTGAAGGTGGGCGTGCTTGATGCAGATGTTTATGGACCATCTGTTCCAACGATGATGAACATCCACCAAAAGCCAGAAGTTACTAGAGGTAATATTTCGGTCTTCCAAGACATGGTCTTTTAGTCAATAGAGGAAAACATTTATTTGTATATCAATTAATTATCCATTAGTTACAAGTTACAACAGGTATGAAGTAACTTTTTTGGCCAGAAAAGTCTCATCTGAAAGTGCTTTCATGTGCTTCATAGCAGATTTCACTTATGCATGAAATGTTATATGCTTCGTTGAATCTTCAATGGTTAACTAAGATACGGTTAAAGATCGTTTTGTATATTTGTATTTTTAGTTTAATAAGCACGGGATGGATGCATATGTGAGTCACAAATTGTGTGGTCTTTAAACTAGCTCGGTAAGAGGCAGTAACAGCAAAGTTTTAGCTGGATGAATTTATTCCTACCTCTTTCACTGTCCCCCTAACACTTATTTTAGAGATTAAGTTCATCTTCTTGAAACTTACTTTTAATGTGCTTTTTATCATTTATCGTTTCATAAGCATCCTCTTGGAATTGCAGCTGATAAAAAATTGATGCCACATTTCCCTTTAAACTTTTCTGCCTATTGTTCTACTGGACAGTTTACAATTATTTGTTACTAACTTTATGCGCTATGTTTTTAAAGCTCTATCTCTCTCACACACACGCAGATATGAAGATGATTCCTATTGAGAACTACAGAGTGAAGTGTATGTCAATGGGATTTCTGGTGGATAAGGATGCACCAATTGTGTGGCGAGGCCCCATGGTATTTTAATTCATATAAGTTCTATGTCCTTATTTTTCTTTCATTCATGCTGGAACATACATCTCCTTATAGCTTCTGTTTACAAAGTGGCTTGATTTTAACAATCCAGTTGTCCATCTATCTCACCTTAAATTCAGCAGAGCAGAGAAAAAAGATCATGTTGTCAACCCCTTAGTTTCTAATTCAACTTTAGTTGAGCTGAGTTCCCTATTTTATATAATCTAGATATTGTGTTATATGTCGCAGTTGCTTCTTTTGAGAGATTATCCCTCAAATCGAAATTTCTTATCTCCATACTTTGCCCACTTCTTTTGTTACTGATAAGACCTACAATCCGTGCAAAAAAAAAAAAAAAAAATCTACAATGAGCATAATATGTAATACCTGTCGAACAAATGTATCCTCCCATCTTGAGAATATTGCATGTTAAACTATTTTAAACATATATTTTCACATTTTAAATTTACATAGCATTTTATGATAGCTTTAGTTTTTTTTTTTTTTTTTTTTTCAGGTGATGAGTGCTCTTCAGAAAATGTCAAGGGAAGTTGATTGGGGAGGCCTTGATATTCTTGTCGTGGATATGCCCCCTGGCACAGGTGATGCACAACTAACTATGTCCCAGAAGCTTCAATTGTCAGGTAGATAATTAAATTTTAGCTTTTTTTTTCCTTATTCTTTTTTTGGGAAAAAGGTGTCTGGTACTTTGCTTGAAAACTGACATCTTATCGGACTTGTTATAAAACCTGAATAGGTGTTCCACTTGCTATGTAAATTGAAGCTTTGTCTATCAAACCTCATTAATATCACTCAGATCATTTGTGCCTATTTAAGCTTTTAAGTAGATTTCATTGATAAAGTTCTAATCATTTTGACATCAGAATAACTTGAATGACAAAGTTACCATGTTACTTTTGGGCATCAGCTTTTCCCGATTCTTTCTTCTGGGGATAAGAAGGTGGATGGGGATATTGAAGGCTAAAATTATGATTCCTTTTATTTTCTAGGGTCTAAAACTATATCATAATTACCTCTACCCCAAACTCTCTTTCCGTCCAAACTATCTAACCACCAACATTCCCGAAGGAGGGAAAAAGGAAATGAAGGAAAGCATATCTTACTTCCCCTTTCTGATATGTTCTTTTGATTCAAAAACTTATGTTTGATGGTTTCTTATCATTGTTGGTTTTTCTAAGGTGCTTTAATAGTTTCAACCCCACAAGATGTTGCACTGATTGATGCTCGTAGAGGAGTTAGAATGTTCTCTAAAGTTCAAGTTCCTGTAAGTCGTAATTTCTGCATGTATTCTCTTATCATGCTTGCAAAGCTTGTTGAAAATTTTTGTGTGGTGCCTAAATACGTATAGTTATGAAGCTTTAACCATGATTGCTCTCAACGGCATGTGATATTACATAGTTGGATTGTCATTTTTAACTTTCCCTCTCTAATGGTGGAGTTAACAAATTTTAACCATTACTTTTACTTGGTACTTTAAGTTATAAATCTGGATATGGGTTAGAACTTCCTTATGGTGCATTTTAATAGTTTTGTTATTATTAGAGACTGTGGTGGTAACTGGTAACTCGCCCTATCTACTGAGTCAATTTGTTCTGTCTCTCTCTCTCTTGATGGTTTTGAAATTCTGACTGCTTTTATAGATTTTGGGATTAATAGAGAACATGAGCTGCTTCAAGTGTCCACACTGTGGTGAACCTTCGTTCATTTTTGGTGCGGGTGGAGCCCGTAAAACAGCTGCTGAGATGGGTTTGCCACTTGTTGGTGAGGTAAGTTGTTGATTAGAGTTAACAGTTGTCAATTTGTTATAGCTGGTCATTATTTCGAGAAGTTCATATGCTTTCTGCTCGTGATCAGTTAAATTTTCCCAGCAACATGTTCTTTTTCCCTCTTCGGGGTTACTAGAAGGGGCTGATAACGGATGACGATGGAAAACTTTATGTTAGGAAGGTTTTTATCAACATTATTGCTTTGTTCGTTGATAATTTGAGGAAAAGTTAAGACTTTTGTGCTTTTTACTTGTGTGTACTTGGTTGATGATTTTCCTTGGCCTGCTTGATAGCTAAATGTATATCGTAAAATGTAGCTGCTCAATATTCGAAGCTGCAAGTATTTTATGATCTGTTACCATCTCAGATACCCATTGAAGTGGACATTAGGAAAGGCTGTGACGAAGGCATACCGATAGTGGTGTCAGCACCTGATTCTGCTGTCTCCAAAGCTTACCATGACGTAGCTCAAAATGTTGTCACGAGACTGGAGGAGTTGGCAAAGGCATGAAAAATGCTCTGAGAGGTTGACCAGCGGAGTTTAGTCAGTAAACCACCTCCATTCCTGTGTTTTCTTGGCTATGGTTGCTTGGCGGTTTTGAGGTTCATTCAGATATCAGCAATTTAAGTTTGAGCTTTTTCGATCATGCAATGACTCTTTTGTGTAGCAGTGTAGCTAGGATCATACGATTTACAGGCTGCTCTTTTGTGCGGCAGATGAAAATGTTGAGGCCTTGGTCTGTACATTTTTCGTCTTCCCGACCTTTACATGTGTACCGGACAGAATTTCTTCATTGTTTCATGTAGATGTACTATTTTGAGATTAGGTGACAATGAAAGGATTCAAAGCTTTGAAAAGTAATCTAAGAACCTGACAATCAGCCCATGGATTGGGTTTTGCAGGATATTTGGTACTTAAGCTTTGAATTGGACAAAATAGGTAAAGATGTTGAAGTACGAAATGATGATACATTCAGAAAAGCAGTCCAATCTCCACCGCTGTCTTTGAATCTTCCTCCTTTTAACACCTAATGTGAGCATGTATTCTAACTCTATGATGATAGTGGCCACTCTGCCAAAAGAAAATCACTGACTACATTTATTCTTGTAAGGTTCTCAACATTATATTGTTTGAAAATTTAACCTCTAAAACATCCAGATTACCATTGATCTTATCTTCTTTTCTTTAAGACAAATACGATCTATTTAAAGGTCTTGGAAAACCTGTTATTAGTATATTAGTAAATCGAATAGCAAGTTTATCGAAACGAATGAATTATCGTCCAATGAAAAGCCACCAACCAATTTTGCCACCAACCTTTATTTATTCAGTGGGGATGAAAAAATAATAATAAAGATCAATGTAGAACTCGAAGAAAGTGACAACAGATTCCAGGAATCCCACAATTGGAATCGAAGTTGAAAGATGAACAACAACGTCAACTTGACTGGTAAAACTTTGGGGGGAAAAGAAAAGAAAACGTTCTTAGCCATCCATTCATTTCTTCTTCCCCTTTTCTGTTTAAAGCATACTTTTATTTATTTATTTATTTATTTTTGTTTTAAATTATCTCAAGTCTCAACTTCCTTCGTTCCTTCATTCCATTTCTTCTTCTTTTTCTTCTTCTCGCACTCGGCTGAATGAATCACCTATCAGTAGCTTTTAAAGCCCCCCAATTCCCATCCCTTCCCTACCTCCGCCTTCCCGACCCGATCCCTTCTCGCCTCCTCTGGTTCCCCGTTTCCTTCTCCCTCCATCCAAATAACACCAACACTCCTCGCTCTGCCTTCAGCTGCAGCGGTTTCCATATCCCAGTATTCAGTCACCCATCTCGCTCTCTCCACTCCTCCAACGCCACCAAACCCACCGCCGTGAAAACCGTCGATGTCGCAACTCTTGGCAACCTCTGCGTCGACATTGTCCTCAATGTTCCCAAATTACCCCCGCCTTCCGCATCTGCTCGCAAAGTCTTCATGGAGCAGTTATCCTCCTCTCCTCCCGATAAGGTAAAATGATTTTTTTTGGGGTAATGGTAAAAAGAATCCTACTCTTTTTAAAATGGTTTTTTAATTTATTTAGATTTGTGAAAAAAAAAATCTCTTTAGTTTGATTTGTGGTTTTTGGCTAAAAGCAATACTGGGAAGCTGGTGGAAACTGTAACATGGCTATAGCAGCTGCAAGGCTTGGACTTAACTGTATTACAATAGGTCATGTTGGTAATGAAATTTATGGCAAGTTTCTTCTAGATGTCCTTCGAGATGAAGGAATTAGTATCGTTGGAATGATCGCAGAAAACGATGTTCTCAATACCCCTTGTTCTTCTTATGAAACCCTCTTATGCTGGGTGCTTGTTGACCCTTTACAAAAACATGGCTTTTGCAGGTAAAAATAAAAAACTTGTCTTTTTTCTGCTTTTCAATGACGATCACCAATTTTGGTTGAGAAAATGTTTGCTGAAGTTTTATGTGTTATTGTTTCTGTTTCATTAGTCGGGCGGATTTTAGTAAGGAGCCTGCTTTTAGCTGGATGAGTACACTTTCTGAAGAAGTAAAGAGGGCAATTAAACGAACGAGAATCCTGTTTTGTAATGGCTATGACTTTGATGAGTTTTCCCCTGATGTGATAATCTCAGCTGTGGAGTATGCAGTTGAAGTTGGTACATCAGTGTTTTTTGATCCAGGGCCACGTGGGAAGAGTCTTTTAGGTGGAACTGTGGAAGAGCGAAAAGCACTTAGGCAGTTTTTGAGGATGAGTGATGTCCTCCTTCTAACATCTGATGAGGTTCTTTTCACTGAATCGATGGACATTTTTATTCTATTTTTCTTTTTTCGTTGTTTGTTATGTGCTTCTATATCTATTTCCAATACTGTCATATCTCATTTTAGATATCATTGTGATCATTTCAACTTTCAGAAGTTGCTTCACTAGATCTTGTTAAAGTGCAGGCCATCTCCTTCTCTTTTGATATGCTTTTTCTTGCTGCATTTTTTTTGTTCCTCATTTCTTTGTCGTCTGAGCACCTTTAATTTGATCCTGATAGTCGAATCTCCCATTAGACCTGTTTTAATTGATACCTGAATCATCTCTTCTGATAGCTGGGAATGATTGTTCCTTTATTGTTTAGTTCTTTAGGTGATCCATCAATCCTAGAATATTTATCATCTGTCTAAGATAAAAATAATGAAGTCTGTACTTCTTTCATTAATACGTAGTGATATTGTCAATAATTTTTTTGCCTGAAAATGCACGTCTTTTTAGATTATCGGGCACCAGTGCTCTTCATTCTGTGGTAAGTATTAGGTATGCCCGCAATTATGGAGGTTTGGATCCCTGTAGGAAGTATTTGGCCTTTTATGGTATTTGATGGGAAACAAATCTTTCTATCTGATAGCTTTTTTGGCTACTTACCTAATTACTTGCATTAATGAACTCCCAGGCTGAATCATTAACTGGCATAGCAAATCCGATTCTAGCAGGGCAGGAGTTGCTGAGGAAAGGAGTCCGTGTCAGATGGGTGGTTGTGAAGATGGGCTCTAAGGGTTCAATTCTGATAACCACGTCAAGTATTACTTGTGCACCTGCATTTAAGGTAAGTTATAGCCTTAGCTTCGTTGTATATCCTAAAACAAAACAGGTTGTGGTTATATGATGAATGTTATTCATGGAAATTCCCTGAATAAATTCTCAGTTTGCTTTAAGCTTGGATGCTTCTTTTTGGTTCTTGAAAATGTATTTTTAAAGCTCATGGATACCTTAAGATATAATTAACAGAAAATTCAGGTACAATGACACAAATGCATGATTCTCTTAGCAATCTAGACCGTCCAGTGTTAAAATGTCTATTTGTCCCTGAAAATATGAAGCCTGTTGTCAGAAAAATTTCCTCCTTACAATATGTGAAGAAGCTACATATGATATGACCATTGTTGTGAATTTGGTAATTCTAACCTGTCTGGATTCTTCCGAATATTTGATATAGGTGAAAGTCATTGACTCTGTGGGGTGTGGAGATAGTTTTGTGGCTGCTATTGCATTTGGGTTTATACATAATATACCCTTGGTTACTACATTAGCGTTTGCAAATGCTGTGGGTGCTGCTACTGCCATGGGTTGTGGTGCTGGTAGGAACGTAGCAACATTAAAGCGAGTAGTGGAACTCATAGAAACACCCGACCTCAATGAGGACGATGAATTCTGGAATGAGCTACTGGATGAACATTCAGGCTCGCTAGAAGAGGTAGCTTTTCTGTCAAAAATGGTTTTAAATGGAAGCAATGGCAGGAGGAACCATGTTACATTGCAAGAGGTGGCTTCTGAATTGCTGCCCAAGCTTAAATCTAGTCAATTAGAAGGCACACTGTCATCTTGATGGATTGCAACAGAAATTAGATTTTCATTGACTTGTCTGGCAAAAAAAAGAGCAAGTCCATGGTAGGGATCATAATGAAGTAGTTACTAGAAAGGCGATCAAGTGAGAAATAATATGACATTACATCATTTGTTGTTTTTGAGCATTTTTTGGGCGACGGTTGATGTATTTGTGCAAGGCTGCCTGAGATCAGCTTTTGCATACCAATGTAAAGATGTTCCCTTTTGTTTATTTATTTATTTCTTTTTCTTTTTCTTTTTTTAAGTTTCTATTTTTTATGCAAGCTTGGGTTTTATGTTGTGATAGTAGTGATATTCCCTATTCTTACCAAACTATGATCAGAAAAAAGAAAAAAAAAAAAAAACAAAAAGATGATTTTTGCAGTATTAAATTACTTACCGTTGTAATTTTGCTAATAATTCCATTTGATACCAATATGTAATATTCCAAGTACCAACACTGGTAGTACAGTATTATAATTTCTTCTATGATTTGGCCAAAGAAAGGTAATACGTATTATAATATTCATATACTTAATATTGCAAGGTACATGATTATCAGATATACTGCAGTTTACTTTTAACAAAATGAAAAGAACTTAATAGTAAGGAAATAAATGTATATTTTATTTTTTTAAAATTAAATAAAAGATATTCCAATTTAAATAATTAAATGAAAAAAATCACTTATTATTAAGTCAAATGCTCAGATATTCTCCTTTTCAATCAAGGCAGAACACAACATAAAGCCTCATTTATTCTTCTTATTTTTCCTTGAATGATTTGGAGACAAATAAAAACATAAGAGTAAATAAGGGAATAATTGAACTTATAATATATATTTCACTTATTGAGAACGTGCTCCTTCTTTTTTTATTAATAAAAAAAAAAAGTTAAGACACCTGATGGTCTTCAATTCTAGCCCAATTACATCCAGCTGGGCGTTGCCAATTGGGCTACCAGGGACCAAATTACAAAAAGAATAAAAAAGAAAAACTGGCCCATGATAATAACAAACAAAATTGAAACAATCATTTCCTCCCTATTTCACATGGATCACTTTTCCAAAAATAGAAACCTAAGATATTTTCTCCCACAGAAAAAAAAATTAGAAAGAAAAATCTCTTTTAAAATACTTTGATCCGTTTGCCATTACTTTTAACATACCTTCTGATCAAATTTGCGCTTAGTTGCAACTTTAATATCAAATTAATAACAAAATTTTAATTTTTATGATTAAAATTATGATTACCGAAGTTTAAAAAACTTAAAAAATAAAATTTTTTTAATTTAAAAACTAAGATATAAATGAGATAATTTTATTATTTTTATATTTTTAAACTTTTATTATTTCGAACATTTTTTTTTTAAAACATTTCAATTACTCACAATTGGTTTCCACAACATTACCACACATCAAAAATTCTTAAACCACAATTTTTATTTTAAGTAGATGTTCTTCAATTTTAAGCTTTGTCCGCGCAGCCCAACCTTTTTAAACTAGAAATGCTAAACCCATTGGCTGATAAAGTATGGATAAAAGTTCTTGGTTGATTATTTGACGATGATTTTTTAGAATTAAAAAATTAAAAAAACAAAGCAATGGTTATAATTAGAAGCTTTGAATCTTCGTAAATATAAGTAAAAAGGTCACCCAAAGTTTATGAACCATAAGTATTTTAATTTTTATATTATTAAATTTAATATTTTATATATTTATTTTTAAAATTATAGTAAACAAAGATAAATGGTTAATGTTATTAAAAAATTTATTTGAATATTGATACAATGCTAACGTATTATGTAACGTGAAATTTTAAATTTCATATAAAAAATGACCCAAACCCTATCCTAAATTCAAGCCTATTTTTATATAAAATTTAAAATTTTATATCACTTGATGCGTCAATATTTTATCCATATTTAAATAATTTTTTAATACTGTTAATTTTTTTATCTGCTATAATTTTAAAAATAAAAAAATTAAAATACTAAATTTAATAATACGAAAATTAAAATACTTCATTCACTGTAATACAAAGATTAATGATAAGATTTTATCATAATATATAATCATAATCGGCATTTAATATGAAATTACTGTGTTCATGTGGTCTACTTCGTCTGATCATTTGCCAAGGTTTTCATTCCTAGTCAACTATTTTGAGCGTCATTTCACCTTAATTAAGAACATCAATCAATGGGGAGTATCATAAGTTTTACCTCCTTCAATAGTAAATTGTTTTTCACGATTTATATTCGATGCTTTTGTATATTGAACACATATTTTGAAAATATCTATCAAACAATTATATTAACAGGATATATAATTATAAGTTTCATATTACAAAATATATATTTCGTTCTTTTCGAGTATAATTGAATTTATATATTTTTGTTAAAAATGAGATATTATATTAAAATTAAAATTTTAACACATTATTAATATATCATTTATGTACAATAAATCTATTCATAAGTTAACTCATATAATGTTTTAAATTTTTTTAAAAAAATTTTACCTAAGTCTAAGGCGGATTAATCAGTAAACAAATTTTATTATTGATAATAATATAAAAATATTATTTTTTATATTAATAATTATATATTTTATAATTAAATATAAAATAATCAATTTCAATTTATGAAAGATTTTTTTAAAGCTGGATCCGGGAAAACTGCATTTACCAAGCGAGGATAAGCCGACGGACGGACAAGTCTAATCGACCATAATGACAAATTTGTAACGTCCTTGACACTAATAATGACCATATAATTCTAACCTAAGTGGTACAGATTAGAAAGCCTATAAGTAGGAAAGAACTGAAGACTATTTGACCAAACATGATTACATCCAGGAAATTAAGATATGACTCCGGCCTTAAATGCTGCCCTCCGTGCAAGGGCAATAATTTAAGCTTTATCTGCTGTCTAAAAGAAAAAGAAAGCCCCCGTAGGACTTGAATGTCACAATAGTAAAGATTCCATTAACCTATACTTCTTGTTATAAAAATGTGTGAATATATAATATATACATTGGGATGAGACTAATGAAACTGCTGAGTTATTTGGACTTTACGACCGGCATATGCAACATCCCATGTGGTTTTGAAAATGCTTAAATGCATACTTTTTATAAATTGCGAAGTCAAATTTTTTGAAAATGGAAATGTAAAAAATTGTAAATTAATGTTCAAAGTCAAAATATGTGGGAGATTGAGGTTGAAGCCTGAAACTATAGTTAAGCCAGTAGTCCAGTCTAATACCGACCTTTCCCATCAATTTGCTTATCATGTATAATATATACATATATAGTACGAATCAGATCATGTAAGTTCCTACCCATGTAGTTAATTATAGTTAACTTTTGATTCTTTTGATTGAAATAAAATCAGTAAACCTGATATTAAGGTTTCTGATAAAAAAATGGAGTAAAACTGATCTTACATCAATGCCATGCAGTAGATTATAGACTTCCGGAAATTTGGCTTGTAATCAGATCTGTCTCAAGCAGAATTCAAGGAAGTCCGTGACATTGCTGCCCAACCATGCCTACGATCTTTCAACACAAAGAGTCATGTTATACAGCTGGGCCGGACAAATCGATGATAAAACCAATGAGGAAACTGATCAGCGGCCATGGTTTTAAGGCTTTCCGATTAAAGAGTAAATGCTAGCTAGCTAGTAACAATCATATATTGTTTCCTTAGTTAAGCCCTGCAAGAAAGTTTTGTGCTGGATAACATGATGCATGATCGATAAGGAATATATATGATCGATAAGGAATATATATATATATATATATATATATATACATCAAAGTTTTTGTTTTTTAATTATAGAAAAATATGCAAATCTTCTCATGTCAAATCATTATCAACTATTGTTAGAATTATATAACATCTTATCTCAACCTCTCAAGATTTTGTTTCTGCATAATTTCATTGCTTATTGAGAAATTAAAAAAAAAAAAAAAAACTAGAATACTTTTTAACCATTTGGTTATCAAAGAAAAGTCGATCCTATATTTTAACCTTGTAAGGACATGAAATGAGTTACTGAACTATATCTGCATGGAAAAGGAAGAGATCAACCACGTTATTTCTGAATGGTGAAAGACAGCCTCTCTTTTCCTTATGATAGTTAGTTTGATTATACATTGCAATAAAAGAGAAAAAAGGGGGAAAAAAAAAAGATGCTCATTTGCAATTTGACAGGTATCGATGCTTTATGGAAAATATAATTGATTGTAAAGCTCAACTATATATATATATATTAGGAATGACTACACTTTTTTGAGTAGAACATGCTTGAAATGTGGAAACAGAATGCTATTCCAAAAGGTTGGTTTGACTTTTAAGGCTATTTTTCTATGGTATAGTATTGGGATGCATGATATGTATAATCTGCATGGAGATCATGATGATTCCCTTTTCTTTTGAGTTTAATTGATTGCTGATAGAAGATTGATTCGTGTATGGATTTTTGGAACCTACTAAATTGAGAACTTTATTATGTTAGTAATTTTTTTTTATAAAAAAAATCATAACTTAAAAATAAATTATTAATATTAACATTTAAATTATAATTTACGAATTGTATGAATTAATTAAATTAAATTTTAATTCATCCCGACAATGTCTTCCGAAATAATAAAGGAGGCCCAAAAGGACCCCAAAATTTTCCGCTAAAGACTGAAACCGTCATGCAAGTTTTTCTTCACAAAATGTAGATTTCTGGGCCAAGCAGGATTTGACCATATTACGGTGCTTTTCTTAGCAGGCAGATTCTTCAACTTTTCTTTGATGTTTTATCATATGGTGGAAATCCACACTGACAATGTCCACAGGGTGGTGTGATAACACAGAGTTTCCTTAGCTGGATCTCATAATTGTTTAACTTGGATTGGATGATTGGCTATGCTTTCTCATCTCATACATCCCATCCTTGTGGTAGTTCACAATTCATTTTTGATGTTACACTGTAAATTAATCAAAGTCTTGCCCAATAGTCTGCACTCCAAGAAATTACATATGTTTTCAGCCAAAATGGTTTAAATCAATAGATTCAGTTATAGCACCATCATATCTTTAGTACATCAATTAATTCAAAATTAACAGCAAAAGATGACAATGATTTGCATGATTCACAATTATTTGCAGTTAAAAGTCCATCTTTCTTTCATAATCTAAGGAAATTGTGCCTTTGGATATTGGTGGCAATTGCCTTATTGGGATCATCAATGTTTTATTGGGGTTATTGATGATAGAAGGAAGCTTTTGTTTCCAGTGATTCCTTACAGAAAAAGGTAGTAAAAAGTTTTTATTTTATTTTATTTTGTAAGAGTAGCTATCTTGATTGAAAAAAAATAATATATACATACATCTATATCATTTCTACTTTTTCTAATTCTACAAAATATCGATTCTCGGTGGTTACAATATTATATGCAAATACTTCGATATCAATCTAGGATTTAATCTAAAAAATTTATTCAATTATTTTTAAAAAGGGATATCAATAAATTTAAAATCAATTTTATAATTTTTTTATTTTTGAATTACGATTTTTTTTATAAAAAAGAATACTATGAATGTGATTCAAGAAAATTTGCGATTTTTTTTTTTTGGCTAAATTGAAGGGAAAAACATCTGCAAAATATCGTATCAATCAAGTATGCTTTGAGATTTTCCGCATAAGATAGCAATGTCTTCAGGTGTGTGGTTTTGGGAGCCATTTGACTTTGTATTTTAGACCTGATATTTGCTGCTTCACCTTAGTTTTCATGGATGTAATCATAAGTACCAGCAAAAAGTAGACAATATCATGATAGTCGGCCATGTCGACAGAATTTTAGTCCTTCACAGTAACTGGATAAGGGCATAAATTAAAGCTGTTTTGCAATTGGTAAACTTGCTTATGTAGATTGGGGGAGTGAAATTACACCTGCAAATTAATATAGCTTCCTTGTAATATGACATTTAATGAAGGAACAA
>JBBYHM010000026.1:3854502-3874724 GCA_038381775.1 Adansonia rubrostipa
TTATTGGGGTTATTGATGATAGAAGGAAGCTTTTGTTTCCAGTGATTCCTTACAGAAAAAGGTAGTAAAAAGTTTTTTTTTTTTTTTTATTTTGTAAGTGTAGCTATCTTGATTGAAAAAAAATAATATATACATACATCTATTTCATTTCTACTTTTTCTAATTCTACAAAATATCGATTCTCGGCGGTTACAATATTATATGCAAATACTTCGATATCAATCTAGGATTTAATCTAAAGAATTCATTCAATTATTTTTAAAAAATGATATCAATAAATTTAAAATCAATTTTATAATTTTTTTATTTTTGAATTACGATTTTTTTTTTATAAAAAAGAATACTTTGAATGTGATTCAAGAAAGTTTGCGATATTTTTTTTTGGCTAAATTGAAGGGAAAAACATCTGCAAAATATCGTATCAATCAAGTATGTTTTTGAGATTTTCCGCAAAAGATAACAATGTCTTTCAGGTGTGTGGTTTTGGGAGCCATTTGACTTTGTATTTTAGACCTGATATTTGCTGCTCCACCTTAGTTTTCATGGATGCAATCATAAGTACCAGCAAAAAGTAGACAACATCATGATAGTCGGCCATGTCTACAGAATTTTAGTCCTTCACAGTAACTGGATAAGGGCATAAATTAAAGCTGTTTTGCAATTGGTAAACTTGCTCATGTAGATTGGGGGAGTGAAATTACACCTGCAAATTAATATAGCTTCCTTGTAATATGACATTTAATGAAGGAACAAACTAACTTATCAAATTTGTAAATGTAATTACTGTTTAAATATGTGTGTAGACATATCTGCTGACGAAAATCCACGGTTCTTTCATATTCCCAATAGGCTACGTACTACTTTTGTTTCTGACAAATTCAAGCTGTCGGCTGAAAACACAAGTGGTTTGATCTTTCATTTTTGCTTTACGAAAAGCAACTTTAATGGTTATTTCAAAACATCATGCTGAATATTTTTCTTTTCTTTTTCTTAGTTTATAATTTTATCAAAAATTCATGCCACCAACTGGTTGCCAAGGAAAAAAAAAAAGAAAGCAAACGAAATGAAAATATTATTTCAATTAATTAGCTTTGGTGACTTTATTTAATGCACTTTATTTCTTCTTTCTTCCAATTCCCTTTCTTCCTTTTTGTAGCTTTAATAGCTGATCTATGTTAAGCTTTGGATTCAAGCTTGGCATCATACTAGCTAGCTGCATATGCCATCATTTTTCATGAAGGTTCTTCACCAGCTTCCACCATCCCTTTACCAATTAGTGGCAACCAAAAGACATTTATGAAAATAAAATTTACAAACATGAACAACGTGGCTTGATTTGTTATGGATCTAATACTATTTCTAACTTTATTTTTACCAAAAATCAAATATTAATTCAAGTGAATATAAATCACAACCTTTTCAACCAGCAAGATAATTTTTTACCCTTTTTACTAACCAGCAGCTAACATAATATATATATATATATATATGCAAAATTCTTTAATAAAAGCAAGTAGTTGATAGTAGAGTACTAATGGCGGTGCCAAAATCCTAAAGAGTCTAAAAGTGGTTGCTTTGAGTTGACCTTAAAATCATTAATAGAATATGTACCCAAGAGGGAAAGTCATAAAAAATAACATTTTGGACGAGAAAATTAAATCGGATTCTTGTGGAAATTGCAAGTTCATTTTTATTATGTTTATAAGTTCTAACTACCTCTCTCCCCTTATGTGTGAAAACACGGGGTTTTAGGGTACTGCAGAAAGTGGACTCTCTCATGTGATCACTAAGTATATAAGGACCCCATAATGCATGGCAAAATCAAAAACACTAATCCCATCTTCATCTCTCTCTATCTATATCTATCTCTATATCTTTCTAAAAGACTTTGCCATCTCCCAATTCTCCTTGATTCTCCTCGATTCTCCTCTACCTCCATGCTACGCCTGCGCCTTGTCTCTTTCTTTTGCCCTTTGCCGATCTATTACATGAACTGTTGCGGGGAATGTTGTCTGGTTCGAAGTCATTCATATGAATCTTAAATGTCTTTTGAATGATTTCGGACCAGGCTTCATTCCCCCCAACTTGGTTTAATAGCTTTGTGCTTCACTATCCTAAGGATCAAAAAGCATATGCATAACTTCATCTGATGCAAACGGAAAGTAGACATGCAAGAATTCAACATTTCCCAGGCATTGGAAGCGGTGAAATTAATATAAAGGTAGAAGAAAATCCCATACCCTGTTTTTCATTTTTTTTTCCAACATGTTGTTATAAACTGTTGTCTCAATGTGAACATCTATGTGAAAAAGTTGGGTCGTCGTCTACGGTCTATCTTTTTGGGATTTGGGATGTTGATTTTGGGATCTATCACTGTGGACTTTGCTTGCAAAGACTTGCAACTGTCACTTTATTTTTATGTATGTGTGTAATATAAAAGTGACTTTAAATTTGCCCTATTTTTTCCCTTCATAGCTACTTTCTTTGTTCCATTCCAAGCTATTTCTACCGAGAGTGGCAGATTTATTAACTCCTGGTGGGTCAAATCCACTCGAAAAAGAAAACCCAAAACTTTTCCATGTGAAGTTCATAATTCTTTGTGGGTAAGAACTATGATCTGCCCGCGGGTGTTAATAAGTGGAGCAACTGTAGCTCCATGGCTGCAGTCTATTTCGAGTGATTGTCAAAAGAGGGAAAAAATTGCAGAGGTTCATCTCCTAGAGCTGATTGAAAAGAACATGCAGTGCTTTCAGTTTTGTAAAAGATGAGATGAAGACAAATATCAAACATCTCTTGGTGATATTATGTTTTCGTAAGGTAGGATACTCATGTTGAACATAGGGTTGAAAAATTGGAATCAGAGTACTTCCTTTGTTGGATTTGATAGGACTTGAAAGATGGAGACTGGAGATCAAAGACTACCAGGTGAAGAAAAAAAGGGGAGAAGGAAGCCACCATTGGACCTTGTCATGTTTCCCATGTTGTGATAACTTTTCCCATGCATCGAGGGGGGGGGTACTTCATTTTAATGTATCTACGGCTGTAAAGTAAATAAAGTCATGCACTTAACATTAAAACAGTGAAAATCTCTCTCTTTTGGCCTTTTTCCTGTTAACAACTGTTCATGTTAGATTATGTCTCCATCGGCACCATTGCATCCTAAACAAGTAGATTTAGATTTATAATTAGATTCGATAATTTTATATAGATTATATGAATATAATATATATAAAATAATAAAAATATGATATGATATGAATATGTCTGAAAATTTTATAATATAAATTATTAATATATAAAAATTTATATAAATATAAAATACTATAAACACGATTATGACATGAAAAAAATAATATAATATGAATATACGGATTACGAGATCTATTTATAATTATTTTCTATATCACTCTGATTGTGAGTATCTAATATAAATATATATTTAACACGAGTATATTTAATTTTTTAAATTTTTTATATATTTAAGGGTTCTTAACAAATTATATTTTTATATCAATGTCTAGATAAAATAACGTAAAATATGAATATTTTATAAAAAAATAATAGTTAAAGTACCGCAGATTATTTCACTTGGAAGGTCTGTGTATGATAAATGACTCTCTCCCTCACCTCTTGTAAAGCGGCCGGGAGTCTTTTGCACCGGGGACGATCTTATTTATCCATATTATTATATTATTATTCTAGTTGCTGTAGCATATACTGCAGCCTGCAGCACTGAATGAATTGTTGCAGGTGCTGTAGGAGCTTTGGTCCTTAGTTATCATCAATTATCTGCTCATCCTTTTGTTTTTTCTTTTAAAATGTTTTGAGGGTGCCCCAGGACAAGGTGATCTCAGTTGGAATAAGAACATCTACCATTTTCATACGTATTAAAAGTCAATTATTTTGCAGCTTGGCAACTAAAACTAATAATAATTAAGGCATTTCTATCAAAACACTAGGAAATTGAGGGATAGAGTTAAAGACACCTTCTCTCTTAGGTAACTTCATCCAGTAATCTCGTATTAACATTCCTCTTGGATTGGTTTTGTAGAAAAAAAAAATAATCTTTCTAATCTAATTTCATGGCTCTTCCCAATCAATCATATATGTATTTGATTTCAGTTTCTTTTTCTTTCCAAAAACTGCCACCCATGATCTTATAATCTTTTTATGATTGTGCGTTTGATTACTTTATTTGCAGAATTGTGTTTACCGAATTAATATATTTTCTAATAATTACACCTCGCTAGGAAAAAGTAATAACATATACATATACATATATATATATATATATACATATTATAAACAATGAAAAGCAAGAAATATTAATTTGAAATAATAATATACAGCTTTCCTATAACATCATTCAATAGATTTGCATGTCTTTTTGTTGTTTTAGTTTTTCTATTTTTTGAATTATACAAATGCTGACCTTCCTTCTTTCATGCTGACAAATATGCCAGTTTCAGGTGCTGCTGCAAGTACACTTTGAAGTTTGATATTTATTGCATAGCAAGCCTTTTTTTTTTTTGCAGGCTGCTAGCTTAGCCATCAATACACTTTGTTATGATCTTCAATGTGGGCATTCAATTCAATTATATATAAATTGGGTGGAACTTCATTCAACTTTTAAATATTTTCTATTATGGAATCGGTACAAGTAAGTGTGAATAACTTACGTGCCTTCTAGGAGTGCCTCAAGTGTGTAAGATCCTCAAAGTCTTTAGACAAGTCTCGGGAGAAAAAGAAAAATAAATAAATATATAAACACTAGATCATGGCATACACTAGTAATTTTTATTAATAAGAAAAAGGTATTTATTCCTAAGTTTATATTATTGTTATTTTTTTAAGTCTTTAAGTATTTTTTATAACTGAGTTGGTGCTCGATTAATGGACCAACTCAATCATTCATTTTATAATAGTATAAATATCTAATTTGCATTATTATAAAATTAATTAAGTTTATACATTTTTATTACTTTATCTATGAATTTATATTCTAACAAATTGAAAACTTAAATTTAATAATATTAATCACATTCATCATATATATATGATACTTAATCATCCGATATTTACATCTTGCCAATCGAGAATAGCATCCTTTTATATGTACTAATTTATGTTGCACTTTCAAAATTATAGATGATGTAATAAGTTAATATTATTTATTTTAATTATATAATTTATTATTAGAAATTTTTTTTGTAGATATATATATATATTAATATTTTCTTTTAGTTTTATATAAAATTAAACAAAAGTTATTAAAATTATATCAAAATTAACAAAACTATTAGAAAACTATATCAATGAATGCCAAAATTAGATCAGAAGTCATCAAAACTATATTGAAAGTCACCAAATTATATTAACTTAGCCGCATGATGCTATTGACAGAGTTTTTGTAACTATGGATTCAACGTGGTGTAGGCATGTTTTATACCGTTTGTTAACAAAATTATATCAGCAGTTAACATACCAAAATTGAGCGAATCAGATTACAATAAAGTCTTACATTTCCTAAAGCAATTGAAAAGGTTCTCATATAATTTGTATAACTTTTTGACTATATTTGGAAAAGCATTCAAATAAGAGACATAAAGTTCCTTTCAAAAGACATATTTCGTTGGGCATCACAATCACAATGGCATTGCTATAAGAAAGAAACAACTAGCTAGACTGACCCCAATTAAGCTGTTTTCCAGTGCAAGTTATCAAAGAAATCTCACATGGTCTGCATGATTGATAATGAGACTGTGTAATAATCTCCTGGTAAAACTCATGTGATATCTACTTTATCATTAGATCTGCCTCAGCAACAAACTTGATTATTCATGAGAGCGAGAACATGAAGATCAGAGAGAGAGAGAGAGAGAGAGAGACAGAGAGAGAGAATTTATGATTAAGGATCTTGTCAAGGGAAGAGACATCATAATTCATAAAAGTCAATCTGATGGATCATAAAACGACAGTTTGTCATAAATGTTGGACACGGACATTCGTGTTTTCCTGGTAAAAAAGATGCCCAGTAATAGAAGAAATCTCCTAAGAGAAAAAGCCACCAGCTATCTTACCGGCAATATTATCATTCTCTTTACTTTTATATCCTTCTTTTGCACGTTTGGTTCTGTCACCCTGCCGAGATTACATGTTTCTGAATTGCTGATCAGCTTGATGACCAATAACAAAATCAGTTCTAATTAAACGTGGCGTTCAACTCAATTCATGTAAACATTATTACGGGAGAAATCTAACAAATATTGTCCAACAGTAAAACATGTTAACTTATGATTCGAATGCATGAATAAGTAAACTAGATAGAGAACTAACAATCTGTTGAATCAAAAAGGACCCGATCAATTATCCCAACAAAAATGGGCCCTCAACAGTGCACCCCCTCTGTTATGAAGAGCGTGCTGAACAATAAATATAGACCTGCCAAACCCCGGACCCTAGGCCTTAACTACAAGCCAACTTCAGATTGCAACAGGCACAAACCATTGAATTTGACAGGGTTTGAGAGCTGCAACCATGGCCCATGGGGTGTCCCCTCGAGTTAGCCTCTTGCAAACCATATATATTATATTAATTACTTGCAGGACAATTGGTGAATGATATATAAAAGAAAAAAAAAATAAAGTTTGTAAGTGAATTGGATCCAAACTTCATTGGAGAGAGAATGGGGAAATGCAGAGGAGACTTGTAGGCAGTTAGGTAAAGGTAGGTTTTAGACTTTAGATTCTTTTGAAGATTTTGTTGTCCCACTCTCCTTATTGTAGCCTAATTTCCATCCAAATCTGTGACAATAGTTCTCCCCACTTTCCATCGTCATTTGTCAAGAAATATGTACGAACTACCAACACAAAAGCGCAATCATTGAAGTTTTACGCCATTTTTATTTGTTGGCGTAGAAAATTGCTTTATTGCAAGCTTCCCAATTTGCTACATTATTCTTTTCATTTTCGACACAATTCTGCATGTTGATTATTACAAACAGTTATAGGCCTCAACTTGATCAATGATCACTGATCAAATTATGTTCGATCTTTTGATTTAGCATCTGAAGCTTTTTTATTAAGAACATTAACTAACAAAAAAGAAGTTTTTCATTGTTCTTACTTCAGCAAAATAAAAATAGAAGAATCTTTCGGTTGCCTTTGTCTTTTTCACTATCTCGATTGCTGAGGATATGCAAATACGGATAAGGTGGCTAGCTTTGACATGGATGGTTTTAGGGAAACAGTACTAATCCTCCATTGCCGATCGAAATCAATGAAAAGAGGTGCAAAATGGAAGCTCAGGACTTTCAGTTTTGAGGTTCTGTCATGCATTATTAGTGCAATTAACCATGGCTCATACAGTTGGTAACAAAATGAAATGAACCACAAATTTTGGATGGAATAAATTAATGTACTTTAAAATTATCCTAATAAATTTAAATTAAAAAAGGTAAACTAGAAAAAAAAATATTGTTGACAAAATTAATTTTGTTTTGTGGAAAAAATAATGTGGAAAATTAATGTAATGTTGCCATGCATTTAGGTGTGGCATGAAATCAGGTTATTACGTGTGTCAGTGGTGGAGAGGTTGATCCCAATGAAGATCCATGAAACCATCTATCCTCCAAACAGATATAACGATTAACATGCGATAGCTTCAAGGCCAAGAGTAATGGCAAATTTGTTTCTCTCAGATTCAGACCAACAACAAAACTCTAGTTTCTGGAATTCCAAGACATGCAGAGAGGTAAGCAATAGACTTGATTTCGATTTACAACTCTTAACGGAACCTCTCTCTCTCTCTCTTTCTCTCTCTCTCTCTCTCTCTCTATATATATATATATATGTGAATATTTCATTCCATAGCTTTTCTCCATTTGTTTGTTCAGATCATAACAGCAAACCCACATCTTTCACACAGATCCTGGTGGCCTCATCGATTGGGTTCATCGTTGCAGCAGCGGTGCGGTATCATCTAAGGAAGCTAAGGGATCAAAAGATCATTCCACGACTAAGATCACGGGAAGAAGCCCACGGCCGCATTGAAAAGCTCGAACGCTTCCCTCACTACGTAGGTAATAATAATAATAATAATATAATTGAAGTAAATTGTGTATATATATATATATATATGTGAATGATCCCATGTCTTCTCCTTACCTCATTTCATCATATCTATTTACGAACATATGAATGATCTTTCAAGCCCTTTGTGAGCGTATTTCAGCTAGGCTGATGGGATTTAAAGATAGAAGAGAATGCCCTTTGCTCTGCAAGTTAGCAGCAGAATACATCAGGAAATCCGAAGGTTGCGAAGAGGATATATATACATATTTCTCGAATGAACCAGATGTGGATTCGCTGTTTGTTAAGCTCGTGGAGGAGTTTGAGAGATGCATTCTTAGTTATTTTGCATTTCATTGGAGTCATGCAGATCTTATGATTAGTCAGGTAAATCAATATATATATACATATATATGTTAGAAGACGTTAGAATTTCATGATCGCATATATTGTCAGGTAATACTTGTTTTCTGCTACATTGTTTCAGGTATTAAGTTCTGATGCTGAACCCAAGAAAAAGCTGAAGCAGATTTTCATGGCAGCAACAAGGTTGAGCATTCTATTTATTAATGTCATATAACTATATGAAATATTGAAACAGGGTAGATCCCATCAGAGAATTGCAAAATCTAATTACAACAAAATGCAACTATATATCAACTTCAGCTATATCCATTTACAGCAAGAAACTTGGATTTAAAACATTAAACTAGCCCAGATATAGTCTCTTAGTACTGATTTCTATAAACGGAACTTTTGTTTTTCTAATACAGGGAACAAAGATTTGAGAGGGTGACAAAAAATCTGAAGGTGGCTAGAGTTTTTACTACATTGGTGGAAGAAATGAAAGCAATGGGGCTCACATCAACTGATGACTCTCAATGTACGGAGGTGATGGCTCCAGTGGCTCACTGTGATAGAAGTCCAGTGCTGCTTCTCATGGGAGGTGGGATGGGAGCTGGGAAGAGTACCGTCCTTAAGGACATTCTCAAAGAGTAAGCCCCTCTCTCGCACCTGTACTGAAAATAAGATAGTATTTAAGTACCAAAAAAGATTATATGTTCATAACAGAAAGTAAATCTATGTTACTCAAAATCATCATTTTTCTTGAAGTCCCTGTATCTGATACCTATATCTGATACATATTCAAACAAAGATATGAGAGCATAATTCTTCAAATATATGAAGAAACTTCAAAAAAATTGAGCATTACCCGTACCCAACACTCACCCCCAAGTAACTCGGGGGGCAACATGGCAGACAACTACTCTCTTTCTTTTGTTCCTGATCCAAGTTGTATGAATACACTATATTTCAGTCAAGTAGATGTTTTTTATAATTTGCTTTGAAATTAGTAGTAAATATGAGCAATTACAAGAACTAATGTCAAGTGTTTTGCATAAAATACGAGCAGACCATTCTGGGCAGGAGCAGCAGGGAATGCAGTTGTTATTGAGGCAGATGCATTCAAAGAATCAGATGTCATATACAGAGCCCTCAGCTCCAAAGGTCATGCGGACATGGTTCATACGGCAGAATTAGTAAGATTCACTATCTCAGCCTCACCAACTTTCGAAATATGTAGTTCCCCCCATCTTTTTCTTTAGCAAACTGACTGAATTCAATGGCATAGGCCTAATGACTGAATACAATAGCAGCAAACTACGTTTTCTCCCAGTATGTGCAGGTTATAACCTATCACACAAAGACTTTCAAGACATTTTCCCATTTCATTCACCCACTTGGATACCATGATTGGCATCCCTATCACAAAAGCTGGTTGCACTATTTTGAGATCAAACATCTCATAGATTAAATTTCCTTTATTTTTAGAAATAATGCTAGCTTGCATTTCTGTCATACAGGTTTCAATAATTAACTATACTTAGAACTAGAACATAAAATCCATGAAGCCTGAGGACAGATGATTGAGCTGCGTTATTTAACAAAAAATTTTAAATATCGACATTTTAGACAATGCATACCTGAATGGCATCTGATACAGGTAAGTTTCCTCCCTTCCCGTAATGCAAGAGCATCTGTAATTGCTTTGTGAGTTACTCTAAGTTCGGAGTTTCTTCCATCAATCGGTAACCAATTAACATCTTCCCATGTATATCCTACCACTGCTGCATGTGTTCCTTCGAAAGATTCCCTCCACATCACTTTGCATTCAGTAGCATGTCCATTCCTGAATAGGTGTATTTACATTCCATGGTTATAAATCTTTCATTTTCTGATCTCCACCAAGTCACTATAGACTCGTAGTAATATGAAATCTCAAACCAACAACTCCACCATAAATGTAAAAATTAACCAAAATTACTTCATACAGGTAAATGAATAATTTGATAACCGTATGAATGCTTCTTATGGTACCATCAAACTGGAACTTGGTTTTTATTGAACTCTTGTAGTAATTTATGGGTAATAACAATTATTCCAAACAGGTGCACCAATCATCTACAGATGCAGCATCATCCCTCCTAGTAACAGCGCTCAATGAAGGGCGGGATGTGATCATGGATGGAACACTCTCCTGGATACCGTTTGTTCTGCAAACAATAACTATGGCCAGATGCGTCCATCGCCGCCGATATCGTATGGGTGTTGGTTATAGGCAAGGACCTGATGGGACTGTAATTGAGAACTACTGGGAACAAATCGAAGAAGAAGATCAAGTGCAAGAAGGAGGGAAAAAAAGGAAGCCATACAGAATAGAGCTGGTTGGGGTTGTTTGTGAAGCCTATTTAGCAGTAATTAGAGGCATAAGGTATGGCATACAAGGAAAAACAATAGAGTTTGTTGTCTTAGTTTTCATTTTTCAACTATCTGTTAAGAAGTCTCTATCCCTTTACCTGAGATATTAATTCTATCAAGGAATTCAACATTTTCAGGAGAGCTATAATCTGTAGACGAGCAGTAAGAGTGAAGTCACAATTGAAATCCCACAAGAGATTTGCAGATGCATTTCCAACATATTGCCAATTGGTTGACAATGCTAGGCTGTATTCCACCAATGCTTTGGAAGGTCCACCTAAGGTAAACTAACTATCCCTCATTTCCAATATTAATTTCTCTAGGTTCCTTGGGCACTTAATCTGGTGACATAGAACTGAAAGGAACATCAAGTTCACTTAAGAATTTTAACTCTGGAACCTAAGGTCAGAACAACTGGCACATAGCCTGGTTATATTAGAATGGACCCATCTTGAATCACTCAGATGGTAATAAGTTCATGCGAGTGCTGCTATTTGTACATTTTTTGACATTTCAATACAGGAGGTCCAGTGGCTGGTTCTAAATTAGACGAGGAGAATTGGCTTTCACTTATAGCCATGAACCCTACTCAATCTTTCAGGAACACCATAAGCAGGCTTAACTCTTTGTTAATTTGATTGGACAAATCCTAGTAGAATGAAAATTGCCATCTCACTGTTTTGAAGTAGTAATCTACAAATAGTATTTTTTTTTTTTTCTAGGCACACAAACTTGCATTTTTCTTGTTCAGGACTGAACTCGTTTTAATTGTCATATTGTAGATTGTGGATATAGTGGTTTTGAACCCTCCCAGGTCCAAGACAACTAAGTCGTGATAAAATTGAAACTCAATAGAGCAAATTCCAGTTGAACCTAGTTTCCTCCATTACAGTCCTAAAACTAAAATGTAGGAGGAAAAGTAAAGCCTTATCAGTCACAGGTAACTGCAGCATCCAGGAATAGACAAATAAGATCGAGCAGGAACTTTCATTGCTAGCAAAATTACTCCATGCAACCAAATATGTACTATTAACATAACAATTTTTGTAAAGTTGATAGGATGGAAAGACAGAGATAGAACATTGCTTGTTGATCCAGATGAGATTGACTGTTTAAAGAGGGTGGGCAGGCTGAATGAAGAAGCTGAGTCCATATACGAACTTTACAAGTACCCGAACCCTGCTTGTGAAGCTGGTTCAATTTGGAAAGACATTGTACTATCACCTTCTAGATTAAATATTCAACAGGAGCTGAAGTATACCATCCAGAGAGTGGAAAGAATGGCCTAGCTCTAATGGGGTTTCAAGCTTATGAATATTCACCAACAAAAATTGCATGCTGAAGGAGGTGTCTCAAACCTTTTGCTACATTTATGACCAAAAATGTTGACCAAGGTTGTACTAAGATCATGAAATTTACGTATAAAGTTATTGTTAGTAGCTAAGCTCAGTTCAGACTGTGGAACTGAAAAATAGAATACTCCCATTAATTGTTTCAAATAATCTGATAGTATCAGTTGGTGTGAGGCTTAATATTGGGACTCCAAAAGGGAATTTAAAAGAAAAAGAAAGAGAAATTACAGCAGAAACTTAAGCAAGATAAACTTTCTTACTTCACAATTCAATTAATGCAGACCGAGCATGATTTCTATTACCATCAAATTTAAAGATCTTCATAGATTAGACATGCATCCACACAAATGTTGCCAACTACAACAAAAGAAGGAATTTGGATGCTAGCTTTCAAGCAAGAAACAAACAGAAATATGATAAAAACCAAAAGGAGCTTGTCCTTACTATAAATATTTTCTAACTATTTTTTCAAAGCTGGGAACTAACTCGTTGGATCTTCTCATTCAAGTGTACCAGTTACACCTAGCGTTGTTAAATAGACAGAAAAAAAAATTATGTGTTATAATCTAGGAAGTAACTTCTGCATACAAGATCTATAACATATTTTTCGCCTTTTTTCTTAGGCTTCAATCCATAGCTAAATCATTGCAGAAACTATTTCATGATATGTTTAAAATCCATTTCTTTCAGACATAATTAGAGAACCTTGAAACATTATTACTTTAAACCTTCCTCTCCGATATGAAATGTACAATTAACTAATGCAATACGCAAAAGAAGCAGATTTATCTCATCTGGAAGTTAAGCCCCTATCTCCACTAGAGGAAAAGAAGTCCATTCCAGTATCCAGGGGTGATAATTGCTCTGACTAGATTAACAACTCATCATTAAGAGTTAAATTAGCTAATGTAAATAACCATAGCTGCCAACAGATATGCAACAGTAAGATCTGTAATATCAGCACCTTTTACTCATCTTCTGTCTTTTATTTGGCCAAAATATCTGGAGTTGTTTAATCCATAATTGCTTACTAATTTAGACTCAAATTATTGCCACAGACATGGTCCTAGTCAGTTGTACTGCTTCTTGTGATGTAATGGTCCTATCAACAATAATTTTCCTTTTTCAGTCGATCATTTAAGCAAAACAGCCTATCAACAATAATTTTCCTTTTTCAGTCGATCATTTAAGCAAAACAGATTAGCTACCAGAGAGAAAAGAATTCTCATCAATTCACTTGGATCATCATTCTCATTTTTAATTCAAAGGAAACTTTTAATTCATTGAAATAGCATCTCAAGTCTAAACATGATATGAAAATTCACCTTACCAGAGACTTTGACAAATTGAACAAACTGCACTACAAATGTTGCCAAAAGGCGTTGCAGGAAATAGAAATGTTTGAGAACTCTTGTAGGAAAGGCTTGGAAGAGCATCCAAAATGGAAACATTAGCTGTAGCACTCCTTACCTCTATTCATTCGTTCTAACCCATCTTTTCTCTTCTACTTCAAGCCTAAAGGCATCCAAAGACACGATTAACTAGTTTTTCACTCAATGAAAAACTAAAAAGAAGAGTAAACAAAGAAGCATGTTAAAGATCCAGGCAAAGCTCCTAGAGCCAACCACTTTAATAAGCAGTCGTGTCCCAAGCATTACTCGACCAGGCATAATTCAATGTGTAAATTGCCTAGCAAATTAGGTGAAGTTTTTAGGTTTGAAACCAACATCGAAATATAAAAATGTAGTAACTAATTCATTCCAAATATATGCAGCTGTGAAATGCTTAAAAAGCAAGTAAACTCCATAGTCCCCGTTTTGAACCAGGCACGCAGTGGCAACTATATCATCAATTTTTCCGCAAAATTTTATGAATTTCAATATCTAGGAACAATATATTTTAAATGAACCTTGACTATGGCTGATGGCACCAGCAAGTACCTTATTTTCCCCGTTTCGAATCAGTGTCGTTGCAGAGGAGCTTAACCTCCTTCAGTCTTCCACACTACCCCTGTAAGAAGCCACCGTTGTTTCAAACCTACTAGACGCAACCCCAAAAGCAAATCCCTAATTTTTTTTATTTGCCAATTCCTTTTGAGATGGTCAATAATACATTAAGAAAAATGAGTAGAAATGTAAGAAAAGATCAGAGGCCTATTTCAATCTCATAATTCATTCAACTGAAAGTTACATCTAATTTGTTTTAACAAACTCTCAAGAAAATTAGACATTTAACTTCAAAAAAAAAAGAAACGTTTAATAGGAACAGATTAAGATCCGATGTATATTTTTCATGGGTATACATGGACCCAACCCAAATACACCCACTAAACTTCACTCGAATTTACAAAACTACCCTCACATTAACTGGCCCCCCTTTCTCTCATTTCTTTCCTGTCTTCGACGTGGCTTTTTTCGCCGGTGACTTGACACTCTTCCGCTTTACGCTCTTCGCCGGAGCTCTTTTAGCCGCAGGAGCCTTCTTCGAAGCAGTCTTAGGAGCAGCCGCCTTCTTTCCAGGAGACGTCCTTGTTGAAGTCCTAGCAGCCTTAGCCGGCTTGTCCTTAGGCTTGGTTACGGCTTTCGACTTGGCAGCTGCAGTAGTCTTCGGCTTCACAGTAGCCACTGCCTTTGTCTTCCTTGTAGTAGATTTGGACTTCGAAGGAGCCTTAGGTTTAGCCGACGTTTTACTTTTAGTCTTAGAAGCAGTTTTTGTCTTAGCCTGAGCTTTAGAAGATGTTTTTGTACTCTTCACTTCCTTGGGCTTGGAAGCAGGTTTCGACTTCGCCTTAGGGGCGACCGACTTCTTCTTAGCAGGAGCAGAAATTGTAGTAGCCGGCTTCGAAGGCCTGGCTGGAGGAAGTTTAAACGAACTCTTAACCTTAACCAACTTCCCAGCAGCCACAAGCTTCTTCAAATGGAAAAGTAGAAGCTTCTTAAAATTTCCAGGAAGCTGCTTATGTTTCTCTTCTATGAATTTAGTAATGGCGTATTGACTTGAACCTGTCTTCTCTTTCAACGTAACAATCGCGTTTTTTATCATCTGTAACAAAAAAATTAGATGTTAACACGTAATCAGATCCAAAATAACAAAAACAAAAGAACAAAACAATAACAGTATCTTTTAATTATGAAATACCTCTTCGTAAGGAGGATGAGAAGGAGGAGCTCGTGGTTTCTTAGGAGCTGCTGCTTTCTTCAGTTTGGGTTCTTTGGCTTTCTTGGCTCTGCCGGATTTCGAACTGGCTTTGGTCTCGGCAGGCTTGTCTTCAGCCGGCTCGGGTGCGGACTCAACCGCAACTGTAGGTTCCTCCGAGGCCATTTGCTAAGGAAGGGAGCGAGGGCCTAATTTAGAGGAATCTGGGATGGGCTTCGGGAGAAATTGGGAAATCGAAGATGAGATGAAGGTATATTTTGAATCTAATCTGAAGTTGTAAATGGACTGATCATTTTGTCGTGGGAGGAAGGCGGTGGAAACGGAGGGATTTAAATAGTCAAATGTGAGAGAGACAGTATCCATAAGATGAAATTTGATTGGTGGAGACGACTATCACTCGGATCTCCATGTGTCTTAAGTTCAAATATGGATCGTTGGATAAGGCGATTATCTACGGTTGCAGGTGCGAGGGAGTGGAAGGGAATTGGTAGGGAGGAATGGGGAAGAATTGATGTTTTGGGCATTTTAGGTGTGCTTTTGGTCTGGATTGATTTGAGCATAAGTCGAGCTATGGTTGATGAAACTTTTTTAAACTTTTTCCGTTATGCAGTTTATTATTTCAGCTTTCTAATGAATTTTTTTCATATTTTTTAGGAATTTTGTTTAAAAGAAATTTAATTTTAAAATTACATTAGTCGAAATCAGGGTTTAGTATGATATTGTTATAGTTTGGGGTGAAATTAGGAGAATGCTTAGAATGAATCCCAAAATTCTTCATCTCATTTGATAATAGATTAACAAAGAAATCTAATGCTTCAAGAATCATGAAAATTGGTTAAGAATTGGATGGAAAAATGTAGCTCAGAATGTTGTTGAAGTTGAACATTTCCTATTTAATGTTTGATATGTGTTACAACACATATGTCATCTAATCCATGGCAAATCAAAATGAAGGGGAGAAAAACTTCTTTCATTACATTATATGTAATCTTTATGTATGTTAATCATGAAAATAAAATTTGAATAAAACAAAAGTTGCACATTCATTGATCAAAGCAACAATTTATAGCATTTTTTTTAAGTTGTAGTCTAAGATCATATTTCTTACATTCATGTCTTCATTTTACTAAATTTAATGCCTAACAAATCATCTTATTCCATGATTATACCAAATTATCAAAGCTAAATGCATGTTTGAATGATTTATTGCTGACTTGTTGTATTATTCATTCTTTTACTGCTAGAAATTTGGTATACCATTGAATTTAAATAAAAAAAAATAGAAGTTATTTGGAATACAAACTCTAAGATACATAAATATTTGTGTATTTATTTTGAATTTTTTATAATTTTTTAATTGAGTTGGTAGTATCTAACTTATGATACCTAGCTTAATCAAATGTTTTAAGAATAGTATAGATATTATGGCGTAATAGTTTATCGAGAAGTGTTACATGTTTCCCAAATAGTTTGAATTTCATTATGTATCCTTTTGTTTACCTCTCTAACACATGGAATACAAATATGCAAAATAAAATGTTATTTTTATATTATTACAAGATATATATTTGGAGAATATGATTTGACCATTTTGTTTCTCTTTACTATGCAATAGAACAATGCAAAACTTAAATTTAAGTTAATCACCTAGAAAGAAACATAATTTGTTATTTTAAACGCATGAAAATGTTAGCATAAAACATTATATATGTAAAGACAACTTTAATTTATACTTTTCAATATCATGCCATCATAAATATAACCAAACCAAGTCATTATAGAGCAAGAGCAAGAGAATCATTACGTTAATTACCATCTAATTCCCTGTTATATTGAATAGCATCTTCAATGTTGAACCTTTTGTAACCTTGGAGAATTGGAATTGTTTAAGATTAAGAACATGATAAGTAAACACCTTCATTACCTTGTTTGATTTTCTCATGTAGGATTTTCAGCACAATCTAAGTGTTTGTTTTTTATATATACTAGATAACTATATTTACAGTGTCTTTTTTCTTACCAACTAAAGACTTAAATGAAAACTCAAAGCAAACATGTATGCATTCAAGTGCAAATATTATAAACATCCTTGACTTTAACTTTAACTTTAACTTTAACTAATAGTTTTTAACTTGGTAACTTTTGGGCTTTTTTTTTTAATCTTTAAACTTTACTAGGTAAAATGATAAAGAGAACTAGTAAAAATAAAATGTTGTTAATCAAAAAGTTATTAAACAAAAAAATGACATAAAAACCAATCCTTAAGTTAGTCATTTTTGTTATTTTTACTCTTTGCTATCATTCTTATCAAGCAAATGGTAGACTTTTTCAAAGTAACAATTCATAAATTCTGTGTATATACATAAATAGGGTTAAATAATGATTTGGCTCTTGTACTTTAGTTCTATTATTAGTTTTGTACTTAAAGAAAATTTTTTGTCAAATTGATATTTGAAGTTTAATTCTCTGAAGTATGTTGATACTTGAAATTATTATTGTTAATTAACTACTGACGTAGTAGTCAAACAGCCAATAAGACATTAGCATGTGACAAAATGCCATATCATTATTTGCCATGTTAGCATAAAATTTGCATTATTTTTTAACTTTTTAATGAAGACATGGTAGTGATGACATAACATTTTTATCACAACTCAGTATCTCATTGGTTATTGACTGTCACATCAGTAGTTGACTAAGGTAATAATGCCAAATGTAATATGCTTGATGGAATGAAAGTTTTAATATCAATTTAACAAAAGAAATCCTTAGATACGAACCGAAAGTTAAGTTAAATTATAAGATCCATATTTAACCGATACAAATTCTGAGTAATTCTTAAAAATTAAGATAATATATATCATCGAGTTTGCATCAATTTATAAATACACGTGATACATTTAAAATAAATAAAGATTTGAATTTTAAGCTATTCACACTCGTTACAACTCTATATCCTTCACCAATTCAACATAAAAGCGTAAGTTATAATAGTTTATCTTTTAGTAATAAATCATTGAACAAAAATAACAATTATAGTTTATCGTAGTGCAGAATAAAATCCTCTGAATCAAATTATATAGAAACATTCTTTGAATATCTTAAGGTTTATAACTTATAAATCAACATCTATATCCAAAAATTGTGATCAAGTGTTGAGAATCAAACTCTATATTCACAATATCATTCAATAAAAAATATCGGAGAGGTCGATACTTCATGTATACTCCTTTGATTAAGTTCCTATATGAAATACTAATTTGGTTATCGAAGCGGAATCCAGCTCCAATACGCTTGACTTTTTTTTTTTTTTGGGATAAACAACCAACATAGATTTGACCTCAACACATTTAATTAAGTGGTATAACAAAAACATTAAAACAATTGTGCGTGTGTGTGTTTTTTTCATAATCTATATTGTTCTAAATTATTCCTTGAAGACATACACATTATATAATTTTAATTTGCAGTAGCCTTCTAAATTAACATAACGTTTTATATTTCTACTTGTGTTTCAAACTTTCTAAAACTAAGTTTTTAATGGTTTTTGCAGCTTGTTTTGGTGTATATAGTTATTTACCATTTTGTTCAACACTTTACACACATCTTGTCAAATTTTTAGTTTTGGTTGACATTGTTATTATTGTTATTATTATTATTTACGCATGCATGCACACATATGGGTATCAATTAATTGATATAAAATTAATTAATTTTATACATTTTTATAATTTCGTATATTATATTTTAATATATTGGTATGTTGAATTTAGTAATATAATCCAATTCATCATGCAAGCAAGGTTTTTAATCTATCCGATATATGATCTATTTATATTAGTGTAAAATTAATTAGTTTTACACGTTTTTATAATTTCATGAACGTTTAACATTTTAACAAATTGATTGTCAGATTTAGGGTATAATTATATACATCATACACGTAAAGTTTTGAATCAATCTGATATCTCTATTATATCGATAAATGATATTGTAATTTTCAGTAGATATTTAATAGTTGAATCTTTTTTATCAATCAAATAATTAAACATTTTTATTTATTTGAATTTGATTTCATTTACACAAATAGAATATTAACTACCACAATCAGATTTATTTGAATTTGATTTCATTTAAACAAATAGAATATGAAATACAGCAATCAAATTGAAAAAATATAGATCAAATAAAAAAATTAAAGGGTGTAAAATTACTTTATTCAAGTGAAAATTTGCAATGGAACCAAAAAAAAGTGAAAATCTTAAATGTCTTTAATTTAATATTTTAAAATAATTTTATTTAATTTTTTATATCATTTTATATATGAACGAATTGAGTTGTGATTTTAACTATATATATAATAAATTTTTTTGTAAAATATTCAATAAATAATGGATTAAGTATGAAATTGGGTATTGTTGTATTTAACTTGTATTTGTACATGCTTTTCTTGGTTAAAATACTCAAGAAGTTCATGTACTACATAATCTTATGCAGTTTAGTCTCTGTACAATAAATCTAAGTAGATTAGTCTATGTTCGTTTAAAAATGAAGCAAAACAAAAATATTAATAATATATGTAAACGAAAAAAGTTAAAACGTTCATTTAACACCAATTAAGATGATGATGTAGCTTATTAAAATAATTATAAAATGTATATATATTCTTTTTAAAAGCCACGTTTGAAAAAAAAAAAAAACAAACAAAATAAAAAGGAAAGAACTTTAAACTCATTGATTAAAATCAAACTTAATTTAAAAAAAAAATTAAATTTTTACCTAAAAGCTTGAAACATTTCAATCAAAACAAGAAAACCTTGTCGAAACAAAAGAAAAATTGAAGGAAAAAAAAGAGAACAAGTCATTTTGTCCGAAACCTATCATT
>JBBYHM010000026.1:3874824-3899513 GCA_038381775.1 Adansonia rubrostipa
TTGTCCTGAAAATTAAAAACTACAAACCCTAAAGCACTTAAAATCTCAAAAAATACGAAGTTGAGGAAGAAAAAAAATAAAATTAAGTAATTTCTTCAATTTGTTGATTTTTTCTTTATTTATCTACAAAATTTTGGTTGATTTTGATTTTTCTGTTTTAGTTTTTTTATCTAGAGATTATAATAAAATTAAGCAAGCCCTTTTGTTCTAATAAATTTTGTTCAAAAATTAAACAATGAAAAAGATCAAACCTGTTGCATGCTCTTTCTTTTCCTGCATTCTTAACGTAACCCTTTGCAAAGTTTGAGATACAGTAAATTTTAAATTTTAGATATTTTAAAGTTTTTTATTTTTAATTTTTTGGATTAATTTGAGTTTGATTTTTAGGTTTTTCAAATTTGGGAACACGATTAAAATTGTCCAAGTTTTTTTCTTATTTTTTCTATTTCAACGGGGGAAAAGGTTTTGGACAGAAGGTACAAAACTTTTAGATAAAAGTTTAATTTTTTTCTTCAAAATTAAGTTTGGTTTCTGACGAACTTAAAATGTTTTTTTTTTTTTTAGTTTTTTTTCTCAAACGTAGCTTTTAAAATATATATATTTTTTATTTTTATTTTATTAAGCTATATCAACATTTTAATTTATGTTAAATGACATATTAATATTTTAAACTTTTTATTTATGTATGTTATTAGAATTATTTTTTTATTTTATTTTTAAACATATAAAAATTAATTTACTTAAATTTTTAATATAAAAATTAAATTACGTAAAATCATATAATACATGAACTTCCGTAGCACTTAAACCTGCTTTTCTTTGACTACAAAGTACAAATGCTGTGTGAATATTCAATAACGGAGTAAATCTTAAATCAAAGATTCCGGGCCGGACGAAGGGCAAAGAAGGAAAATAGGTTGTTTCACTTTTTTAGAACCGAATCAATTCGGATCCAATCCAATCCGGGTCAGTGGTTATAATACAATCTCAGACTGCAATTCTCAAACCCTAAAAACCGCAGACTCTTTCCCTTGCCCGCGGATTAGGTTTTTTGGTGCTATTTACTGCTTCATCTCTAGCCATGGTATTGCCGTCGTCATTCACTCCACTTATCTTTATTGACTTTCAATTTTGCTTCATATTCCATATGGTTTCTTCAATTTTCGTGGGATCCAAACACTATCTTAACAACGTTGATTTTTCTGTGTTTTTTTCTTTTTCATTTTTGTTTAGGTGGAAGTGGAAGCCGATGTTGCTGCTTCAGGAATACCGAAGAAGAGAACATTCAAGAAGTTCAGTTTCAGAGGTGTCGATCTCGACGCTCTCTTGGATATGTCCACTGATGAGCTCGTCAAGCTCTTTCCCGCTCGTGCTCGCCGAAGGTTACCTCTAGCTACTATCCCTAGTTGATTTGTTTTCTTCTTTAGGCTTGTTTTTATGGCTTTTAATTTTTAAACTAAGATAGGTTTGTTTCTTCGTTTTTAGGTTTCAGAGAGGCTTGAAGAGGAAGCCAATGGCTCTGATCAAGAAATTGCGCAAGGCTGTGAGTGTTCTATTTTTCATCTTTTTGACTGTATGAAGATTTAACTGATTCTATAGCGTTTTTTTTTTTTCTACGTGGATTTGCCTTTGTTTTATTCTTGCTGTGCACTGATATTTATGATTAGAAGCTCAAAATGTTTTGAATTTTGGATTACTTTTTTTTTTCTATTTATCTGTAATTAGTTGTCAATTTGCTTTGAAATGATTGCTAGATTTTGACAAAATGTAGTGAAGATTACTAAAGTTTTAGAACGCTTACTTCATACGTTATGGGGGTCATAGTTGCTTTAATCATCAGCTGGGTTGGGAAACTGATAATATCGCCTGTTCGAAATAATATTTTTGCATGTTTGCTTGTCGGGAAAAGTCATGTAGATGGTTGATGATAATTCTGATAGACGGTTAAGTTGATTTTCATAATGTTATTTGTTGAATGCATGGTTTGCTAGAGCATAATTGTGATATCATCTAGGGGGATGTGAACAAAGCTTCGTCTATTATTTTGACCAGGCAAAAGAATAATTACCTTGGGTTGTTCATTGTTGAATAGCTGTGAATTAATTATTGGTGAGAAGTATAACAAACGACTGATTTAGTTGTTGGCCTTGGGGAATATCTAGGGTCCTATAAAAGAAATGAATGTACACAACAAAGAGCCTGTTAGCTATAAGAGGATACCATTTGATCAGGCACACACTTGGTGCGTCTAGGCACGATTTTTGTAAGGTGATGGGCACAAAAAGGCCTGCCCATCGAAGTTCGTTTTAATTTTTAATTTTTTCCTTAGTTGTACCTTTACTAGTAAGAAAGATAATAATATCAAACTCCCAACTTCTTAATATTTGAGTATTTATCAACAGAAATGGGACCATGAGAAAATCAAGTATGTTGGCCAATAAAAAGAAAAGGAAACTTTGCTTGTTTTGTAGGATGAACTGTCCATTCTTTAGAGTTAGTTATCATAATTATATATCTTAATGTTATTTTATAGTCACATGCGCATATACATATTGCATCTTACTTTACTCAAGCGAGTTTTTGCTTTGCGCCTTGGTCCTTGCACCTCTGGCAATATTTAGGGTTGTAGGGCCTAGAGTGTGCCTTACGCCTTTGGCAACACATATTACGATGGCAGACTCTCAACCTCCATCTGCTTTGAGTGAGTAGTAAGTGAATAGATACAAAAGTTTATTGTTCTAATGATAGCAGAATTTCTTGATTGCAATTTTTTAATTCACGCGTTTAGGAAATCATTTTATTATTGTCTTCCATTCTCTTTTGCCATTCTTTAGCTTTTTTGTAGTGTACACCATAATCTGTAGCATCTTTGTTGCTGCTGTTGTATATGTTCAAATTGATTGTAGATAGCACTATACTAGAGGTGTCTATGGGCTGGGCCGGAGTATGATATCAACATCATATATGTTTATCCAAGCCAAATGAGAACCAGAATATGGCTTTAAATTCTGTCCTGAATTTAGTAATTTATTCTTTTTCGTTTTTAAAGTTTGAAAATATAGTTAGCATATTTTTAATGTTTACGTTATAATATTATATATATTTATTCTCTATGATATAAATACATAATGTAAATAATATATTTTAAATAATTGAAAAAACTGGCCAGGTGAGGATGGGCTGGGGCCTTAAATATTGGAGCAAATGCTTAGCGCATTTTTTAAACCAACTCATTTTTTGAGCCTAATATCTTTCTTGAAACCCTCCCAAATATTAGGCAAATCGCTGTTCTTGGGCAGGTAGCCCAACCTGTGTATGTATTCATGTGGACATTTTAGTGTTTCCTTTGATTTATAATAAATTGCCCTTGAATTATTCCTTGCTGATGAGGACCAAAATAAATGTTGATTGTAACATATACTGAGAATGTTATTCTACTGTCTTGAAATAGAAACGGGAGGCTCCACCTGGTGAGAAACCTGAGCCTGTTAGGACACACCTCCGCAACATGATTATAGTTCCTGAAATGATTGGCAGTATTATCGGTGTTTACAATGGAAAGACTTTCAATCAAGTGGAAATCAAGCCTGAAATGATTAGTCATTATTTGGCTGAATTCTCAATCTCCTACAAACCTGTCAAGCACGGAAGGCCTGGTATCGGTGCTACCCATTCATCCAGGTTTATTCCTCTCAAGTGAAGATCCTGCATGTGCCTTTTCTTGGCCTTATTGGAATGCTTGTTTTGTTATTGAAGTTTGATCACTGTGTTTAGTGCCGCTGCCTTTCTGACAGTGAGTTCTCAAAAGTTAGAACAGGACTTAGTTAAGCTTTGCATTTCTTTGAAGAATGAGATAACTCTTTTGTTTTCCTTTCCCCTGGATGACTGATAAAGTACTGAGTTCTAGCTTCAATCTTAACTCTTCATTTGTGTAGTATAACTATTAACCTTAATCCCTTCATCGACAATGCATTTGTTTTATAATAAGAAAACTGGGGAAATTTGGGGTTGCCTAACAATTTTAAATCTTTACTGTTTGAAAATGTTAATCTTAAGCCAAATCATTGTAAATTTGTAACCAAATATTAGACTAGGAAAGCCTACTTGCCCAGAGCGAAACTTCATTGAGCATGTTCCTTGTGTCGTGATGGTAGTTAACAGATTGACTCTCCTGATTGGATATCCCACATCCCGGTCTACAACTAACAAATTGTTAGCTAGCTCGTCCGGACTTGGTTACCTTTCAAGCCATCTTACTTATTGCCTAAGGTTGCATCAATTATTAGGAGTTATTCGAAACATTTGAGTCTTTAACCCACCCAAATTCAACCTTAATATTAAATACAAGACTGACAGACTTTTGACAACATTATCATATTCCTTTGATTATCAACTAGTAGAGAATTTCAAAGCACCCTCCGCCAGTCCACCATAAACTTTTTCTCGAGGGTAGCAGCATATTTTTCTTCGAATCTATAAATAACAGCAAACTCACTCAACTCTTCCTTTCCTAAACTGAACCACTTTCGTACGCCTGTAATGTCATTTCAGAGTTTCAGGCGTTCTGTTAGACAAATAAACGACAATTTTGGTTTGAGACGAAACACGTTCGCGCCCCCCCCCCCCCCCGGTTCTTCCCCCCAAAAACCAATTTATTGCTATGCAGCAGCCTCCTAAAGAATAAATCCCAATTAAAAGGCGTTTTACAGAGAAGAGATGCAGCCCCAACACCCTTGTTTTGGCCCATAAAAAAAGCACAAACCAAACACCAAATTCATTCTCCCCCCCCCCCCCACCCAAAAAAAAAAAAACCCAAATTCAACACCTTGAGAAGCATAGATGGACATGTCATTCTATTCAACAAGTTAAACCCCTTCCAAGGATTGATTGCCATGAAAGATGAAACAGTTCCTTACAATTTAAACCCCAATTCTACAATTTCTTTTGGTCCAGCATAGGCTTAATGCTGGCTGGCAAATTGTTGAAAAGGCTTGGAAAGCCAACCTTCCCAAGCCACCCAAAACAAAACAAAAAAAAAACAAAAAGCAAAAAACAAAAATAAGGAATATGCTCTGATATATCCCATGCTTGAAACATGCGAAATAAGTACAGGAAGCAAGTCAAGCCAACATTAAAGAGGGGTAACAGATTAAACATTGAAGGCTTGAAGCAATCTTCCGTTTCCAGTGAGACTACGTTGTTGTTGATTGTGACAGAAACCTTGGGTGGTTATGCTCACCTTCGTAGGTAACAACAAGCATGGATGGATCTTCCAAGCACCTCTCCACATGCTTCCTTGCAGGGCAACCTCTCATACTGCTACATTTATAATATCCCCTGCACCAGTAGAAGAAAATGCCTCCTAACTCAATAAATTTCAATAAATTCCACTAATTGTACATCATTTAACAACCTCCCTATAAACACTTTAAGCATGTAAACTACAACTAGCACCTCCATTAATCACCATCTTAAACTCTAAACATAAAGATTTTAAATGCATCTCTATTCAGCTTGGTCCTGCTGAAAGTAAACATTAAAAAAGAATCAAAATATTAAAACACTATAGGTGGTATGCTAGTTGGAACAGAGGAAGAGGTGAATTCCTATCCGTCATCTCAGCATCATCTAACTTTTCACCTCACCATAGGTGTAAATTTTCCAACAATTAACAGTTACCTTAAAATATCATCAACAACAAGGGACTCACCGATGTTTGATGCTCCTAAATATTTAAATATTAATGGTCTTGTTATACACGGGCGCGCGCGCACATACACAGAAAAAAAAAACATTTTGCAAAAATGTTACCTAAAAAGAGAGGAAGAAAACACTATTCATTTCTCCACGTCAAGTCCATAATACTTCCTCCTAATGGAAATGAAAATCGGATAATACATACACCAAACTCTGATCATTGAGTTAAGAAGTTTTATTATTTGTCTGTTTCAATCTAAAAGTTCCTGTGTGCACTTAAATTTGTGATGTCACAAGCAAAACTGAGCAGGACAATACCAAAATTCGCATAACATATCAAATCTCAATGTGATACATATAAAAGATGATGATCATCACCTAGGGTGAGGCGAACCCTTGATTGGCTTCTGCCCATATTTTCTCCATGAATAATCATCAGGAGGAATATCAGCAAGCTTGTTACTGATTGCAGGCACCTTGATTAATCTTTTTACTCTATGTTTCCTGCCAACAGAGTGCAACAGATTAAGTAAAAAGTAAAAAACTAATCAAATCCCTTCTCCATAAAAGGAAAAGAAGCAATTATGAGAATTAATATCAAAAGCATAATTCTATAAAGATACTAAAGAGGGAAAGACAGAAGCTAACCTCTTTTTCGAGCATTGGCATCGACTACTACTTCCACATTTGACACTCGCATCCTCTCCCCTACCGGAACACTTCTTCTTATGTTGGGAACCCTGATCAGAAGAAGGGGGTGCCCCGCTCACATGGAAGGCACTCCCACTATCCAACTTTGCTACACTACGATCTATACTCAAGGAAGAAATGAAAGACCTAGTTGATGACATGGTAGGTGTGCAGCTAGAGCTATCAAAACTCAAGTTAATTCCACTATTACTCTTCCTAAACATCATTTCGGCTCGATGTTTCATTTGCTCTTGCAGCTGCTGCTGCTGTTGGAGTTGTAACCTTTGTTGCACCTGTTGCTGTTGTTCTTGGAGGAAATGATAGTGCCCAGGTGGCGCCTGTTGCGAGACTTGATGAGGGTTTTTCCCACTTGACCTCAATTCCATTGATGGATTTCCCAAATAAAGAGAAGTCTTCGCATGTGAACTCAATCCTAGAACTGAGTTTTCATGGAAACCAAGCTGCAAAGTTTTGGATGGATAATCTGTTGCCTTGTGGTGTGGATTATCCAAAAGGATGCTCTGAGGAACAGGGGTTTGTAATTTCTTTATCTTCCTCACTCTTGCATGTCCCAAACCAGTGTTTAAAAGAGAAATTACTCTTTTGAACCTAAAAACGGCTTCCCCAGTTTCAGCCATTAAATCTCTATAGTGAACCTCATCTTGAGGCTGAGACAAAATACTCAAAACTCTATGGCAGCTCTCTACTGCTGCCTTGTTAGCTTCCTCAACCTCCTCCATCTTACCCCAACTCCCCCCCCTCCCCTTAAAATAACCCTAATTCCCCAAAGCCAAAGTACCTAAAGCAAAACATACCAACAAAACAACAACGTTTACCAAAACATCAGGTCTCTAAACCAAGAAAAAAAAAGGGACCCATCAATCAAAATTCAATTTCTAGATATCCAAAATACCCAACAATGACTTCTTCAACAGAATTTAAATCAAATTTAGCTTAAAAGGCCAAGGTTGTTGTTTTTTTTTTTCCTTTTTTGAAACACAGAGGGCCGATAGGATAAGATGGAAACTGACCAAAAAAAAAGGGAAATAGAGAAGAGAGAAACCAGGCAAGTATCAAAGCAACAGATATGAAAACAAAGGGAAAAGTACCCCAAAAACAAATACAGACCTTGTTGGACTTGGTGTTGTCAAACCCTAGATTCTTCTTCCCATGTTTTTTCTTGAGATTGAAAGGTGTGAAAGGGAAGACTTTGTTTTTGCCTTAGATAGAATTCACAAACGGTCATAACAAAACAAATGCTTTTCCCTTTCTACTATTATATTACTAGTAATACTAATAATATATATAAAGAAATGAAAGAAATTCTAGAGAGAGAAAACCCAACAGAGAAATTTAATAGAGGGAGAGAAAAAAAAAACATTTTGAGAGACTTACATAAATAAAGGGAGGTTTTTTTGCTGCAGGAGAATAGAGGGAACCGAAGAAATGAAACAGCCGTCTTTGTCACAGATTTGAAGATGGGTCCCAAGCAAAGACCTTGGTTTCTTCCTTTTTTTTTTTTTTTCTATTCTTTTCTGACATTAATTCGTGCATTCTTTTTCATTCTCTTTTTTCAATTAATACTTTTTTTTTTATTTTATGAGACAAGCATTTCAGCTCCATTTTTTTCACTTCTTCAAGAACCAGATGTTGTTCTTAGAGGGCTTCTTGTACAGTAAATTGCAGAGTTGTTGAGAAGCTGGTCAAGAAAAGTTGGGGACTTTGAGACTTACTTTGCACCTTTTTTATTTTCCTCTTTTTTTTTTGGGGGGGGGGGGGTGGGTTAACATTTTTTTTACTATTTACTCTAAGTTACTGTAAATTTTTCTTTGTTACCTAATTTTGGACAAGAGAGGTTAATTGTTAAAGCATATAAAGAATTTTGTAATAGATTTTGTCTATTATTAACCTAAATGAATTGCATCACTTGGAATGGAAAATGATTAATTCAAAATAACAAGTTGATCAATGGATTCCACCATTTTTTTTTTATTTTTAAATTTTGTTAATTTTATTTTCTTATAGATAACGATAATGAAGAGAAGTGAGCAAATTACTTTATTTTAAATAAAAAAATTTATTTTACATTTGAATGTTCAATCTCTGTTATTTATACCTAATAATTGTCTTTACCAATTTTAATGGATAAAAGAAATTACTACTACTACTACAAAGCAATAAATAAATAAATAAATAAATGATACATAAATATTCATTGTTCATCAGACATTTACCTCTTTCTGAAATGACCTTTTATGGATTCACATGGATTTTGATAGCTTAATTATTTACATATAGAATCCCATAAAAAAGTGCTTTTCATACTACTTATTCCATTTACATACATGGAGGAATGCTTACAATGATGCAAACCTAAATATTTTTGGGAGATTTTGTTTGACCTTTCTTTCTTTTTCCTTCTCTTAAATATATTTTGCTTTGTTAATATAAACCCAACTTCCTTTGCTTTACCTTTTCAATAAAATAACTTTTTTTTTCTATTTTTGAATTTTGTTAGCAAGTATTTTAAGAAGACTTTTTAAAGTTATTACATATAATAATATTTTTATTAAAAATGATAAATAAAATTATTAATTATTATATTTAATATAATATTATCATTATAAAAAAATGTATTAAATAGCCTTAGAAAACCCTTCAAAAACACTTAATTAACCAATCCCTTTTTAACTTTTTAAGTAAAGTTTAGGTTAAAGTGATTATTAAAGGTTTAGGAAAAAAAAAAGAAATTGTATTTTTAAATGAGAAATTTTGTGGAAATAGCAAGATCAAAAACCAAAATTTTCTTACCCATTTAAAAAATAAAATAAATAACTAAATTTGTTTGTTAAAAAAACAAAAACAAAAACAAAAGCAAAAGCAAAGAGGAGAGACAAAAGGGTCAAAAGCAAAGTAAACTACGTTTTACCCATTTACGTCGCTTTGAAGCGCTTCCCCTTTTTTTTTTAATTTTTTATTCTTATTCTTATCAAAATATCCGCCTCAAAAGTGGGTCCACATCGGCATCTTATATAGGCGTTGTTGGACTAGCCCAATCAAGTCTTTCCACGTCTGCCAGTTCTCGCCCATAGTCTTGACACCTGCCCCTAGGTGCTGGTGCATTTGACCGCCTAGATGCCCGTCGCAAACACTAACTTCTACCCACGATTGACAGGCGCGTGGAAGTCTGAAGTGGGTCCCGCTGTCGTTGACTTACCTATAAGTTGCCCATTTCCCTGTGCTTTCTTTAGTAATCTTAACATATATTTTTTTTAATTAAAGTACTCTTTAATTATCTTTTTATAGTGGTGTTATTCTTTCATGCGAAATATAAAATAGTCATCCCCAAGAAATGAAATATCTTTGTATGGTTCTGATTATAGAATGGCCATAGCCATTAAGCTCGGCATGCATGGTTACGGCGTTTTAAGTTCCAGACCAAGTGCCCAACAGATATTTTACTCAAAGATTTCTGGTTTGTCTCACTAACAGATTAACTTTTGTCCTACTTGGGATTTTCGCCAACCCCCACCAACTCAGGTTTCAGGTCGGTGGCATGTTCTAATCGTTAGTTTCTGCTTTCTTTTTCCTCCTCCCATCAGTGTCAACTCAAAAACATGCCCCAATATTCAAAAAATATCCTACCAGTTCAAATCTGTCGCTAGCAAGTTCAATGTCATGATTTCTACCCAGTAGGATAGATTATCCCATTACTGAGCCACATATGCTGCTCTTTTGTAAGTAGAGAATGAAATAAAACTATCTGTAGAAGTGAAGAACCAACTCACTGCATAGATGCTTTTATAGAATACACGCCGTATCAGATCCTACTCTATCACCAATGAGATTCTAATAATGATAATATATATATATATATGTTTATATAGATTATTGATGTGGTGGGGAAAGAATGAAAGAGGGCATCACTATTGTTCTGGGGCTTTTCGAGCATATGCCAACACCATGACAAAATCCTTTGCAGAAGAACCAACAGATGCTGGTACTCGCTGCGATATTGATGCTGTTTGCAGCCACAAATGTACTAGATTATTCAACAGCAATGTTGGAACCACTGCTTGCCCCATAAATTTGATCTCAACCTGCCAAAATGAACATACACGAAAATGTAAATAAAGACAATACACCTTGTTTATCATCAATAATAATTACTAAACGAAGTATAAGTATAACTATGGCTGAAACTACTTCTTTAGTGCAATATGTTTGCCTAAATTTACCTACCTATTTTCTTAAACTTCAGTGATTTCAGAAAATTTTTGCAGAATATTCGAAATGTAATAAAATCAGTGGAATTTATCAAATGATAGGAACTAAGATACGGATCCCGTCAAAGAGATGATTATACACTTCAACTCCACTGTTATTCACTGGTTTCAAAGCAGACTTTGGAGCATTGTAGAGTTTGCTGCAATTTATTTGTCACAGATTGGGATAAAAACATAAAACTACTTTCTTCTCAAGTTTAGTTGGAAACTTGAGGCACTCACAACCACAACAAATTGATACGATGATTCAGTGCAAACAACAAGCGAACAAGAAATTCTGGTAGTTCAATGAAGATAGTTGTGAAATTTGTTCAGGTAATGCGAGGAGTCTGGACTTGTTATACAATATATACATGCTTTCAGAAAATGGACAATGAGGCTTGAAACTCTCTTTTCCAACCAGATTTCAAAATATCCATGTATAAGATGAAAGCGTCCCCATCACATTTTAGAAATGACCATCATTGGTAAAATAGAGGTTGAAAAACCAAGAAGGAAGCTAAAAATCTTTTTGGCCAAATTTCTTCTTTGTATATAATTAGACAACATTCAGGGAGAGATTAACTCACCTCAGCTTCATCGGTGAGGTGCAGTTTCTTCATCAGGTATTTTTGAATACAAGAAACAGGTATATTTCCATCCCTGTCACAGAATAAAAGAAGAACGATAACTATCTCCTATAATTATAGAAATTTTTAATAATAACTGAATATGGATCATTCTACCAATTCAAAAGTCAGAGATGAGTTCAGTTTTTAGGTTTTTGTAGCAACACTCAATGAAAAAAAACATTTAAATTCTTCATCAGGTATTTTTGAATAAAAGAAACAGGTATATTTCCATCCCTGTCACAGAATAAAAGAAGAACAATAATGATCTCCTATAATTATAGAAATTTTTAATAATAACTGAATATGGATCATTCTACCAATTCAAAAGTCAGAGATTCAACTTTTAGGTTTTTGTAGCAACACTCAATGAAAATAAACATTTAAACCAACTTGGGTATGGAACCATGTCTTAAGTGACTCTGACTAAGAACCATCATTAAGTTTAAAATTTTCAGTGAAAACATGATCATTAACACATATGGCTGATCCAAAATGTACACTTGCCATGGAGTAGAGAGAAGAAGGAAAAAAGCACGAAAACAGGCAGGAGTAAGCACCTTTAGTTGAAACAAATTGATAGCAGCGGTTTAGCTAGTTACAACAGACCAAAGCAAATAAAAAAAATCATCAAATTAACAGTCTTAATTGGCAAAAGAAACAAAATTGCAAATTTGTTTTTTTCAGCATTCATCTCACAATAAAGTGGCCATGCCATTTATCATGTCGAGTTTTTCAGTTTTTGAGTTTAAACTATGCATAGCTCTCAAACATAACCACAAAAGCTGCAACTGCTTCCAGCATTGCCATGACTGCTTAAGAATTCCACTATGGAATCTAATGCAATGTTGGTCAGGATAAGCCTCACTCCTCATATTATAGGAATTAATCAGCTACAGAAAGAGGGATCATAATGCCATTTTTAACTTACATGATCTGCTCAACGTTAATTTGACCATTACATACCTAATAACTTTAGCAAAGATCTGGATGTCCAGAAGGCATTCCCTAATGATTTAGGTTAAACTTGAAAGTGAGAGTAAATGCCCATGAAGTCATAAAATGATTCATTAAAGTAAAATAAACACCTTTCAAGAGAGAGTTTAAAAGGGGAAAAAATCATCTATAATGAGGGGATAAGACCTTTAATTGCATTTTGCCTTTTTATCCTAAGCCTACCAGATCTTTATATAACCATCCACATGTCAGCTAAATGCTTTCATGAAAAGAATTGACGAACATTAACAGTAACAAAGATGGCTAACAAAAAGCTGTGTAAATTGATGAAACTTGACTACCAATAATGGTTGTTGATACAATGGTGCAAAATTTCCAGTTAACACTAGGTCAAACCGATATATGGCCTTCTTATGTCATGACTCTTGTTTATAAGCATCAGTTGCCATAAATATTTGGCTGCACTCACTATATCAAGTCCCTTAGTTAAATCCTGCTGTAACACAGGCACAAACGGCTGTAGGTCATCCTGTAAGCATTTCCATTCATAATTGGTGTAAGTAAGTTAAAGCCATGATCTACTTGAATGCCCATGTATCATTAGAAAATTCAGTGGTTACCACAGCCCCTGCTTTCATAAGTGAAACTCTTGGTGCAGAGTTATGCAGAATATTGCCGAGATATTAATATAACTTTGCCTTCACTTGTCTCCTTCTGCTCTTATACAGTCCATTAAACATTTCCTTTACAGCTCCAAGTTATCTATGACCTTATAGACTCCAGCATATATTATTTACTGAGTTCCTTTAATAGGTGTCTGGATTGGTAAAATCCCAAATGTCTGTTCTCTTTTCCGTATGCCAAGCCAAATATTAGGAGATTATGGTACAGAAAAGAAAAAAAGAAAGGACAGCCAACAGGTCACAATAACTGTGGTTACAAGCAACAGATAAAAATTTTCAATCTTCAGCCAAAAGGAAGAATATTTATAATGAGCTATTATAAGACTAATGCAAAAGGAACTTACTTTATCCTTAGGTAATTTGCAGGAATTTGAGGGAGGGGTGAATCTCCTTCCCTGAAAGCATTGACATTTGAATCAGTTCATGACCAAGACAAAATAATCTTAAGATAACTCTGTTTTCAATCCATTTTGGTTTGAGGCTGAAATCAGTTCTTACTGGTCTTCAGAGGCCACTAATGAGAACCACACGGGACAAAATCTTTTTTCATCCTTTGGACCAGCAGCATCTAGCACAGCTTGTAGAGGAATGCCAGAATCCCCAAATCCAGAAGCACTTTTTTGACGGACCCTGCGTAACTTTTTAGGGGTTACAGTTTGTGACGTTGCATGACCAGCATTATTATTTCTATCCTGAAGTTTTGTTTTGCATTTGTCTTCTCCAAGTTTGCTTTTGCAAATTTGAGCTCCCATGGGGCCACAGGTAGATTCTAAGTTAGAATCAGAACCTTTTGAATTAGACTTTACGGATTTGGTCCTATTTGCAACCTCCACCAAACAATCCAAAGGTTTCCAGAGATCCAACTTACCATCCAATGTTTTGCCACCATTGTCTCCTCCTTTATTCGTGTGTTGGCTAGGTTCAGCAGAAGAAGTATGCTGTGTTGCTCAATTTTATAAAGACAACAGATATTATCAGTCTAATCTAAAACATTAGTTCTTTTCAAGCAAATGGATGTTTGAGAAACAGAGAACTATTAACCAATATTGGACCCTACAAGAAAAAAAAAGTCATCAGATACTTAAAAAAATATATGTAGGATTCAATGTACCTGTCTTTTATTCTGAGTGAATTTATTTAGCGTCTCAGGTGAGCTTGCACTCTCTTGGTGATCGTCCACAGAGTCTTCCTCTCTTTTAACGGGCTTCTCTGCTGAAAAACAGGAAACTCGTAAAACACCAGCCTTTCTGGCAACAGCTTTTGTTCTCCTTCCAGTCATGGTAGTTTGTGTTGATACTTTGGGGGCATTAACCACCAACGAAGAGAGTGATCTCTCCTTTCTTCTAGTCGGCATTGTCACTGTGGGCAGAACGTCGGGTGCCTTCACTTTTCTTCTTTTAAGAGGGAAGATTTTGGCCCTCAAATCTTGCAAATTATGGTCTGGCCTGATTATCAAAAGCACAGATGCATCTCAATACACATTAATTTTTCCAAAATTTTGAATAACAAACATAATGCATACATGCAGAGCGTCTACCAAGAAAATACAGAATGATTATTCAAGAAAGCCAAAAACTGCATGCAATAACATGAATCTCCCAGTGTAAGGTCTTTTTTCACTTCAACATATTACACTGCTAGATTCAGGCTAGATATTTCACTTGAAATTAGCTAAGTTACATTTACATCACTTGGAAAGAGAAGAGGGGGGGGGGGGGAGAGAAACCTCAGGGAATAGAAGAGATTTTAAGCAATATTGGCTGCTTCTAAAAATATCCATGCTTTTCTATCTACTTCTTTAAAAACTTATAATCCTCCAAATTTCACTTCAAAATTTTTATTCAATGCCTTTAAATCTGAAATTTATAGCATCAATGAGAAGATGAATGGCATGTGGGGGAAGCTACTGTCAAACCTAAAAAGGATGGAATGGCTCCTAATTTGAAAAGATTAATGATCCTAAGGCAAACAGAAGAAATCAATAACCACTTGAAAAAATCCTTGGCAGCGTTTGACAATCTTAAAAGTTAAAATTAGACGTGATTATTTTACAGGTCAAAAAAAATTGTGTCATCAAGGAAGCAATTAACATATTAGTTTTGAGTAATTACTACATAAGAGACGGAGAGAAGGTGGTATGTGAGAATATAAGTAAATGAAGGATACCTTAATTTCTCCAAAGGAACAGAACCCAAATCAATGTTGCATATTGGACAGCATTCTAGTTCTTCGTCTTGTATCTTATCATATATGCACTTTCTGCAAACTACATAGAACTCAAAAGACAAATCAATCATAAATTTGGATTTATTGACTTAACAGACTAGCAAGGCACAGAAACAAAGATCACACGCATCAGTCTTAGAAAAGATTTCAATGGAAACAAGCAGAGAAAGTGAAGTAAATAAAGCAATTGAAACACTTCTGTAACTTCGACAAGAGGTTGATTCCATTTCAAAAACAATAAAATCAGCTTAAAGTTTGAATCCTGTTATGGACTTGCCAAACAAACATGGAAAAGCTCCAATCTTGGAAAAGACCCTTGAATTGGAAGTAAAGTACGTGACATTAAGAAGCCTTTGCTTAATGTGGAAAATAATAACTGTGTGCAATAAATTTTAAGGTTTTGCTAACAACTACCCTAAAACACTAGATTAGTTAATATACCATTTATATTAATAATACTAAATGTAATACTTGACAACTTTATTCATCATTTATAATACAGCGAAGATATTAGTGAAGATATTACTTTATATAAGTAACCTAAAGAAGCGCAGTCGTTAGTCGGTAGCAAAATCCTAAATTTTAAACAGATGAATTCATAAACGAATAAAGAGAAGTCATGAATGAACAGACCAATGCACTTCCCAATAACCAACTCTGTTGCCAAAAGTAGACACTAGACATCAACAAAGCAATATAACTTTTTTCCTCCTGTTTTATTAAACTAATCCGTACGAGCTAATCTTGTGTTAATTTTGCTATTCTACCAGGATGCCTTAAACATCAACTAGAAAGAAACAGAGGGAAACTAAACAAAACGGCAATACCATAACCATAGGCTATTAAGGTATGGTAATGGCAACATTAAGCAGCAGAGAAGGTAAGAAGAGAAACCAAGACCAAACCCAGGTAAGAAGACGGGGAAAACAAGAGCAACTCAGATCAGAAGAGGAGCAGAACGTAAAGATAAACCGAAAATTCGAAGAATTGTGAATGAATGAGCTAAAAAAAGGAAGGAAATTTGGAAGGAAAAAAAGGAGAGAAAAATCTCGAGGAGAGAGACTCACACGTGTGTAGACATTCAGATATGGTAGTGGCATCTCTAAGAAGCTTATCGCAAAGAGGACAAGTCATGCATGCCACAATCGCTTCTCTCCTCACTTTCACGGCCTGATTCGCCATCTCCCTCTTTTCTTTCACCTTCTGGCTTCTCTTTCTCTGTTTCAATCTAAATAACACAACCCCTTTCAACGTATCCCTCTCACTGCATGTCAACGGCAAGCAAAAAGCAAAGGAAAATTTACGTGCATATCTTCATTAAAACCTGCATTAAAACCCATGATAGAAATACTAATAAGAAGAAGGATTATAAACAAAGAGGTCGATAGGAAAAGGGAAAAACGAAAGGTAAGAGAAGAGGGTGCATAAGCAGATATGCAGAGAAAGTTTTTTGATCCGAAAGGAAAGGAGAAGGGGATTGAAAATTTAAGGAAAAGGGGAAGATTATGGGACGAGACAATGGTGATTTTTTTACGTGGATGTTCTCAACAGAAGAGGAACCAACGATGATCTGAATCAGTGAATCTAAACATTAACGAAAACAAAACAATGGAAAGAGTTTTCTGTTCTTCCTTCTTTTTTATTTTATCAATTTACAGATCTTACGGCGAAAGGCCTAAATACGGCGTCGTTTAATGGGTTCCTTGAAAAATAAATATTTGAAAAGATTAACTTTTAATCATTGTTGTAATGATAGTAACTTTGTTGGAGTCGAAAAGGCATTGCCAACTTTGCTTTGGTGGGCTTTAGTTCCTCCATAATATCTAATTCACGCATATTTTAAAGTTTCCAAGTGGTAAATTTTATCATAACATATTTGTTTTGCCAAATTAATAATAGATCAGCAGCAAAAAAAAAAAAAAAATTAATAATAGATAACTATATTTTTACATTATAAGTCTCATCTCGTCCTTCTTAAGATTTAAATTTTGAATTGGACAGCTTACTCCTCAAGTTCCGTCTAAAAATATATAACACAATGACACCAAACCTAAACATGATATTATATAATTAAATGATAAAAAAAATAAAATATAATATAAATATGATATGAATAAATAAATAAATTAAAATTTTAATAATATAAATTATTAATTTATTAAAATTTATATAAATATATAATTATTAAATATGATTATAATATAAAAAATACATTAACACAACACTCGTATACTAATTACCAGATGAAACTTGGCCCTGCCTAATTCTTCTTCTACAACAGTTTAAACTTTAAATTCAAATATTATTTTTAAAAATAATTATACTAATCAAGTTAAACAGGAATATTAATTATCACCTACTTTCATAGATATACGCCAATATAACGATAGACGTTATATAACTTTTTCTGCTAAGTACACTAGTACCCTCCATGCAATGACCATATCGGTCACAATAACCACAAAAGCATGATAAATTGATAATAGGATAATATAGTACGCAATTGTTCACCTGAGATTGGCACCTGAATCTTTAACCAGGTTGTACCTAGATAAGGTAATAAGTAATTTAATTCTGATGCGTCTCTTCAAGCTGTATCCTGACTACCCCAATTTTATGGAGACTTCAAGACCCAACAAGACCCTTGTGCCTCGCGTAGGAAACTATTGATGTAAAAGTAGACGTGCATAGCATGCCGGTGAGGATGACCACCTGAGTTAAAAAAAAGCATCTTTTTCATGATTAAAATTCTCAACAACTTATGCAAAAGTCAATACCTTAGAAAAGAAGAAAAATAAGAAAACCCTTAGGTTAAGTTTTCTCAGTCAATGTAGTAGTTTGCTTCTGGTAAATACTGTGGTGATTACGGGAGACGTGCCCATTTAAACATGTATCCATGGCCCTCTTTCCACGTATAAGGAATATTCATTCCAAAGATTGCAGCAACCAAAGAATATATAGACAGACAAACAGTCCCAGAACTTACGAAGAGCTCCTAACTGCCGCATACAGTTGAATGTGAAAACCCATTAATATGATGCACGCTTATGAAAGGCTCTATCTTGAAATATACCAAATTTAGGCCACTGAACAACAACAGAGAAAAGGGTTTGGAGGATAATTTTACTGAAGCACCTGAATTAGCTGATTTCGATGATTGTCAAGCTGCAAGAGAATGCATTTAGATTATCAAGATTACAAGTAGGTCCTAACATTTGAAACTGTTAAATTGCCTTGGAGAATTTCGAATTTTGACAACGACAGAAAAGTAACTTTCAAGCTCCAATATTAAAGAAAGATTTTCAAGCAAATGGGATACTCAGACATATCCCTGAACCATCGAAACCCTCCTTCAGCAATTTTTGCACCTTACTTTTGCTTTCAATATAAATTTCTTTAGCTGACCACCTGGATGTTGATATAATCCTCTGTGTCATCTATGTACTCACGCAGCTGGTAGGAAAAAGCACAATTATGCAACAGTAATTATGGAATTAGAACCGAAGTTAAAGTAAAAAGTAAGGAGCATACCGTGATCAATTTGTTTAAAGTCCTACCAATTTGCATAAAGTAAGCCTGAAGAATCCAGAAGCAAACTTAAACTTTAGCTTCTGCATTAACAAATCAAAACCCACGACAAATAATGACATCAATAACCTCAAGCAACATTTCAAGCTCCTCGACATCATTGTCCTCCTGAACTGTCACTGTACTTGCCTGACTTGTTCTTGATATCTTTGAACCCATAGTTGGTGGGGATGGATACCAATTTGAAACACCAGAAACACTGACAGGTGAACATGCCCCAGCGAACTTTCTCGATAAATAAAGGTCTGCCATATCATCATCGTCATCTAAAAGTTGCTCAAGTTCATCCCTTACCTAAAAATCCGAATGCACATAAAAAATAAGTCTGAACTCATGGGTAGTTATCCATTTATCTATGTTTCTTTCTCCAATCATTAATGCCAAAGGATTGGCAATATATGCCCTACAAAGCAGTAACTAGCGGTCATATAAGTTGAAAAACTGAATTTGGAACTCAGGTTAATCAGTTAAATTAACCAAGGTATCAAAAGATGAATATGTTCCGTCACTTTATTATTTAATATCAATTATATTGTCGCCAAAGAAGATACAATGCCATTTCCATTAGCATGCTACTGGTTGTTAAATCTTTCCTCTCTTGCCTATTCTTTGCATTTCCTTTTAAGCTTAAAGAAAATTATATTTGTATATTAGGCTATTAGCAGCAAAATGCCCCTTCATATGATGCTCCCTAAGGCTTTTCCATTTTAAGAAAAAAAAAATATTTCAACAAATCATGATCATCCTTGCACCTCTACGTACAACTGCTTCATCTAGCTAAACTAGATTAAATATGAGGCATGAGATCAACTGGAAAATAATCATATTCGGTTAACCTTCCAAGGGAAAAAATAATAGAAAAATCAGACTACTCAGATCAACTCATGCATGGAACAGAGAAACTAGTGTCCAAACACCTCCCATTAGCCTCGTTCATTTGCTTAAAGAGTTTTTACTGTGAATTAGCTTGGCTATTCATATTTAAAAGGAAAGAAGATGACCAAAGAAAGTGGAAGCAATGGCAGATGGCAGTTTTGGACCCATTAGATCTCTGTTTTGGTCACAAATCTTAACCTTTGGGTTTAGATTTGTTCCTACACTCTCGGCCACTCAATGAAAACCGATGTGTGGATAAAAAATATTCTAAATTCCAGCTAGATACTGATGCTAACATAGCGAAATAAAAAAGTCCTAGAATGTATCAGTGCATATCAATAATTAGTTGACAAGAGCGTTTTAAATATAATTTTTCATTGCAGAAATCAGCAGGGCCATTCTACATACTTCACCAATCAGGAAAATCTCCCCTAATAAAAAAAAAGTATTTCTGCTTGTTCAAGATTTATGCATGTTATATATATATATATATATATATATATATATATCTGGTCACAGAAAAGCTGTAAGTGGCTTAATATATTCTAGAATTGGGCCAAAACAAAACCAAGAAAAATTGGAATCACCCACCAGCAATAACCAAACTTTTACCTATGATATGTTTGGATTCCAGAATCCTACACGTAGACATACCTTTTGAAACCAATTGGTCAGCCTTGTCATAGCATTTTTCAGTTTACGCACTCGGTCCAAGTTACGACTGCTAATCTGCACATGATTACAATTGTTGCATGCAATTGAACTTTTCTTACAAGCAAACTTGAGAAAACAATGAAATTGAAACTCTTCGCTAGTAGTGAATATTAAACATCATAAAGGCAAAACAGATTAAAAACTATAATATAGATTGCCATATCTCCATGATAAATGACAATTAAATAACTGAATCTCAGCAGCCAGCGTTTCATCATATCCTATAAGGCCTTTTCTTCAACATCATGGTTACCGCAGGAAAAAAAAAAAATCAAAACATAGATTGTATTTTCAGTTCTCCATATACCATTTACACTTCATTGCATTGCTTACTGATACGAAGAGAAGAATTCGTGAGAACCAAATTCATAACAAAGAAGAGGAAGCGATGCCGCCAACATCAAAACATTTTTTGACCCCTTAAAGTCAAACAGCAGCTTGTGTCATGGCTTCTTGACATGTCTGTCCTTGCAGTTGGTACTTGACTACCAGTCATATAACAACTATAAAGGAAAACCACTCTTGACACCAAAGCCAAACGCTGATATCGTTACAGCCTTTTACCTAGATTTCTTTCTCCTATTTTGCCTCAATGCAAACTGCTTAGGTACCGCCATAGAAAGTAATCATTGCCATTACCAAGTCAGGTTTGGCAGAGAAGCAATAAAGCATTTGCAATGACTAAACAATACATGCAATAAAATGGCAGAATTTCAAATTCTGCTGGAGAACCGTCACAAATACCTATTTAGCTGATGAATGTTTTAACTTACTTAAATCCAGACTTCACTATGGGATTGCAATTATTTTGCAGAAAAAAGTTGATGTATTTTTTTTTTTTTTATAGTTGTATGAAATTCATGTAATTATGAGTTTAATCCTTTCATCACTTTCTTAAATAACAGGCATAAAAAATAACACGATTACATTTGCTGAGAGTGAGAAGGTATAGAGTAGACATAACAAAGGTTGCAGTACTTTAAGAGCCAAAATTCGACTCCTATATGTTGCAGTAGCTTAGAATGAAATTTCCAAAGGAACAACGCCAGCAACAAATCTCACAGCCAGTAAATGGCTCAAGCTAAAATAAATGTCAAACAATTCAAAGAGAAATTACCTTGGAGGTCAGCTCATCTATAGCTGGATAAGTATCAGTCTCCAGTTCCCCTGTACGCACGTCAAGAAAGCTACAAATTGCTTCTAATGCAACTTCTAATGCTCTGAATTCAAATGGAAATTCTACACGAAACATATCAAAAACCTCCAGCATACGTATCAATGGTATTGACGTAGACAAGTACAACCACCGAAAAGTTAGTGGTACCATTTTCTTCCTCAGTATCCATATCATTGCGTGCACCAGGATGTTCTTTTTCTTCTCCTTGGCCTTGACATGTGAGATTATGTTGAGTCAATCGCCTTTTAAGTGCGGCCACAATGGGGACTACGTTATCGTCTGATGGGTCTCTAAGCAATATCTATCACAAAACAAAAACACAGCTCACCTCCAAAACCACTATAGATACTAATTAGCCAAAAAAGAATAAAATTAAACTATCTCAAATTTGATTGAATGTTCAAATTCTGTAAACTAACCTCTTCTGCTGTGATTATAGCTTTAATGTGCTGCGATCAAAACATTAAAATCAGCTTTAGGAAACATCTGAAAAACCAATAGAAAATGGAAATGGAAACAAGATCAATATCAAAATTACCTCTAAATTGAGAAGAATGACTTTTTCTCTGCCTAAAATAGTGGAAGGATAGGATAACATGGGATCAAGCATACGAAGATCTCTAGCATGAATCTGAATGCGGCGCATTATAGCATACTTGTCGACGTCCAGAGTCACGTCTTGCGCCTTTGTGTTTATCGAAATCCAGCTCGTTGTCACCGCCGTTTACTTCTTCAACGAAGCTACTTGCGTCTCCGCCACCGGAGCTGAACATACTTCTTGAGCCATTCAAAAAGAAAAAGAATCAAACAGAAAAAAAAATGATGAGGTTTGGTATAAAAGACTGAATATCTGAGGAAAGAAAAGGAATTGGTAGGGCTTATGATGGAGAAAGTGATGGGGCAGAGGATTGGGAAATTAGAGATAGATTCGGTGTATGGGGCTGGGGCTGGGGCTGGGGCTGGCTAGTAGTGGAAATGCTTCAGCGCCGAAGCAGTTAAAAATGGAGGGCAAAAGGTTTTAAACGGATAAGTTTACTTGTTTTTACTTTCAGCATTTGGCGCGTGCTCTAACTGTCCAGTCTTTTTGTTTTTTTTCCTCTTTGATAAATTGAGAATGAGAAGAAGATGCTTAGGATTGAATTAAAGCTTCATATTAATTTTAACATATTTTTAATTATTAAATCAAAAGATTGTCAACAACGAACTTTGAGTTTTTCATTTCTTTTTCTTTTTCCCTTTCACTATCGTTTAAAATTTGAGCTTCATTAGTTTTACACTATTTCAAGTGGTCTTTCCATATATACAATGTTACTAACTATTTTTTACTTCCTCCAAAGACAAAAGAAAAAACTATTTAGTTACTTTTATTTTTTAAAATATATAACTTATATTTTCAAAGATTTTTTTCTTTTAAGTTTTTTTTTTAATTTTCAATAATAAACTTTTTAAAATTAGTGACAAATAAAATTTACGTAAATATCATTAATACATTTTAATATAATTTTAAATGATGACGTAAAGAGATAATATGACATTCAAACACACGTGATTGAATGATAGTTACATCATCAATTTTATATAACAATGTCATTTCAAATATCATATTAGCAAACGAAATCATAGTACATGTATTATATTAAAATATGTAGCAAAATAGGTAGACCAAATATGATCTTAACGAACAATTAATTAGTACTGGGATTTATTTAAACTAGTTTATTTAACACTTAACTAAGTTTTATTTATTATAGGTTAAAATAATAAATAAAATTTTTGAATTTTATCATTTTATTTAAATAAATTTATTTATTTTTATTAAACGTAAATGATCTCTTAATCTTTAACTTATATTCACACTTTTAATTTATACATAAATTAATATTTAATTTGATATAAAGACTTATTATATATAAATAAAAAATAATTTATTTAAATATAATAAAATTATAAAGACATAAACTAATTTAAGAATTTTTTTATATTTTAAACTCTTGCTATACGGTTTTATACATTATTGACGAAAAAGACAAACTGTAGGCGCGTCAAGTGAATTGCGTGAAAGTAAGTTAGGAAATGCAAATTTGTTTGCCTTGGCCAATTGCCACCTTCCTCAATCCCAATCCTAACGGTTGGCATTCGGCAATTGGCAATAGCCAAATAATTTCGGAATTCAGATAAAACTTAGACTCATTGATTGCTTGTCCTCAATTATTGAACCTTCTCTCTTTCGACTTCATTTCAAAATGATATCCAATTTTAAAACTGTTATACAATTTAATTTATGTCCTTATTTCGTTTTACCATTAACTTGCAAATGTGCTGTAAGTAAATATGGCTGAGACAATAAGTGTTTGCATGAAGTAAATCACGAGTTTGATTTTATTTGGGAAAACAACGTTTGACAATTGTTTGTAAAATTTAAAATTTTATTAATAATGAATAAGATTAACTTTAGTACAAAGGAAATTTAGCAAAAACCAAATGTTAATAATCAAATAATATCATTTATTAAAAATAATTTTAGTTATAATAATATAATATTATCTGATAATATATGAATTTTTTATAAAATTATTTAAAAAATAAAATATCAAATATTTTAAAATAAACTTTCGATGACGTAAGACATGTAATTCAAAAGACGTACGTGAAAAGATTCCAACCAGCCAGAATTTAAATCACTCCTTCGTCGGTGCACGTGGCACATTATCTATCATTTTCATTAATAGCAGTCGTTGGTACTACAAAAAGATTTTCAAAAAGGACAAAAGAGCGGGGCTTTTAGGGTACACCCCTTACCGTCATGTGATAAGCTTTGGCTTATAATCGATTATAATTATTTATGTATATTATTATATAATCTAATCTAAAATTATTATAATTATATAAATATATTATATGTTTTATAAATTTTTATATTTTAAAAAATAAAAATATTAATAAATATTATAATTATATAAATTATTATAATTAATAATATAAGTTTGTATTATATATTTTTATTATAATTATATATATATACATTATTTATTTATATAAATTATAATAATATATAATAAAATTTGTAATATATAAATTTATTATATTTACATAAAATTTTTATAAGTTACAAAATATATCACTATAGGTAATAAAAAATAATATTAAATAAAATATTATAATTACATGAATTATATTATCTAATTAC